>JAPFBE010001028.1:0-15807 GCA_034336665.1 Luscinia megarhynchos
ATGTCTCAGTAATTCAGCCGGCTTGTTCACCTATTTTACAAACTTCGTTTCAGGGGTGGACCACCTGGCTGTGGAAGCGGACTCCTTCCAAAAAACGCATGGCAAGAGACATAACCGGTGTTGTGGGAACAGGATTGGGAATTCTACATAGCGTTGATTCAGAGGTATTAATGAACAAATTGGTTGCCACCACTAGAGACCTGACCAAATTGATACAACCTCTGCAGTCTTCTTTGACAGCCCTGGGGACGCAACAGTGGTTATTATCAAACATTTTACCAGATTGGGAAAAGGCAAATGTAAATGATCACAAATTGATAACTGATGCTCTTGGTGCTGCTCAAAACAACATCTCCCTAGCCCTCTGCTGTATCCAGGCACAGCTTTGGATGCAAACAGTTGTTGCCTCAATTATAAGGGAAGGGGAAGAAAGTATTTTCCCTACTGAAATCCGGACAATAATTTGGGACAATGCTAATGATTTTGAAAAGAAATTTCAGTCCTGGTGGAATTTGGTAAATTTTACCTACAACCCCAGTACAAATACAGCCACAGCCTTTGTGCTGACAATACGCAACACTTCAGTGCATTTGATACACCCCATCATTGCATTTGGATTAAATCATGATGGAACTATTCTCTATCCTTTCGAGCATAGGGAATGGGCCCATCAAATTGGTAAGAAATGGCAAACTGTTAATTTGGAATCTTGTGTTGCTCAGGAGCAACAGGGTTTCATTTGTGAAAGCAATGCCATTGTGGCTCAAGACATCTGTTTAGACACAGAGCAAAATATCTGTCATTTTGAAATACATCTTGATGAGACTCCTGCAACAGTGCTGGTGTACATAGGTAATGGATGTGTGTGTGTAAGAACTGCTTGTAATTTAGTGTTTGTAGAAAATGTAGCAGTGGATTTCAAAAATCATTCAAATTTTTGTGTTTGTAATATTACCACGATTATGGGGTGTGACTTTTCCTATACCGTCCCAGTTGTGTCTTATCACCTTTTGCAATCCAATTTTACACTGATTCATCAGTTAGTGCCTGCTCCTATTGGGATGAACCTCACTTTGATTAAATAATTGCTGCTTCACCAGGACTTAATTGGCATCTTAGAAAAGATCAAGAAAAATGGATAGAAGACCCTGGTGACAATTCATCATGATGTGAAAGAGATACATCTGGTTTTAGAAAGGGTAAAAAGTGATGCTGAACCCAGGTGGTGGGATACTCTTTTTGGGTGGTCACCTATTGCTACCGGCATCCTAAACAAAGTGTATCATCCCATTGTTGTGCTTTTGATTTTGGTTTTGATTGGTTTTGTTTTGTCAGCCATTCTATACATCCTGAATTGGAAAATGGTAAAGTGGCTGACACAATTGGCATCAGCAATGGAAGCACATAATCTGATCACTACCCCATCTGCTAAAGATACTCCCAAAGTTATTGACACCAGACAAATTACACGAGCAGTAAAAGTTAGGCCTGTAATAGCAAACTGATTAGAATTGTTTGTTGTTTGTTATGATTGGTATTATTAGTTTTAGTAATGTTAAGTTTTTGTTTGAAAATAGTTTTAGAAAAACAATTGTTTTAAATTTTGTGGTTTGTTCTAGTTGTTTTAAAAAAGAAAAATTGTTTTAATCATAAAGAAACATATTATAATCAATATTGATTTGCTTTAATTTTAATTGTTTGAAAGTTATTTTACCTAATATAATTGTGATTTGTTTGAAGAATTGTTTTAATCAATTTTGTTGTGATTATTTTGCTTTATTATTTTTGTGTCTATTTCTTCTATTTTCCTTTTCCCTTTTCCTTCTTATCCCTGATTTTCCTGTCCCTGTTTTTCGGGATATGCTACCAATGACAGGTCCTGAAGATGCCACAATGTCACAACATCATGCTGATGGAATTTCTCGGCAACGCTCCTTGGTCACAGGGTGGTGTAAAAGTCCATCTAAAAGCCTCTCATTTGTTCTGCCCAACGAGCCTCGCCTGAGGCCTAAGAAGACCCCTCAAACTGCAGCTTAAAGGCGCTGGCCAGGGATGGGAGGAACGCCAAGTGATTGTTCGCAGGTGGTGCCCATTGGACCAGGACTGGTTTCTCATGAGACTGGTTTACGGCTAGTCACGGTGCACTGAACTGTGTTTACTTGACAAGGCTCCCACAGGTGTGAGAACAATGAACTGGTCAGAGATGGAGTGCCCTGTGTTTGTTTCATTGACAAGGACTCGCTTGAGCTTGTTTTGGGTTTGTTCTCCCAACGGAACCCAAAGCGTACCTGAAACTCCTCACCTGTTTGGCCAGTTGCCCGACGCCTTGGAAGACTATAAAAGACATCCTCAAACTAAAGACCCTCGAGATTTCCCTGGACAGCAACGGACATCTATTGGCTGGTTCCATGAGGATCGTCTGCCTGTCTTGGTAGCTATAATCCCAAACCCTCTCTCTCTCTCTCTCTTTCTCTTTTACTTCCTGTCACTCTATTGCATTTGGTTGGCACTAAATAAAGGTGCATTTTTGTAAAAGTAAACTGGTTTTGTCCCCTGCTGTGTCTTTTGTGCTTTGAGATCCCTAAAAGAACCTATCAGGACTCTGCATGTGGTGTGGACCCTGACACCCTCAAGCCGGGGCCTGACGGCACCAGAGCGGCAGCGGGTGCCAGGGCAGGAAGAATGGTGGGACGGCACCTCACCACAAACCTCCGGGAGGAGAAAAAGGGCTCGGGGAAATAGAGAATAAACATGGGATTACAGGAAAAGAAAGAAAAATAAAGTAAAATATGTATGATAGCTAAAAAGAAAAAAAACAATAAAACCCAAACCAAACAAAACTAAACAAAGAAAAAAACCTCCAAAAAATACAAAAAAAACCCCCAAAAGAACAAGGTAAAAAATAAGTAGTGGCACAGCTACTTCTCCTAGGACTTTGTGTTTCTTGTCCAAGTTCTGAGCTGAGTCTGTGACAGAAACCAGTGAGTGGGACAGACATTGCTGCTGAAGGGCTTCATAGTCCCAAAACTAATGTGTCGAGTATCAAGGAGTATAAAGTATCACCTTGAGGTTACAGGACTCCCAGTGCCCATGTTGGATTCCCTCATTTGAAGCTGAAAGCGGAGCTCCACTTGTGACTCTGCTTTGTAACAATGAATGTAAAAATTCAACACAGTTCCCAGTTCCCTCCCTCCTCTGCCCAGCGGTGCAGGGAGAAGGGATGGGGGTTATGGTCAGTTCGTGCTGCTGCTTCCCCCTCAGGGGCAGGAATCCTTGCCCTGCTCCAGGGCGTGGGGTCCCTTCCATGGGGTCAGTCTGTCCCCTGTCCAGCGGGGGTCCCTCCTCACCTGTGTGGTCACTCATCGGCCCGGCCCTGAGGTGCAGGGCAGTAGCGCTCTGGCCCCATCAGTGGCAGCGTTGGTTCGTGCTGGACAGGAGCGGCAGAAGGAGCCGGGCGGCGGAGGGGGCTCAATCCTGTCAGGAGGAAGAAGAGAAAAATGAGAGAGGGGCTGGGGCCACCTGCGGTGTCCGAACCCCAGGGAGTAACGGGGAGGCCTTGGGGAACGGCGGCCGGAGGGGCCCTGTTGGAGCCACCCCGAGGGATTTGTGCTGTCGTCGGTCCCCGAAGGTCTCGCTCCATGAGACAGGTGATGTGGGAATGAAAGGAGAGACAAAAACGCGGAGAAGAGACTAAAATGCAATCAAAGAGCCACACCAAGGGCGTCTCCTCTGCTCACATCTGAAGGAGCTGCACCGAATCACGGGTGGTTGGTGAATAAAATAAAATACAGACAATAGAGTAAAATAGAATAAAAAGCTGCACTGGGGTTCCATAGCACTGTGAGAGCTGCATCGCGGGATGGGCAAGGTCAGATGTGGCCAGAAGGGCAGCGCTGGGGCAGGTGGGAGTTGTGAATAGAATTAAACATAGAGAATAGAATAAAATACAAGAAAAGAGCCGCACTGAGGGTTCCCCACCGTCCGTGTCAGGTTGAGGAGCTGCACCGAGAACGGTGAGAAGCAGCGGTGATATAGAATAGAGTAAAAAATAACAAAAAAACCCGCTCCAGCAGTGATCACTCCCTGACACTAAAAGAACCACCCTGGGGTTTGTCGGGGCAGCACCGGGGGGGTCTCGGCTGCTCCGTGTCACTGAAGGAGCCGCAGCGAGGGGCGGGATCAAGTCCCTTGACCTGTGCCGCAAGGGGCGACTCGGCGGAACCGCAGGGTGGCCGAGCGGCAGCGGCTTTGAGCAGCGGAGATGAGCAAGGTGTTCCCAACCAGCTCCGCTCAGCTGCCAGGAACAGGGCGGGGGAAGGTTCCGAGGGGGTTCCCAAACAGCTCCACTCAGCCCTCGGGCACCGTACTGGGGCCACCGTGAAATTTTGCAGCCCCCATGGGCCGCTCCCATGGGCCAGACCCTGCAGGTCCTGCTGCCACCACTTCGGTCCCTCAATGCCCAGAGATGACGGAGGAAACACGACTGACACCAAGAGTAATTCCAAGCATCAGCAGTTTGTTATGCTCCCGTATAACCTTTTATACCCTTTTCCCATATACACAATACCTGTGTGCCCTTTAACCCTTTTGTGATTGGTCAGTACAAATCCGCATTCCATGCTCCTTTTCCTTTAATGATGTTCACCTGTCTTACAAAGCTGCACCCTATTAGGGATGAGGCTTGGCTGCAGCCCCATTCCTAATTTCTCACAATCTAGTCTCCTACACAGAAATCCCTGAAAATCGATACCAGGCACTAAAAAACCTTCCCTTCCCATGCACAGCGAGGGCCGCGGGGGTTCCTTATGAACTCCCCTCCCATCAGTCCCTCCTGGGCAGCGCCGGGCATTAACACATCTCCCGGGGCTGTCCCAGCGCCGGCTGCTGCCACAGGGCACGGCTTGCCACACTTGGGTATTAAACACGACAAATTTGGGGAGGGGGACAGCACTAGAAACCAGGACTTTGCCCTTGGGAGCTTGGAGCTGCACGAGGGGGAGAAAGAATCCTCTGCACACAGCGATTCCCCCGGCAGTGGCTCTGCCCTGCCAAGAACGGGGCTGTGTTGGGAGAGGTAGGATGGCTGGGATGGCGTCTGTCATGAGACAGACACACGTTGGGATGAAGAGCTTGAGGCGATGCGGTTACTGAGGAGGTTTTGGAGCACCTTGCAATCCTGAGTTACTTGGAAGGGGGAAGTCACCTGGCTCTTACCAAGTTATTCACGGGTCTGGATCTTCAAAGAGACAAGAGCAGTTGTTGGTTGCTGTAAAGTTGTTTATTGCAGAAGTACATCAGTCTCGAAGGCAAAGAGTTCAGAATATTAAAGTCCAGGCTAAAGGCTTTTGGCACAAAGTCCCAGATAGAAGAAGCAGCAGCAGCAGCAGTCTGGCATTTCTTTTTTTTCTTCTGGGAGGTGATGAAGATGGTGGTCTCTCACCCCAGTACAGGGTTTTTATTTGTAAATCATCCAATGAGCTAAAAACATGAACCTCAAACATTCCTTCTAAACCGACCAGAATCTTAGTTCTAGAGTACAAAAGTAGGGTCATAATTTACACATATAGTTCTATCTATTCTTGTAAATGGTTCTATCTGTTCTATCTAGAAAATGTAAGCAATGTCCTTACTATGTTCTCACTATGTCTGTGTACTGATTTGAAAGCAAAACCAGTGAGAGAGACTCCAAGTCAGAAACACAATTTAATAGGAAAAGGAAAAAAATACATGCAATAGTACAAAATAAAACCACTGACAGAGTCAGAATACAACCTGACACCCAGTTAGTTATGGTGGTGGTAGCAGTCCAGATGAAGCAGTCTTGTTGAAGTAGTGATCCCATAGAAAGGTCTGGTAGCTCTTGTCCTCTGGAAACCAGTGGGTAAGGGCTTCCATGGTGTTCCAAATCTTAGTTTTTACCTAGGCAGGAAATGTTTGGCTCCTTCCCCTGGATGGAGACCTCCCAATGGGATAATGTAATTTTATCAGTCATGCAGTGTGACTCACAGGCCCATTAAGAGAAGATTTCTGCATGGAGGAAGGATAGGTTGTGGAAAGGATAAAGAACACTGCCCCATCTGGTTTTTAACGGATGGCCGATTAGCAGAAGATATCTCCCACGGAGATAAGGAATTACTGTCCCATTTGGTTTCCACACTTCATGAAGATGGTGATAGAATACATACTTTTGGGCACATCTTTAAGTTGTAACCTAAGGCAGCCTGGGGCTAAATTTCTGAACCTTTAACTAGATTTTAGGGCTTTTAACTCTCTTAAGGCACTTATAGTATATTCTTACGTAAAACTAAAATTTCTACTGCATATCTATGTGACTTAATAATATCCCTACCTATTTAAAACTAAAACTTACACTTCTACTTCATGTCTGTGGCTTAATATATTTTAATTTCACTAAAGGCTTTAGTTCAATCCCTGCATTCTTCTCTCTCTCTCTGCGGGATTGACAGATTGAGAGCTCTTTCTCGATTCCGTGGGTGGTGGTGCATGGCCATTCTTAGTTGGTGGAGCGATTTGTCTGGTTAATTCTGATAACGAACGAGACTCTGGCATGCTAACTAGTTACACGACCCCTGAGCAGTTGGCGTCCGACTTCTTAGAGGAAAAAATGGCGTTCAGCCACCCGAGATTGAGCAATAACAGGTCTGTGATTCCCTTAGATGTCCGGGGCCGCACGCGCGCTACACTGACTGGCTCAGCTTGTGCCTAGCCTCCGCCGGCAGGCGCGGGTAACCCGTTGAACTCCATTTGTGATGGAGATCGGGGATTGCAATTCTTCCCCATGAAGGAGGAATTCCCAGTAAGTGCGGGTCATAAGCTCGCGTTGAATAAGTCCCTGCCCTTTGTACACACCGCCCGTCGCTACTACCGATTGGATGGTTTAGTGAGGTCCTCGGATCGGCCCCGGCGGGGTCGGCCACGGCCCTGCTGGAGCGTCGGCAAGATGGTGAAACTTGACTATCTAGAGGAAGTAAAAGTCGTAAGAAGGTTTCTGTAGGTGAACCTGCGGAAGGATCATTACCGGTGGAAAGGCCTATGCCTGCCGCCGTGCCCCATTCCATTCGCACGCTCGGCCCCCCTCTCTCGTGGAGGGGGGCCACACGCCCTTCCCGACGCCGCACGTGCAGCAGCCCCAGAGAGAGAGAAAGAGAGAGGAAGGCGCGTGGCACACACCGCTCCCGTGGGAAGAAAGATGCTCCGTGCAGCAAAGCCACCGCCTGCGGCGCCCACTTGCCGTGCGCGCGAGCAGGGCCGACCCTTCGCTACACCGCGAGTTGCAACCGGGCGTCGAAGGAAGTGCGGCAGGCTCGCTGCTGTCAAGGCCGACTTCTCCCCGCCGCATCGGTCTGTTGTCTGTCTGTCCCCGCCAGAGGCGGGGGGACGGCCGGCCGGCCTCCGAGTCTCGCCACTGCGGTCAGCGATGCCGAACCCCGGTCGCCGGAGCTCACGTCTCCCGCATGGCTGTCCCGCGTGGGTGCGGCCCGAGTTCTCCTAGAGCCCGGCCCTCCTTTGGCACGCCAGAGCCGTCCGCCCGCGGGAGGAGGGGCCCTTGGCACGGCCCCTCCCGGAGGCGAAACCGCCGTCCGCCCACGTCTCTTTGTCAGCAGGGTGGCAGCCACAGCTGTTCATCCGTCGCCCGTTTGGTAGCCACTGGCAAGGAGGTGGTTCAGAGCGTGGAAGAGGGCGCGTGGGATGGTCTCCGGGGATCCGGAGGTGGCGGCTCCTCCGCCCCTTTCCGCAGCGGGGGAGGGGGGGCTTTGCCGCCTGGCAAAGTCCCACTTCTGGATGAACGGCCCCCTGGCACTGCAGAGCAGCTCTGCGGGCCGAGCCTCCAGTGCATTCCTGGTCGCGCCTGTCAGGGCGAGCCGCGCGCACGTGCGTGTGAGCCGCCGCCGGGTGGCGCGGTGAGGAGGCTGCGAGCCCTCGCTCCGTCATTGCTAGGGCCTCTCGGCGGGGCGTGTGCAAGGTTTCGGTGGCCAGGCCGTGTCCCCTCACTGGCGGGATGGCCCAAGCTGCGGCGGTCCTCTCGGGCTCAGCGCCGGGCTAGTGAGGGAAATCCCAGGCCCCGAGACAGATCGCCGCAGCGGTGGCAGCGGACTTTGGGCGCGCCCCCGCCCATGGACATTCCCCTGAAGGTGGCAGCAAGGCAGGCACCCCGGCGGGCCATGCAGGTCGTTTCCCTTGCCCCAGGGTCAGGTACCTAGCGCTCCGCGCCTCGGCGGTCCCCAGGTTCCCTCGGCGCTGTCACATGACCGTTGGGGGGCCAAAAGGGGCTGCCGAGCCTGGCGGAGGTTTCAAGACTCGGGCAGCTCGGCACGCCCCCGAAGCGGCGGCGGCGGCAGTGGGTGGTGCCGGGAAGTGGCACGGCACCATCGATGGGTGGGGAGCTACTCCTGCCGATCTCCTGAGGTGGTGTCCGTTGCAACCGGCTGCGCTCTCTTGCTGTTCGTCAGGGTCCCGCCGCAGGTCAACGAGCAGGGGGCACCCCAGCTGAGCTGGGGAGGGGCGCCCTGCCCCCCTCCCCCCCTGCGGCCCGGTCTCAGCGGAGAGACCACGGCAACAGGATCCGGCTGCGGGGCTGACCCGCTCGCCTCGACACGGGCGTCACCCGGCTGCTGGCGGTGCCTCAGCCCTACCACGGCTGTGGGGTTGCAGCTGCCAGGGCCCACCACGCTTTCAACTCTAGGCCGCCGCCATGGTGCCTTGCATGCAACGCTGCGTCAGGCCGCGACTGTGCCTCTTCCCTCGATGGCCTTCTCCTTGAAGGCGTTGGTGGCTGCCGGGCCACCGGCCATCCCTGTCTCGACCGGCCCTCTCCCGTCTGGGTGAGTGCTCGGCGGTCTCCCTCCGTTGCCGAAGGCCCGGCGAGCAGGGCGACCCCATGCCGGGTGGCGGCATCACCGCTGGGTCAGTGTCCCCCCTGGGGGATGGTTGGCCAGAAGGTGCCCGCCGTGGCCGGTGGCCGTCCCAGCCTGGGCCCCGCTTGTCGCTTCCTTCGTCGCCCTTCCGGCCGCGTGTGGGCCAAAGGTTAGGCGTGCAGGGCAGCCACGGGGGCACTTCCGCGTGCCCGTGGAAAGGGGCTTCCGGCAAGCAAAGCGGCGGCAGCGGTCCCGGGAGTGTGGCCTCGGTGGCAGAGGGTCTTGCCGATCGGACGGCCTCCAGCACTCGCGACGCTGGCTCAGGTCTCGGTAGCGTCCTGCCTCCGGCGCCGGCGTCGGAGCGTGACTGCCGTACTCTCACCTTCTGGTGGGAGAGCCTGTCCCAGGCAGGGGTTGCGCCGGTGGAGCGATAATCGCCGTGTGGCGTCTCTGGGCGTTGGAAGGCCAAAGCAAAAGGCCTGAGCGTGAGCGAGGGCCGGTGGTCACACCACCCGGCTGCCAAGGTGCGTTTGGTCCTGTGAGCGAGGCTGGGCGGGCCACCATCCCTTGGCAGTAGGCCGCGTTGCCGAGCGAAATCTCTCCATGCAGAGGTAACGCCGAGCCCAGGCGCCTGGGCTGTCTCCGAAGAACAACGGCATGCCAGGCAGCATCTCTCCTTGCGGGGAGAAGCAGTCGGGGGCGCGGGTCCCCCTGCCTTTTGGCCGACTTTCGGAGTGTAACGTGGGGTTTGCTTTTTCCCCTCCTCTTCCGTTTGTCGCGTGTGCTCATGCAGTCGAAGCGGGGCGCGTGCCCGTGCGTCCCTGCCAAAAGAAAAAGGCCACTTCGCGCGAGCGGTGCCGACCTCTCCAGGTGTGCAGGGTCGGTGCCGAAAGCCAGACAACTCTCAGCTCGTGCGTGGATGAAGAACACAGCTAGCTGCGAGAATTCATGTGAATTGCAGGACACATTGATCATCGACACTTCAAACGCACTTGCGGCCCCGAGTTCCTTCGGGGCTACGCTTGTCTGAGCGTCGCTTGATGATCAATCGTCATCCAGGGGGCCCACCCCAGCGGCGTGGCTGGGGTCGCCTTGCAGATCTGTTGCCTGCGGCAAGAGGCAGCTGTGTCCGGCCGGTGCCCGGAGGGAAGGCGGTGTTGGGGGGGTTCGGCGAGGGAAGCCTTTCCCTCGGCGGCCTCGACCCTCTTTCCCTGTGGCCCGGCGCGGGCCTTCGTCATCGTTGTTGCCACGCAGGGCCTTCATCCCCCTAAATGCAGATTCGAGGAGCGCTCCGCAGCACCCCGCTCCCGGAACGAGCCGCTGGGGTGGAGCTCGTCCTTGCCCAAGGGGGTCGAGCCACGCGGTGCGGCAGCGGCCGGGGAAGAGCAAAGAGACGGCATTGGAGACACCACCGCGGTGCAAAGAGAGAGAGAGAGAGCGAGAGAGGCGAGGTGGGCCTTGCCCCCAGGCTCCACCCCTGCGGGCGGCTGTGTGCGGGTGGGTACCGCGCGAGTACCGTGCCATGCTGCTGCACGTGCGATGGCCGTGAGTGCCGGGGAGGGGGGTGCAACCCACTCCTTGTTATCCCTACCCCCCCTCCTCCTCCGTCGTCGTCTGCGGGGCGTCGGCGAGCCACGCCGTCTCGTTTCTCTCTCTCCCTGCTCAAGGTCGCCGCGCGCGCGCCGCCCTGCCGCGGCCGGTCCCCCGGTCAGGGCCGTCACTGCCGTGATCCCTATTTTGGTTCTTGTCTCCGGGATGGGAGCCTCGACTCCATGGTCTATCTCTCACCTCCGCTCTCTCCTCTCATGGTGCGCGGGCGCCAAGGTTTTGGGGGGCGTGCGGCAGCGGGGGAAGGGATGCGGAGTGAAAACCGCCGTCTGGCTGCCCGCGGGGGCGTAGCTTTGGGCTTGTGACCTCAGATCAGGCGTGGCGACCCGCTGAATTTAAGCATATTAGTCAGAGGAGGAAAAGAAACTAACGAGGATTCCCTCAGTAACGGCGAGCGAAGAGGGAAAAGCCCAGCGCCGAATCCCCGCCCCACGGTGGGGCGCTGACATGTGGCGTACAGAAGCCCCCCTCCCCGGCGGCGCTCTCCGGGGACCCAAGTCCTTGTGATCGAGGCCTCAGCCCGCGGACAGTGTGAGGCCGGTAGCGGCCCCCCCGTGCGCCAGGCCTGGGGCTTCTCGGAGTCAGGTTGCTTGGGAATGCATCCCAAAGTGGTGGTAAACTCCATCTAAGGCTAAATACCAAGACAAGACCGATAAGCAACAAGTACCGTATGGGAAAGTTGAAAAGAACTTTGAAGAGAAAGTTCAAGAGGGCTTGAAACCGTTAAGAGGTAAACGGGTGGGGCCCGCGCAGTCCGCCCAGACGATACAACCAGGCGAGTTGCGGTCGGCCGGTGCGGGTCTCGGCGGATCCTCGCCTCTGCCTCCCCTCCATCCCCCGGGCGCCTGCCCGCAGGGGCAGGCAGGGGGGAACGGGCCGGCACGAGGACGGCCACCCAGCCAGCAGCCGGCCCTAGCCAGGCACATTTCCTTCACGGCAGTGCGCCACGACCGGCTCTGGGTTGGCTGGAAAGGCCTCTGGCGGGCAGGTGGCCTGGTGCCGCACAAGCGGCGGCCGGGTGTTAGAGCCCCCGGGCAGCAGGTCTCGCCAAATCCCGGGGCTGAGGGAGAGGACCGCCACTGCACCCTCCTCCCACCCCTGTCGGCGGTGCCGTGGCAGGGAGCGCCGCGCTTCACCCTCTCCCCCTGCCCCAGGGGTGGCGGCGCTTCGTAGCGTGCTGCAGGGGTGCAGGGGCCAGGCCCGTCGGCCCCCGGCGCAGCTATCAACCAGGGCGGACTGTCCTCAGTGCCCAGGGCTGACGGCGATGTCGGCTACCCAACCAACCCATCTTGAAACACGGACCAAGGTATCTAGCACGTGCGTGAGTCAGGGGCCCTCGTGGAAAGCCCGCGGGCGCAATGAAGGTGAGGGCCGGGTGCTGCCGGGCCGAGATGGGATCCCTGGGCACGCTACGCCTCTGGCGCACCACCGCCCGTCTTGCCCGCCGCCCCTCTAGTCCGCAGGGGGACCGGGGAGGTGGAGCGTGAGCGCACGCGCTAATACCTGCAAGATGGTGAACTATGCCTGCAGGGCGAAGCCAGAGGAAACTGTGCTGGAGGTCCGTAGCGGTCCTGACGTGCAAATCGGTCGTCCGACCCAGATCTAGGGGCGAAAGACTAATCAAACCATCTAGTAGATGGTTCCCTCCGAAGTTTCCCTCAGGATAGCTGGCACTCGGCAATGGGCAGTTTTACCAGGCAAAACGAATGATTAGAGGTCTTGGGGCTGAAAGGATCTCAACTTATTCCCAAACTTTCAATGAGTAAGGGGGCCGGCTCGCTGGCCTGGAGCCGCGCCGTGGAATGCGAGTGGAGCAGGGTTCCATGTGAACAGCAGTTGAACATGGGTCAGTCGGTCCTAAGCGATAGGCGAGTGCCGTTCCGAAGGGGCGGGCGATGGCCTCCGTTGCCCTCGGCCGATCGAAAGGGAGTTGGGTTCAGATCCCTGAATCCGGAGTGGCGGAGACGGGCCCCGCGAGGCACCCAGTGTGGTGACGCAACCGATCCCAGAGAAGTCGGCGGGAGCCCCGGGGAGAGTTCTCTTTTCTTTGTGAAGGGCCGGGCGCCCTGGAATGGGTTCGCCCCCAGAGAGGGGCCCACGCCTTGGAAAGCGTCGCGGTTCCGGCGGCGTCTGGTGAGCTCTCCCTGGCCCGTGAAAATCCGGGGCAGAGGGTGTAAGTCTCACGCTGGGCCGTACCCCTATCCGCAGCAGGTCTCCAAGGTGAACATCCTCTGGCATGTTGGAACAATGTAAGTAAGGGAAGTCGGCAAGCCAGATCCGTAACTTCGGGATAAGGATTGGCTCTAAGGGCTGGGTCGGTCGGGCTGGGGCGTGAAGCGGGGCTGGGCGCGGGCCGCAGCTGGATGAGCTGGTGAGGGCGCTCTGCAGCCGGCTTAGAACTGGTGCGCACCAGGGGAATCCCACTGTTTAATTAAAACAAAGCATCGCGAAGGCCCGAGGCGGGTGTTGACGCAATGTGATTTCTGCCCAGTGCTCTGAATGTCAAAGTGAAGAAATTCAATGAAGCGCGGGTAAACGGCGGGAGTAACTATGACTCTTTAAGGGAGCTTGAGTGAGTTGGTTGCTAACTGGGCTCAGCTGCAGAAGTCACACCTCCACGTGGTCCTGCTGGACACCCGTAAAGGGTGGCTAAGTTGACTTTCCGTCCCAGTGTGAGTGAGGGGGTTTATACTCCCTCCCTACTGTCTGGACTCGCCACCCAGCAGTAGTCTCATGATTTTGCAGAAAACCCATTTGGCACAGCTTCTGTCTGCTGCCCGAAGCCTAGTCCACGGGCCAAAGTTGGACACAGTTAACAGTGTGGTAGGGAGACCCACTGTTGACTTACTCTTCTCCCAATTGGACTTGTCCTAGTTTGTTCACAGTTTCAACTATGGTTCAATTACACAGATTGCAATTTATATCAACGGCCACTCAGACGGACCCATCAGATCTAAGGGTCAAAGAGGCCGATGTTCCACCATTGCCTTTAATATTGCCAGATGACGATTTCCAACCGATACGTCTGGAGTTTGTTAATTCCCAGTTTTGCGAGCTTTATCAGAAAAAGCAATATGAAGGCACGGCCGAACTGCCTGAACCATATGAACCCCTACCTTTGCGATCGGTTCCTGGTTCGGACTCTGAGTGTGAGGTGGAGGGAGTACATTTGGAAACACCTATGGGTACGCCAGTTGTTTCCTTACCGGACAGAAATCCATCTTGTCCTCGGTGTACTACCCGTTTCACTCGGATGCTGGTGTTAGTGGACCACCTCAAGAAAAAGCATGGGCAGAAAAAGATCTGGTTCAGATGTTCAAAATGTGGAAAACAAAATCTCAAGTACCATAGTATTGCTTGCCACATTTCAAGCTGTAAAGGGCAGATTTGTGTGGTTCCCACTGGGGATTGGATTTGCGAAGTATGCCAACGTGGTTTCGCAACCAAGATTGGACTGGGACAACATAAGAGAATTATGCATCCGCTTGTGAGAAATCTGGAGCGGATCCAGGCCTCCCATCCTAAGGTATCATCCTCCCGAGGGGCCCACATGAAGGTATGGTCAGAAGAGGAGGAGGCTCTCCTGAGTCAACTAATGATTGAATACGCCGGTAAGAAAAACATCAATCAACTTATCAAAGAGCACATTCCAATTAAGAGTGCAAAACAAATTAGTGATAAAAGGCGTCTTATGATGACTGTTTCCAACAAGTCTGTCCCACAGATCGGGGCTGATGTGCCCAAGATCGTTGACACCGATGTGGGTGATAAAGATGAAGGCCTTCCCCAGATTGATCCTATCCAACAGGATTATTTGCAATGGAAGGGATTCCTGAAACGCCAATATCAGGAAGCTATTGAAAGAATGCTGGCGAATAATGAATTAGTTACCTATAAGGAGGCCTTCGAGAAAATTCTGGCTGGTGACGACTATCAAACAGTGGTGAATGAGGTCTACGCAACCTTCTCTGGTGACTCCATCAGTTGTAGCCAGACGAACAAATCTGCAAAAGGCAAGAATTCAAAAAAGGGCCAGAAATCTTCTGGTCGAGCAAAATCTTGGATGAAAAAGAGAGCCCAGAAGAGAGGGAAATATCTGAGATATCAAAGATTGTTCCATTTGCATAGGAAACGGTTGGTTCAGATCATTCTTGATGATATTGAAGCTTTGAAGTGTCAAATTCCATCTGACACTGTTTATTCCACATTTAAGAAGAGATGGGAAACAACACTTGGCTTTAAGGGCTTGAACTTTTTTCCACCATATCAGAATGCTGACAACACCGCTTTTGTAGATATGATTACAGCAAAGGAGGTTGAAAAGAACTTGAAGGAAATGTCGAAGTCATCTGCTCCTGGGCCAGATGGAATGTCAATGGACCATCTTTTCAAGGAAGACTCCACTCTATTGATGGAGATCTTCAACCTCTGGCTGATCACTGGTACAATTCCTGATGCTTTGCGAGACTGTAGAACAGTCTTGATTCCGAAATCTAGCAATCCTGAGAAATTGGGCGATATTAACAACTGGAGGCCTATTACTATCGCCTCGACAGTGCTTTGGCTGTTTTCTAGAATACTAACTGCTAGATTGTCCCAAGCATGCCCCATCCATCGCAACCAAAGGGGATTTATTAGAGCATCAGGTTGTTCTGAGAGTCTTAAATTACTACAGCTGCTGGTTAATTTCGCTAAAAAGGAGCAATGTTCATTGGGTGTGGTGTTCGTTGATATCGCAAAAGCATTCGATACAGTGAGCCATGAACATATCATCAGGGGTCTGATGCGAAGGAGAGTTGATCCCCAAATCATTCAGTTGATAAAGGAATTTTATAACAACATCACTACGAGTATTTGCATGCAAAAGGAGACAACTGCCCCCATTAAGATCTTGACGGGGGTAAAGCAGGGGGACCCGATGTCACCTATTCTATTTAATCTTGCTATTGATCCCTTACTATGTAAATTGGAGGCTACTGGTTGTGGATTCCAACGTGATGGTTTTAAAATTACGGCAATGGCCTTTGCAGACGATCTGGTAATGATAAGTGATTCCTGGGAGGGTATGTGTGAAAACATCAAAATATTGGAGACCTTTTGTAATCTTACGGGTCTTCAAACTAAGGGAGAGAAATGCCATGGCTTTTTCATCAAGCCGACTAAAGATTCATATACAATCAATGATTGTAAGGCATGGATGATAAATGGTACCCCCCTTAACATGATTGACCCAGGGAACTCAGAAAAATATCTAGGAGTGCACATTGATCCTTGGACTGGCTTTGCCAAGTCGGGCCTCTGTGAAAAACTTGATAAATGGCTC
>JAPFBE010001029.1:0-15802 GCA_034336665.1 Luscinia megarhynchos
AATAGGGAGCCCCACACCCTGACACACCAGCCCAGATGTGCCCCCCTGGCCTGTGGTGCCTCTGGCAAGGGAGCAGCACGAGGCACTGCAGGACCCTGCAGACAATTCCTGCAGCACTTGTAGGGATGATCCTGCTCCCCAAGGGATGTTCTCCTGGTGCCAGCTGAGGAACTGAAATGGGGGAGTGGGGCCAGAGAGGAAAGGGCAAACAGAGGTGGGCTGTTTGTAGCAGAGGGAACAGGGGGTGGGCAACAGAAAGAAATTTGAACCAGGAAGGGGAAAGAAAGCAAAGGTGAAGCAAAGGAAATGCTATGGGCAGTTTGGGGGTGGCTGCCAGGCAGCCCTGACTCTTGAGCAACAACATCTGCAGTGGGACACGGAACTCACAGCTCATGGGAACAAACTTTCTGGCTGACTGCAGAGGCCCCTACAAACCTGAGTGGTTTTCCTCCTGTCCCCCAGCTCTTCCTGGCCCCCTTCCAGGGGCTGATGGCATTTGTGCTAACTCAAGTCCATCTCTCCACAGCAGCACCGTGAGAGTGCTGACACCTGCTCTGTGCAATGCAAACAGGGGCTCCTGAGCCAGTCCTGCCATGTCTGTGCCTGCAAGGATGTGGCACCTCTGTGAGCTGGGGGGAGAGGCCAGGGCTGCAGAGGGGGGGATGTTGTTGGCAGGAGCATGAGGACGCTCTGGGATGCTGCCCTGGGGTGTCCAGCGCAGTGGGGATGGATCAGCCCCTGCTCTGCTGCTTCTTCCCATCTCCCCCCCTGCAGGGACCTTGCAGAGCACCAGCCATGCTGTTTGCCCCCAGCCTGCCCACGGCCACCCTGGGGCTGCTCACGGGGATTTTCTCTGCTCAGCATGAGCCTGGATAAGTGTTCTGGAGAGAGCCTGGGCAAGGAGCCTCGAGCCCCCAGGCCCTGCCCTGAGGCGTCAGCGCTACCCCAGCAGTGCCCATAGCCTGTCCCTGCTGCAGCCCCGGCACTGCCACCCCCAGGGCTGTGCCCGGCCCCGAGAGCACTCAGGCCCTACAGCAACACGAGGTTCCGTACTGTCGACAATGATCTCCTTGGTTTTGCAGTATCACAATGGACCCCTGGTTTCATGAGCTGCCTGGCCTCCCAAAGCCTCTCACAAGCCCTAATGTGCCCTCATTGCCCCTCACAGTTGCCCATGGCCTCCCATTGCCCCTCATGGCCCTTCACAGCCTCAGGCATGGTGTTCCTCCCAAAGGAGGAGTCGGGCCCTGCTTGTTCTCCTTTTATTTCGGACCCTTCACAGCAAGGAGTAAAGAAAGGCTGAAATGCAGCCTTTCCCCAGCGTTTCCCTCGGGGTTAATTGCGATCTGAAGCTCTGTGCTGGCGCTGCCCAAGCACGAGCACCCCTACAGCCCGAAGGCCTTTGATGTCCCCCCGCGTCCACTCCCAGTCCCCAGTCCCGCCCGGCTCTGGCAGCAGCAGGAGCCGCAGCACAGTGGGCGCCGGCTCCCCGGGCAGGAGCAGCAGCAGCGCCGGCCTCTTCCCACCTGCTCCTGCCTCGCTTCCAAGGGCTTTTTCCAGGTGAATTCTGGAGTAGAGCCACAAGCACTCACAAATAGCCCTGATTCATCAGGGCCCCCCTGTGCTGCTCTGACGCAGCCTCCAGAGGAAGAAAGGGTCGGGTTCCAGCGCTACTTTCAGCACCGTTTTACTCACCCTGAAGTGACAGCAGGAGGCTGTTGGAGCCTTTGCCTTGGGAATTGCAGATCACGGCTGCTCTTGCCCCCTCCTGCTTGCCACTTGAATTTTAAGCATAAAACTGCAAGTGCCTCTTTCAAATGGTGTTATCCGTGGTGCTTTCATGACAGCGAACTAAGTGTTTTTGTTTCAGGCATACAGATAAGCAGATACTGAAATGCCTACCAGCCCCTGAGCACTGAGTTGAGGAGAATTAAAGCCACATAGGCCATGTTTGCAGTGCTCAAACACAGCCCTGTTGCTGGCGCTGTTGAACTGACAGAGGCCATCACAGAAATTGCATCCGTGGTTTGGAATTAAGTTAAAAAATCCACCAGGGAAATGGAAAACTGAACTTCTCAAGTAGCTTCATTGCTTCTTCCCAGCAGCAGGAAATGTAGATGCCCAGAGGTATTTCCAGCTGCAGCTGATCGCAGTGGGAGCCCAGCCTGCTGTCCAATCCCAGCAGGATTCTGAGCCCAGTCTGGGAGCTCCCGCAGTGTCGGCAGCTCAGCGTGGCCAGGCCCAGAGCCCCGGGCACGGCCGCCCATTGCGGGGCAGCGGCGCAGGCGGAATGTCCTGCGGCCCAAACCTCCCGCTCCTGCCACACAGCGCCCAGCCTCCTCCCCTGCTCCTCCTCTCCCAGCACAAATTCCAGCTCGGAGGAGGACTCCCCAGAGAGGGCTTAGGCTCCTCTTTCAGCCTGAGTGTCCCTGCAGAGGAACAGGGCATCTTTCAGGGAGTTCCACATGCTCAGGGTTCTCACTTCATGGTGAGTCTGGGATGGAAATGGCCTTGCTAAGAAAGCCAAAAGCCAAGGGAATGGATTAGCAATTATTAGAAAAAATTACCCTTCTTCCAGGCAAGGTTAACCAAGTCATCCTCTTCATTTCTCCTTTTCAGATTCTGTTAGTTGGCTGCTCTGAGAGGTCCAGCTTGTTCTGGTGCTCCTCATGAACGGATTGTACTCTTGATTTATGCACCAATGCACCACAATTGGAATCATCTACACTGAACTCAGATACAAACTTCCTCTGTCAGACTGCTTTCACATTCCAGATCATGTTCAAGATGCCCACTGAGAGGCTGGAATGATTATCACACAACTCTCCACTTCTGGATGCAGGCCCTGGAGATTCCTTCTCTGAATTCAGCCAGGTTCGTATTCCCTAACTAGTCCTGCCTGGTACCACCTCCTGTTTTCTTAGCTTAGAACAGTAGCAAGGAAAACCTTACCCACGGCACAACTCCCCAGCCCACCAGCAAAAGAAAGAACAAGTTGTCAAGTTCTCAAAACCTTTGCCCTTCTTTGCTGCAAGAGCCCTGCTGCATGCACAGTGCGGAAAGCCAAGAGAAGCTGCAGTTGGTGGCATGTCTTGTGACAGGAGCCCATTCTCCAGTAAAGGTTCTTGAAAAGAACAAACATCACTGTGGAGAAAATTCTTGGAAAAGCAGAACAGCTTTCCAGAAGTGAAATGAAAATGGAAAGAAACAACCCAAGATGTTCACATATACTATTAATTCTTTTCCTTATACGTTCCCTTTTTCTGTGTTGCACTGGTTCTACATCACAGTCATTCCAAACGGATCTTACCTCGAAGACCTAGGACTTAGCAAGCTTTACGCACTCTACGGTATCATTAGCTACACACAGTTTGCCTTCTCGCTGTTTTGCTTTGAAAGCGATGCTGGAGACACCAGAAACCTGCAAATGCAAGATTTTAGAGCACAGCACTTTGGTTGGCTATGGATTCTGGAGACAGGGCATGTGCTCCCACAGCATTTCACCATCAGCAGTGACAATACACAGCAGCAGCAAAGGTGATTCCTAGGACATTGTGCAGGGGTCAAGACTCCCTGTCTTGGCTTAACATGACAAAGTTCACGTGTTTCGACAGACTCAGAATCAAAACTAGTTTGCTTTTCTAGCTGTGTCGATGAACAGCAGGACAAATAAAGCAGCCAGAAGTTTCTTTGCAGAGAGGGCCTTTGCTCCGGGCTGAAAGGGCAGGATTGGCAGGGAGGAGGCAGGCAGCTGAGAGCTCAACGGCTGTGTTGGACTGGCATCCAAACCCGGCAAAAACAGCAGTTTCATTCTTTCATTTTAATTCTCCTATCGGCAGTCTCCCATTTTCCCCTGGAGCTGGACAAGAAAACAGGAACAGCCCTGGGGACGCTGCCGCTGCCCACCCCGAGCGGCCGGGGAGCAGCGCTGCCCAGCAGGGGCTGCATTTCTCGCTCATCATGTCTTGCTCGGCCCTCCGACGGGGCTGGCTCTGCCTGGCGCTGGTAGGCTCCTCCTTCGGCACTTTGCTCCAGCGGAAAGAGCGGACAGCGCTTTGCTTGCTTGTGAGGAACAGACTGCAGCGCGGGGCGAGCGGGCGGGACGGGACGGGGCCCGGGGCATGCGAGCACGAGGGGCAAGTTGCAAGCCTGCCGGAAATAAAAGTTCCAATCTAGTGAAGAAGCAGCTAAACAACACGGTGGTTTTGGCGTGGGTGCGGGAGGAAGAGATGCTCCGTGACTCCGGTTCGGCCCCGGAGCGGAGCGGCCCGCGCTGGCCCGGGGCGCGCGGGGCTCGGCCGTGGAGCGGAACGGGGAACCGACACGCGGCGAACAGACATACGGGAACGGACACATGGACACGCGGACAAACGCTCCCGGCGCTTCGGCAGCAGCAGCGGCAGCGGCAGCAGCGGAAGAGCAGCGATTCCACTGACCCTCTGCGTCCCTTCTCTCGTTCTTCCACTCCCTTTCCGCTGTCCCACATTCTGTCTCGGTGTCCTGCAGCCTCTCCCACTGTCCCCTTCCGGTCGTCCCCTCCCTTCTCGGTGTCCCCGTCCCGGCCCCTCCCTCTCCCCGTGCCGAGGTCGGCGCCATGCCCCCGGCGCGTCCCCGGCCCCCGGGAGGGAGCAGCCCGCCCCGCCCCGCCCGTCTGCCGGCGGTCTCGCCTCCGCCTGGCTCTGGCCGTACTGGCGGTGGCGCTGCTGGGCGGGCATCAGTGCCTGGGTCTGCGGCGGCATCGCCTCCCTTTAGCTCCGCCTGGCCCGAGCCCGGTCCCGGCCCCGACAGCGGGGTCCAGTCCCGGCCGGCCACCCCGGCCCCGGCCCCGGCCCCCGACAGCGGGGTCCAGTCCCGACTCCGGCCCCGGCCCCGGTCCCGGTCCCGGCGCCCGGTCCCCGCTCCTCCCGGGGCCCGCGGAGGACACACGCGGCAGCGGCCCTCCCGCCGCCTCTGCGGCGGCTTCCCCGGCCCGAGCTCCGCCCGCTCGGCAGCGGCCGCCGGCCCCGAGCCGCCGGGGCTCGGGGGCGAGTGGGGATGCCCGGCCCGGGGCGCTCGGGGGAGCTTCGGGGGCCGTGTCTGGCCCCCGGGCCGGCGCTGACGGCTGCGTGTCGCCCGCAGGGGGAGGCACAGGAGGCCCTGCAGGAGCGGTACCGGCTGGGTTCGCTGCTGGGCAGCGGCGGCTTCGGCAGCGTCTTCGGGGGACGGCGCCTCGCGGACGGGCGCCCCGGTGAGTGGCGGGGGCCGGCGGCCGGCCGGAGGAGGGGCGGAGGAGGAGGACGAGGGAGGTGGAGGAGGACGCCGGGGCGCTGGCGGAGCGGGCGGAAAGCTGAGCCCGCTGCTGCCCCCTTGCTTGCAGGTGGCCATCAAATGCGTGTCACGGGATCGCATCCGGCACTGGGGGCGAGCTGGTGAGTGAGCGGGGCTGGCGGTAGAAGGCGGGGCGTGCCGGGCGTTAAGGAGCTGGGGACTGGCAGGATGAGAGCCGCCGGGAGCCCTGAAGGGAGAGCGGGCGTGGGGTGAGCGGGGGGTGCCGAGCATCCCGGGCCGGGTGAGAGGCCTCAGGGGCCTGGCACGGCCTCAGCCCCCCTGATGGCATCGTCGTCCTTGTGCAGCCCAACGGCACCCATGCGCCCCTGGAGATCGTGCTGCTGGACAAGGTGTCCTCTGGGTGTGCTGGTGTCATTCAGCTCCTGGAGTGGGTTGAGCTGCCCAACAGCTTCTTGTTGGTGCTGGAGGCGTCCGGAGCGGTGCCAGGACCTCTCGGGTGTGCTGGCGGAGGCGGAGGTTCCTGCCGGAGGAGGAGAAGCGCGGGGGCTGTTCGCCAGGTGCTGGAGGCCGTGCGGCACTGCAGCAGCTGCGGGGTCCTGCACAGGGACATCAAGCCCGAGAACATCCTGCTCGACCTGGCCACTGGGCAGCTGAAACTGATCGACTTTGGCTGTGGCACCTTCCTTCAAGACACAGCCTACACCCAGTTTGCAGGTGAGCCCTCCCAGCGGATGCTCCTGGGCATCCAATGGCCCAAGCCTGGGTGTAGCCCTGGGGCTTCCCCCTATTGCAGCTGGGATGGGATTAATGCTTGAGCCAAGCTGATTTGGGTGGGGGCATGAGGGGAGCCAGCTCCCAGCCCTGCCTTCTGCCCTGGTCTGGGGCTGGAGCTGGGGCAGCTAGGCTGACAAAAACCCCCGTGGAGGCAGCAGGGAGTGGGAGTCTGACCCCGTGCCCCAGCTGGTTTGCTGTCCAGGCGAGGAAGGGCTTGAACTGCTCCTCTCCCCTCGTTTACATTGGCTTATTAACACTTTTTGAGGGCCAGCTGGGAAGAGAGTGGGTTTTCTTCACCACTGGGTGGGTTTTTCTTTTGTGTGTCATGGTTAGGCCTTCTCAGGGCTTCTGCTGCCCTCTTCCAGCACCAGTGGCTTCTTTTCCAACCCCAAGTTTGTGCACAAGTCCCAGGTGCTGGCGAGAGGGCACCGGGTCACACCACGTGCCACTGGGGCAGCCCTCGCATGCCCAGGGATGCTGGGACCAGGCTCTGGGAGCAGCAGCATCCCCCTGATGAACTCCATCTGTATTCCGTAGGAACTCTGTCCTACAGCCCGCCGGAGTGGATCCACCACCAGCGCTACCACGGCGAGGCAGCAACAATCTGGTCCCTGGGCCTCCTGCTGTACCACCTGGTCATGGGGAAGCACCCGTTCAGGAGGGGCCAGGAGATCATCTGGGGGCGAATCTTGTTCCCACGACGGCTCTCTCAAGGTGCATCCTCGTCTCTGGGCATCTCTGGGAGGGAATACCAGTGTTGGGAGACAGCAGCGAGCTCATGAGCATCCTGCTCTGGCAGCTGCTGAGGGGGTGGCACATGTCCTGCTCTCCTGCTCGTCTCCAAGCAGAGAATCCATGGGGAAGTTTAGGCACAGCTCTGGGCACACCCAGCATGGCCTGGGCTCGAGAATGGGGGGGCAACTTCTCCAACTGACTGGTGATTTCTGGTTTCTCTCTTCAGAGTGCCAAGATGTTATTAAGAGGTGTTTGTCCATGCAACCCTTGGACAGGCCATCCTTGCAAGACCTTTTCTGCCATCCTTGGCTGCAGGGTGTTCATCTGCCCTAGAAGATGGGAGAGATCCACGTGCACAGTTGCATCCAGAGGCCTGGCAGGTAACAGCTCCACACATCTCTTGGGAATCAGTGGCAGTCCAAACCAGCCTGCCTGTAGCTCTGAGCAGGGGGTCATCAGAAGGGAACACACAGCTCTTGGGCTGGAGCTGAGCTGGAGACCTGGTGTGGCAAGCACTGGTGGCCACCATCCCACCTGATTTTGCTTGTTTGGTTCACTGAGGGCTGGGGCCCTGGGCAGAACACTGACAGCCTGGTCTGGCCCCCCAGGGCAAGAGAAGGAGTCCCTGGAGAAGCTGTACCAGGTGGGGCTGCTGCTGGAGACACCAAGGACAACCTCAAGGACAGCAATCTCTTCCTCCACCTGGCCAGCTGAAGATGATGGACTTTGATTCTGGAACCTTCTTCACAGACACTGCTCTGCGCCCGGTTTGCAAGTGAGTTCACAGCCAGGGGGATGCTCCCAGACCTGGGCATGGCACAGCCTGGCCGGGCACCAAAGGTTCCCCACTTTACTAGGGTGGATGCAACAAAAGTCTTCAGTAGGCTGCCAAGCTGCTTTTTGGCTCTGGGCAGCTGGTGAGGGATGTGCCGTGGCTGGCTGCAGGCTGGGCACACGTGCTGCCCTCCTGCTCTGCTGCCAGGGGCAGCAGTGATTAGAGAGGTTTGTGCCCAGCTCTGGGCACAGCCAGCGTGGCCTGGCACTGTGGGCAGCTGGGACATGGGGGACAGAAGCCTTCAGCTGACGGGCGGGTTCTGGTTTCTCTCCTTGTAGCCGGACTCTGTGGATGCTGAGGCTGCTCTGGGCTCTGCCAGGGCTCTGCTGGGCTCAGCCCTGGGCATGGCAGGGCCCGCTCTGCCCTCACAGGGCTCTGACAGCTTTGCATCAGACGAGCCCATTCCAAGCACACTGCCTGAGCTTTCTGCTTTGCAGGTGAGTGAGATGCTCCTGCAGGCCAGGGGTTTGCAGTTAGGGACACACAGCCAATTGGCAAGAACCCAAACTCTCCACGGTCCCAGCTGAAACCCCCGGATTTCCACAGGATGTTTAGTCTGTCCTGCTCTTCATTCCGTTTTGGCTGGAATTGAGCAGTTGCACTTTCTTCCTCCTCTAGAAGTGCCACGAGTGGGCAAAACCTAGCGAGCGGGTCGTGTTCCTTAGGCAGTGCAGTCTGGAGCTGATGGATGGAGAATTGCCCTTCTGCGCTCCCAAACCAAGCAAAAAGCTGTAAGTGTGACTTTCCATCTTTAAGAAGCCCCTGACAGTTTCAAAGGGAATGTGCAGCTCATTCACAGGATGAGAAGGAAGGGCATCTCCTAAAGGATTTGGGCAGTGACAGAGTTTAGATTGCCAGTCTTGCCAGGAGCTGGCAGGGCACAAAACAATTTCTTCTTGCTTCACTCCAATTTCAACACAATTTAAAATTACAATATTGGAAAAAAACCCCAAAATTTTTTGACAAAGGTTACTGAGGCCAGTAAAATGGATCAATGCCGTCAACTCATTTACAAAGTAAATAACTGAGTTTTCTGTTGTGAAAGATCAGTTATCCAACTTAATTAAAAATTACAGAAGATTTTTCACTGCAAACTTGGGTTTTGTTTTTATCTTTTATCTTTTTATAGGGTTTTTAAATTTTCTTTTTCCTTCTTCTTTTGCTTAAAACAGAAAACATGCTATAAAACAGGAGTGTCCTCTGTTCCTGGCTCCCATGTGGAGCAGCTCCTTCCCGCTGGCTGAGCTGTTCAGGCAGAGCAGTCTCTGGAAGAGACTCACAGGCTCCCTGTTTGCTGTGCTGCCCCACTTGTGCCCAGCCAGCTCTGTGTGGGGCAGAGGGAGAACAAGGGGCAACTCCCTCCCAGCCCCCAGCCCAGGGACCCCCTGCTGACCCCTGGCACTGTCAGCACCCCCTGCTCCAGCCACTACTTCTACTGGCACTGACAGCAGCACCCAAATTGTGGCTGATCCCGAGGGAGCAGCAGCAGTGCCTGGATCTGATCCCTGACTCTGAGGCAGGGCTGGACAAATGACCCCCGCAGCAGCAGCAGCAGCAGCAGCAGCAGCAGCAGCAGCAGCAGCAGCACATGGAGCTGAGTTTGAGCACAGCCCCTGCCACTGTTCCCTCCCGTGTGCAGTGGTATCACAGCAGCCTGGGGCACCTGGGAGCCCTCAGTGCCAGCAGGGACTCGAGATGGCAGCCGTGGGCTCCTGGAGGTTGTGCAGGGAACAGAGGTGGCGACTCCCTCTGCATGTGGAGCTTCCAGATGGAAAAGCTGCTGTGAGCAGGCAGCTGCAAGGACAGAGAAAGGAGGGGCTGGAGCCCTTGATCTGTGCCAGTTCCACAGCCCTGGGCAGCAGCCACCGAGCCCCGGGGAAACAGAGGGCACAGCAAGAGGGACAAAACCAGTCAAGGTCAGAGACTGGGAAGAGCCGAAGCTGAGAGCAGGAACAGCTGCTTCACTGCACCCTTGGAGAAAGCTCTTGGCTGGTTCAAAGTGCTGGAAGGTGTGAAGGGCGGAGAGGAGACCACACCAAACAATGCTCCTGTTTTCACAGCCTCCCCTCTCAGCATCCCAGAAGGAATTGGATGAACTGTATTCTTCTCTCCAAGTCGTCTTGTTCATCGTGAGCAGCTTAGCACCAGGAGCTAAAGGAGCTGAAGCTTTAGGCCACAAGAGCTAACCAAGAGGGGACTTTTGGACCTAAGTAAAGCTGCCAACTTGGACCTGACTGAATCCAGCAGATGGAATCCTGGAATTATAGAACCCTTTCTGTTGGGAAAGAAGTCTGAGCTCATGCAGTCCAGCCGTTCACCCAGCACTGCCAAGCCCAGCACTAAACCGTGTCCCTGAATTGCCAAGGCCTGAGTGAGGCCTGAACAACAGGCCCTGAGCCAAAGGTGACCTCTGGATGAACCTTGCTGCCAAAGTTTGTCTTTGTATCCACTCATTACTGAAGCATGCATGATCATTAGCATTGTGATAGATGTATCCGCTCTTTAGTGAAACAGTATTGACCTTTCCGTATTTAGAAGCTGGCAAAGGCCACAAAATCCGACATCTGGCCTTGTTTGTGGGTGTATGGTCGAAGTCAGCTCCCTTGGTTCCTCCTTGAGCCCTGGCCAGGCTTTGGGAGGGACCCAAGAAAGAATGAAACCAAGCGTTCCCACACTAGAAGTGCTGTCAGTTAGTTTATTCAGCACTATCAAAGCATCCAAAAGTTGAATTTCAGAAAATGAAAAGAACTTGTGTGGTTTGGGAAGACAGGGATGTCTTTTTGTGTATTACTGTGAAAAATACAGTGAATAAGACTTAAGGGTTTTTCATATACCAGACTATCCACAAGCTGCAGGATTGGTTGAACGGGTGAAGGAATTGTTGAAAGAGTAGTTGAAGAAATGGGGAGATTGGGAACCTGTCCCGATGGAGAGCCCATCTCACAGATGTGCTCTATACCCTTAACGATGGGTCCACTGGGAGAATGGAAACCCCCTGGATGTGCATGGCTGCACCCAATTTGCAAATACAACCATGGACAGTGAGACAGACTGCCTGGGAAATTGTTCTGGGTATGATGGCCCCAACAGGGCCATCCCAGAGGCTGCAGGGCTGGGCCTTCGTGCACTGGAATTAATTAGAATAAATCAGGAGCAAATGAGACCTAACAATACAGGAACAGGAATTCAGATTCCTCCAAGACACTTTGGTTTGATAACTGCTCGCTGGAGCTTGGCCTTACAAAGTGTCCATGTCATGGAAAGAGGAATTGATGCAGATTATCGGTGTGAACAGGTAAATGACCTCCTTTTGCTGGTGGGTGAGCTTAGGGAGGAAGTTGACAGATTAAGAAGTATCAGGGAAAGTGAAAGGGAAATTGACTGGTGGAGTTCAACCCTTCCATCTTTAAGGGAAGCCTCTGACCGAGAGTCTGAAGGCTCATACGCCTCCCACTCTCAGGTAATAGAAGGGCACCCAGTAAATGAAGGGGAGTGGAAATGGGTCCCCACTCGGGGAGGTAAAAATAAAAACCCTTCCCCATCCCCCAGCCAGGTGCTGCTTCAGAACAAGTATGAGGCCCTGGAAATAGTGAGCCAGACAGATGATGATTTAGATAACTTAGAAGAAAATTGTCTACCCAGTGAGCCTCCCAGCTATGATTCATCTGTAAAAAGGATCACCACCTCTAACACCAAGAAGAAAAGGAGGGTAATTGTAGTAGGTGACTCTCTTCTGAGGGGAACAGAGGGCCCCATATGTCGACCGGACCCATCCCACAGGGAAGTCTGTTGCCTCCCTGGGGCCTGGGTACGAAATATCACTGAGAGACTTCCTGGGCTGATTCAACTCTCTGATTATTACCCGCTGCTGATACTCCAGGCTGGCAGTGATGAGATTGAAAAGAGGAGTATCAAAGCGATTAAAAGGGAGTTCAGGGCACTGGGTCAAGTAGTTGATAGGACAGGTGCACAGGTGGTGCTCTGCTCAGTCCCTTTGGTAGCAGAGAAAAACTATGAAAGAAATAGGAGAACTCATATCATTAACAAGTGGCTCAGGGGTTGGTGTCATCGGCAAAATTTTGGATTCTATGACCATGGGGCAACTTCTATGGCACCTGTTCTACTGGAACCTGATGGGATACATCCATCTGTTAAGGGCAGAAGGTTTCTAGCTCATGAACTGGCAGACCTTGTTGAGAGGGCTTTAAACTAGGTCAGAAGGGGGAAGGGGATACATCTGGCCTATCTGGAAGCAGGCCCAAGGGTGATAAGACTGTGTTGGGGGGAGGAATCAGTGGCCCAGCTGAGGTGTATGTATACCAATGCACGCAGCATGGGTAACAAACAGGAGGAGCTGGAGGCCTTGGTGCAACAGCAGAGATATGATATAGTTGCCATCACAGAAACATGGTGGGATGAGTGGCATAGTGGAGCACTGCACTGGATGGCTACAAACTCTTCAGGAGAGACAGGAAAGGGAGAAGAGGTGGAGGGGTAG
The DNA here is from genome assembly GCA_034336665.1 of Luscinia megarhynchos. Lineage (NCBI taxonomy): Eukaryota > Metazoa > Chordata > Aves > Passeriformes > Muscicapidae > Luscinia > Luscinia megarhynchos. Next base: position 12,111 of record JAPFBE010001029.1, read on the forward strand.
CCCTTTATTTTTAGGGAGGTTTTGGATGTCATAGGTATTGAAACTAATGATGATGAAGTTGAGTCTCTATGGGTAAGAATTAAGGGGAAAGCCAACAAGGCTGACATCATACTGGGAGTCTGCTATCGTCCACCCAACCAGGATGAAGAGGTGGACAACTTATTCTATAAGCAGCTGGAGAATGTTCCAGGATCATCAGCTCTTGTTCTTGTAGGCGACTTCAACCTACCAGACATCTGCTGGGACCTTAACAGAGCAGAAAAAACGGCAGTCTAGAAAGTTTTTGGAGTGTGTGGAAGATAACTTCTTGTCACAACTAGTGGGGGGAGCCCACCAGGGCAGGGACTATATTAGACCTGTTGTTCACAAATAGAGATGGGCTAGTGGGAGATGTGAAGGTTGGAGGACACTTGGGGCACAGTGATCATGACATTATAGAATTCTCAATAATTGGTGACATAAGGAGGAATATGAATAAGATCTCTGTGTTGAACTTCCGGGAGGGCAGACTTTGGCTTATTTAAGACACTTATTCAAAGAGTTCCTTGGGAAACAGCTCTTGGTAACAAAGGAGTTCAGGAGAAATGGATGTGCTTCAAAGCAGAGTTCCTGAGGGCACAGGAGCAGACTGTACCTATGTGCGGGAAGAGCGTGTCGACGAGGCAAGCGTCCAGTCTGGATGAGCAAGGAGGTTTTGAATGAACTTAGAAATAAAAAGAAAGATGTATCATCTTTTGAAGGAGGGACTGATTTCTCAGGAAATATTTAAGGGAGTTGCTAGGGCATGTAGAAAAAAAAATTAGGGATGCCAAAGCCCAGTTTGAACTTAACTTGGCAACTACTGTTAAAAATAATAAAAAGAGTTTTTACAAATATATTAACGGTAAAGGAAGGGTATAACCAACCTCTGTCCCTTATTGGATGAGGGCAGGCAACCTAGTAACTAACGACGAGGAGAAGGCGGAAATGCTTAATGCCTTCTTAGCCTCAGTCTTTAGTGGTAAGACAGCTTGTTCTCAAGACCACTGTCCTCATGGGTTGGTAAGTGGTGCCAGGGAGCAGAATGGTCCTCTTGTTATCCAAGAAGAGACAGTCAGAGAACTGCTGAGACAGCTGGATATTTATAAATCAATGGGACCAGATGGGATCCATCCCAGGGTGATGAGGGAGCTGGCAGATGAGCTTGCGAAGCCGCTCTCCATCATTTACCAGCAGTCCTGGCTCACTGGGGAGGTTCGGACGATTGGAAACTGGCCAATGTGACACCCATTTACAAAAAAAGGTAGGAAGGAGGATCCTAGTAACTACAGGCCAGTTAGCCTGACCTCAGTACCAGGTAAAATAATGGAGCAGTTCATAATGAGTGCTATCACACAGCGCTTACAGGATGGCCAGGGCATCAGACCCAGTCAGCATGGGTTTACAAAGGGTAGGTCGTGTCTGACCAACCTGGTCTCCTTCTATGACCAGGTGACACGCCTGGTGGATACAGGAAAGGCTGTGGATGTTGTCTATTTAGACTTCAGCAAGGCCTTTGATACTGTCTCCCACAGCATACTCCTGGAGAAGCTGGCAGCACACGGCTTGGACAGGAGCACTCTGTGCTGGGTTAGGAACTGGCTGGACGGCCGGGCCCAGAGAGTGGTGGTGAACGGTGCTGCATCCAGCTGGCGGCCAGTCACCAGTGGTGTCCCTCAGGGCTCTGTGCTGGGGCCAGTTCTGTTTAATATTTTTATAGACGACATGGATGAGGGCATTGGAGTCTTTCATTGGCAAATTTGCAGATGACACTAAGCTGGGAGCTTGTGTTGATCTATTGGAAGGAAGAAGGGCTCTGCAGAGAGACTTAGATAGATTAGATAGATGGGCAGAATCCAACAACATGAAATTTAATAAGTCTAAGTGCCGAGTTCTACATTTTGGCCATAAGAATCCCCTTCAGCGTTACAAGCTGGGAACAGTGTGGCTGGATAGTGTACAGGAGGAAAGGGACCTGGGGGTGCTGGTTGACAGCCGGCTGAATATGAGCCAGCAGTGTGCCTTGGTGGCCAAGAAGGCCAACGGCATCCTGGCCTGCATTAGGAATTGTGTGGCCAGCAGGAGCAGGGAGGTCATTCTTCCCCTATACTCGGCACTGGTGAGACCACATCTTGAGTACTGTGTCCAATTCTGGGGCCCTCAGTTTAGGAAGGACATTGATATGCTAGAGCGTGTCCAGAGGAGGGCAACAAGGCTGGTGAAGGGCTTGGAACACAAGCCTTATGAGGAAACGTTTGAAGGAGCTGGGGTTGTTTAGCCTGGAAAGAGGAGGCTTAGGGGAGACCTCATTGCTCTCTACAACTTCCTGAAGGGAGGCTGTAGACAGGTGGGGGTCGGTCTCTTCCAACAGGCAGCAACTGACAGAACCAGAGGACACAGTCTCAAGCTACGTCAGGGAAGGTATAGATTGGATATTAGGAAGAAATTTTTTCACCGAAAGAGTAATAAAATACTGGAATGCTCTTCCCAGAGAGGTAGTGGAATCGTCATCTTTGACAGTGTTCAAGAAAAGGCTGGACATGGCACTTAGTGCCATGCTATAGTCTATACTCTGAGTTGAGGTGTTTTAGGACATAGGTTGGACTCGATGATCTTGGAGGTCTCTTCCAACCTCAATATTCTGTGTGATTCTGTGATTCTGTGATAATTCGAAAGGAAGTCGGGAGAGGAACTAGAGGATTCCAAATTCCCCATGCCTGGAAGGCTGTTATTCCACAGGAATTTGGGAGGGCATATGGGTGATTCAAAATTCCTGATGCCTGGAATGTCATTATTCTATGGGAATTTGGGAGGGGAACTGAAGGATTCCAAATTCCCAATGCCTGGAATGCTGAAATTCCATGGTTTTTGTGGGAATCTGGGAGGTTGTGTGGGTGATTCTAAATTCCCGACACCCAGCATACTGTTGTTCAATGGGAATTTGGGAGGGAAACTGGAGGATTCCAAAATTCCCGATGCCCAGAATGCTGTAATTCCATGGTTTTGGTGGGAATTTGGGAGGAGAGCTGTAGGATTCTAAATTCCCAATGACGGGAATGCTGTATTTCCATAGTTTTAGTGGGAATCTGGGAGGGAAGTAGGAGGGTTCCAAATTTTCAATGCCCAGAATGCTGTAATTCCATGGAAATGTGGGAGAAGAACTTTAGGATTCTAACTCCACTATGCCTGGAATACTGTAATTCCATGGTTTTGGTGGGAATTTGGGAGGGCAACTAGAGGATTCTAAATTCCCAAGACCCGGAATGCCAATATTCAATGGGAATTTGGGTAGGGAACTGGAGTATTCTAAATTCCTAACACCCGGAATGCTGTTATTCCTTTAGAATTTGATGGAATTTTAGGTCTGCTTATTGGGGATTCTAAATTCTCAACACCAGGAATGCCATTATTCCACGGGAATATGGGAGGGGAACTGGAGGATTCAAGATTCCCAATACCCATAATACTGTTATTTCATGGGGATTTGGGTGGAAAGCTGGAGGATTCCAAATTCCTGATATCGGGAATCTGTAATTCCATTCTTTTAGTGCAAATCTTGGAGGGAGTGTAGAGCCCCGAATGCCATTATTCCATGGCTTCCCAGCGTTGCCAACGATCACCAAAATCCAACCTGACTTCAACTCCAACCTGGACTATCAAGTTTAAACTTTAAC
>JAPFBE010001030.1:0-15799 GCA_034336665.1 Luscinia megarhynchos
TGGTTAGTGAATACCGAGGTTCCACTAACCGAGCAGGCCCTGCAATCTGAGCCCTTTGGGAGCACCAGATGGAGATAAGGTCCCCAGTGGTACACCTGAGAAGCATGTTAGGAAAAACTATTTGGGTGAACTCTGCCTCCAGCAAATACAATCCTGTTTCGTTTGGGGGTGGTTTTCGAGCTCAGGACCAGGTTGCACTTGGTGGGTGATGCAAAGGATGGAGAGACCCGATGCATGCCCAAGGAGACCTTGTTCTAGGGTGAACTGTCTATGATACTATGCCTGTAATTGCATGTATGTATATGATTTAAAAGTTTTAATTTGCTGTAGCATGTTGGCATGGGAAAAATTCGGGGTGGATAATGTTGGGGGTTGAGTGTTTTCTATTACTGTATCAATTTAAAGAAATTTTCACATTATCATGCCAATGAAGCTGGCTGGGTCACACCCAGGACCTTTGAGGACTCTGAACAAAAGGGGTAGGTGGGAGCTGGGGCGGGCGGAGGGCTCTCCCTGCTCTCGGGCGAAGCCCGGAGGAGGACGCCCGTCTGCAGCCACACAGCCAAAGCAGGAGAGCCAAACCCTCTGCGATCACCTGCCCTGCATCTGCCCCACTGCAGCCTCCTGCCTCTCGCTGGTTACACAGCTGATCACCCGGACACAGCGGTGAGTGAGGAGCTGCCTCCACTCCAGCACGCTCCCACCCGAGACTGGATGTGGCCACTGCAGCGCGCGCCTCTTGCAGCCTGCCCTCGGCCGCCAGGTTTTGTTTATCTGGAGCACTGGGACCCGAGTGCAAAGGGAGTGTGCCCCACAGCTAAAGAAAGGACTGACACCAAGTTATCTCTTCTGTGTTGTTGGTAGTTTTAACAACTGCTGTTTTTTCTCTGCTTGTACATTAGATATATTAGTAAAGGAGCTGTTATTCCTACCCCTTATCTCTGCCTCAGAGTCTTGAATTCAAACATTTTATAATACTTGGGGAGGGGAATGGATTAAGGTCTCTACTTCAAAGGAAAACTTCTGCCTTTATTGGCAGACACCTGTCCTTCAAAACCAGGACAATCACAGATCCACAAGGTTGGAAGATCAAGATCATCATGTCCAACCCTGCCTAACACATTCATATGGCACTGAGTACCATACCCAGTCTTTTTTTATACATGTCCAGGAGGTATCTCCACCAACCCCTGAGCAGATCATTCCAGTACTTAATCATTTTTCTGTAAAACACTTTTTCCTAATATCCAATCTATATTTCCCTTAGGGACAGCTTAAGACTGTGTCCTCTCATTTTGTCAGTTGTTGCCTGGTGAAAAAGACCAACCCCCTACCTGACTACAAACCACCTTTCAGGAAGCTGAAGGGGAGTGATAAGGTCATCCCTGAGTCTACTTTTCTCCAGGATAAACATCCCCAGCTCCCTCAGTTGTTCTTCCCACAGGACTTGTGTTCCAGACCTCTCACCAGCCTTGTTGCCCTTCTCTGGACAGGCTCTAGCCCTTCCATGTCCTTCCCAAATTGGGGGCCCAGAACTGAACACAGCACTCGAGGTGCTGCCCAACCAGTGCCAAGTTCAGGTGAAGAGTCACTGCCCTGCTCCTGCTGGCCACACCACTCCTGGTCCAGGTCAGGAGCCATTGGCCTTCTTGGTCACCTGGGCACACTGCTGGCTCGTGTCCAGCCTGCTGTCCATCAGTGCCCCAGTTCCCTTCTGCCTGGCCACTGTCCAGCCACTCTGTCCCCTAGCCTGTAGCACTGCAGGGGTTGTTGTGGCCAAAGTGCAGGACCCGGCACTTGGTCTTGGTAAACCTCACCTTAGTGGATTTGGGCCCTGGATCTTGCCTGTCCAAGTCTCTCTGCAGTGCCCTCCTACCCTCCAGCACATCCACATTCACACCCAGCTTGGTGTCATCTGCAAATTTGCTGACGGTGCACTCAATGCCCTCATCCAGATCATCAATGAAGATATTGTTGCCCGATCCGAAGAAAACACAAACAACCGAAGTCGTTTATGCGGTGCTTTATTGAGGGCCCGGGAGCCTGCGGACTAGCGTCCAAAGGCAGAGCCCATCTCACAGAAAAATTTACAGGGTTTTATATGTTTCTGTACATGATTTCTTCATCCTAACGAATTCTTACTTCATTTCGATGCCTGGTACCATAATCTCTCTGACATTTAAGTTTTGCCAAAAGGTACATTCCCTAGATAAATGGATACACTCCTTAAGATAAGTGATTATTTCTTAACTACACTGCTTACATTACGAAATGTGCTATAAAGTTCATCTGCCGGTTAAATGAGGCCTACCAAGCCTTAGCATAACTACTACTAATGTCAGCTAATAAGGTTCACTTCTATCTTAATACAGTTTATTGAATCAAAATGGCAACAATTCCCCCCTTTTGAGCATTCTTCAGTCTTCTGCAAGGATGCTCAATTCTCAGTCATTATCAGGTCTTTCAAATGCCGGATTTTCTTGCCCGATAGCGACTTCATACTTTGGAGGAGACAGGTGAGACAGGTGTATCTCGTTGGTTCTTGTCAAGGCTTTCATCACTCTTCTGGTGCGTCTTGTTTCTTTTTCGATAACTCCTAAAACACACTTGTACACTAGCCAAACAATTAATAATAAAACTACAATTAGCAGAATGTACTGTATTACTGACGAAACCCATCCAGAAACCTGAAGTCCTAATGAGTCAAAAATTTCTCCGATCCAATTATGTTGTGCTTCCTTTTCAATGTCCTTTGTTTTGGATTCAACCATTTCTAATTGAGAGATATCTTTTTCTACTTCAATTGTCATGTTTGGAATATGGATGCAGCAATGATCAATTCTTGTTTTTAGATACTGACACACACCATGCTCTTTTAACAAGAGCATATCCAATGCCATCCTATTCTGCAAACTCATTCGGGAGGTGGCTTGCAACTGCAAATTTAGATCTTTGAATCCTTTCTTAGTGGCTGCTGCTAATCTTTCAGTCTGCCCTAGTAATTTGTACAGCATGTCTCTGTTCCTATAGGTGGCTATAGGTGCAAATAGTGATTCTAAGGCCCACCCAAATTTAACTCCACCATCAGGCTCATGCCATTCATTTTCTAACTCAGTGAATACATCTGCTTCTCTTTTCTTCCGGTTAGATTTCAGTTTTGATTGCTTCCATAGAGGACAAAGTGTGGGGACTCCTAAAGTAATCTGTGTTACCGGCCCATCTATAGGAATGTGTGTGGTCCATTGTCCATGTCCCATTACCCAAACCAAATTTCCTGGACTTCTGATTGTAGTATCTCTACAATTTACAGCTCTTTGAATTCCATTGCTCCAGCTTAGTGCAGCTACTTTTCCTAAAATTGTATGATTGAATTTCCTGCATTCACATCCCCACTTGAGTAGCACTCTAAGAGGAGCTAGACTGATTTGACTTTCAGGTGTATCACATGTGATAACTTTGGTGCAGTTCCAATCTTCTCTAGTTTCTTTAATTTCTCTTGTAGAGGTTTCTGTCTTATAGACTTCCACCCGGGTTTTGTTCTTACTCCCTGTCCATTGTATGCACCAGTTTACTGTTCCAATATAACTGTAATGTTCCAATAAGCTCGGACCCCATACAGCTTTCCAATTATCCCAAATCACATGTTGCTGGCTCACATTTTGACACTTAGTTTCCTGATAAGGTTGCTTTGTTCTGATTTCTACATCTCTAGCAGCATACAGTGCTGCGTGCCATACATTCTTTTTGACAGTCACTACTTCCTTTTCTTTCCTTTCAATATAACATACAGTGGATGTGTTCTCTGGCATGTCAGGTGGTAATGGGTGGGAATTATTCCCCATGGAATTGGTTCTCCTGCAGCTTGTGGAAGTGGCAAGCATGCTGTATCACGGGATACATTTTGCATCATTCCAAAATCTCTAATTAACCCCACTACTAGGTTCTCTTGCTCGTGACTTTTGGTGTACAGCTACTTCAGTGTCTCTTAGCTCCCTATGCTTCCTTTTCTATTGGGGATATTTTGTAATTGGGCTGGTTCCTTGTCCAACTTCTACTATTCTTATTCCGTGGTCAGCATCAATTTCACACATCACTAAACACAAGTATTTTCCTTCAGTAAAGCCAATTTGGGGATTGCTAATATTCAACCATCCTATACCTTTTCCAGATTTTTCCCACCAGCTGGTTCCTTGGTCTATTCTATCCCATGACTTCTGGTTACTTTCTTTCCACCATTTAACTTGCAATGTCTGATTACATTCTTGCTTTTAACACAAGCGAACAATTTACCTTCAAAGGAAATCCATCCCACATACCTTGTACAGTCCAAGGGGTCTTTATCTCTACAGTTCCTGGGATGGAGTGTCTTTTCTCAATCTCCAGGGCACTATTCTCAATTTAATTTGCTCATAGTCAAAGCTTTCTCCGAAATTATGCGATACACATGTACCTGTCCATATCTTCTTCCCTAACTTGCTTTAGTTGTAATGTGGTGTTTCCTCTTTGTGCATCCTTATCCCAAACTGTAGTAATGTTCGCCTCTAAGAAATCAGCACCTTTCTTCCAGATTGCTTTCACATTCCGGACTTCAGCTTTCTGGTTATTTGTTATGTAACAGGTCAGGTTTACATCCATTCCTTCCATGACACCAACCACTGGTTCAGTAACTGCAACTGCAACAGAACTGTTAACAAGAATTGGTTTCGTCAGTACCAGTAACAGTATGATTAAAAATGCTACTTTCCGCGAAAAATCATCCGTGTTGGAGAGACTAGCTGAGTCTCCCATTGTACAGGAACTTTCTTGACTCGAGTGTAATGAATCCATGAGTCGATTCCTTCGACCTTTACTGCCGTGTAGGTTGTCAGGATCACTTGGCGTGGGCCATCCCATGCTTCTTTCAGGGGGTGGGTAGACCAATTTTCACAAACACTCGGTCTCCTGGTTGAATGTCATGCACTGGATTCTCTAGTGGCATAGGTCGGTTCCATTGCAGAGTTCCCTTTAAGGCATTAAGAATTTTGTTTAATGACATAACATAACTAAATATTGTTTGATCACCTTGCACATGCAGATCCCCTTTTAACACATTAGCATGGTATGGTTTCCCATATAGAATTTCATATGGGCTGACTCCCAACCGCTCCCTAGGTTTGATTCTAATTCTGAGCAATGCCAATGGTAATGCCTGTGGCCACTGTATTTTTGCTTCTTGGCAAATTTTCTTAACCTGCCCTTTAATTGTTTGATTCATCCGCTCTACCTGGCCACTAGATTGAGGTCGCCATGGGGTGTGTAGGTCCCAAGATATGTCTAGCATCTTAGCCACCTCCTGTACTATTCCTGCTATAAAGTGTGAGCCTCTATCTGATGACAATCCTAACGGCACCCCAAATCTAGGAATGATTTCCTTCAACAATGTTTTGACTACTTCTTTCGCTTGATTTGTTCGGCAAGGGAAGGCTTCGGGCCAGCCTGAAAAGGTGCATACATACACTAGGAGATACTTAAAATTCTGTGCTTTTGGTAATTCTGAAAAATCTACTTGCCAGTAATCCCCTGGTTCTGGTCCCACTTGTAGTTTTCCTAACTGGATCTGTTTCCTAACTACTGGGTTGTTCTTCAAACAAATTGGACACATGGCATTCACCCGTTTTGCCAATGTTAACATCTGGTTAGAAATTACTTCTCTTTTTAGAAATTTTACCAATGCCTCTGCTCCCCAATGGCATTTATTATGTTCTGTTTCCAGGATTGCTTTCATGATTCTGGCTGGCACTACAACCTGTCCCATTCCGGTTACATACCATCCAGTTGCATTCTTTTGAGCTAGCAGCAATGATGCCAGTTTCTCATCATCTGGAGAGTACTTTGGTTCCTGTAATAAATGTGGAGTTACTGGGCTCACCTTGACTGGTACCAGGGCCATTTGAGTCCATACTTCTCTAGCCACCTCTCGAGCTGTCCAATCTGCCATCCGATTTCCTTCGTAAATTTTTCCGTCTTCTTTCTGATGTCCTCTAACATGCATCACAGCCACTTTCTCAGGTTGGTGAACCGCATTCAGTAGAGCCAGAATTTCAGTTTTATATTTGATATTAACCCCTTGAGAGTTCAATAACCCCCGTTCCTTCCATAAAGCTCCGTGAATATGTACAACTCCAAAAGCATATTTAGAGTCAGTCCAGATGTTTACCTTTTTCTCCACACTCAATTCCAAAGCTCTTGTTAATGCAATAATTTCTGCCCGTTGGGCTGAGGTTCCAGGAGTCAAGGCTTTCGCCTCTACCACTGTCTTTACTGTTGTTACAGCATACCCCGCATACCTGGTTCCGTTTTCCACAAAACTGGATCCATCAGTAAACAATTCCCAGTCCGGATTTTCCATTGGGGTATCCTTCAAATCAATTCTGCTAGCATGCACCTGTTCGATTACTTCCATGCAATTGTGTGCCAAGTCTCCTTCTTCCTGCTCACTGCGGAGAAATTCTGCTGGATTAACATGATTAGTTATTTTCAGTTCCACATCGTCCTGTTCTCTCAGGATTGCTTGGTATTGTAGCATCCTGCTGGATGAAAGCCAGTGACCCCCCTTTTGTTCCAATACTGCCAGTACCATGTGGGGTACAAATACCTCTATTTTCCTCCCCAAAGTCAATTTCCTGGCCTCCTGGATGAGGATCACTGTGGCTGCAACTGCTCGCAAGCATGACGGCCATCCAGCACTAACTGGATCCAGTTGTTTTGAAAAATACCCCACCGGGCGTTTCCAGGATCCAAGTCTCTGAGCCAGCACCCCGAGTGCTAACTTTTGCCTTTCATTCACATACAACTGAAAATCCTTGTTCAGATCTGGGAGGCCTAATGCAGGGGCCTCCTTCAAGGCCTGTTTTAAGTCCTCAAAGGCCTTTTTCTTTTGTCGATCCCAGTGTAACTGTGGTTCTTTTAGGGCCTCGTATAAGGGTTTAGCTAAGAGTCCAAAGTTCAAAATCCACAGTCTGCACCATCCTACCATTCCTAAAAAGGACCTGAGCTCTTGATGGTTTCTTGGGAGAGGTATGGCACATATTGCTTCTATGCGATTGACTCCCAGCCTCCTTTGTCCTTGCATGATTTCGCATCCCAGATAAATTACACTTTCTTTTATTAACTGTGCTTTCTCCTTTGACACTCGGTAGCCAGCCTGACCCAACATATTCAACAATGCAATTGTCAATTTCAGACACGTTTCCTTTTCTTCTGTTGCTAGAAAAATATCATCTACATACTGGAGAATGACATAAGAGAAAGGTGACTCTCTTACCTCAGCAGTCTTCCACTCTTCCAATTCCTTTGCCAATTGATTTCCAAATATTGTAGGACTGTTTTTGAAACCTTGGGGCAGCCGAGACCAGGTGAGCTGTCTCTTTCTTCCAGTGTCAGGACTTTCCCATTCGAATGCAAAATATTTTCTACTTTCAAATGCCAGAGGGATGCAGAAGAAAGCATCTTTCAAATCAATAACAGAAAACCATTTAAATTTTTCTGACACAGACGTTAATAGAGTATATGGATTGGCAACCACTGGGTGAATGTCTTTGACAATATTATTAATTGCCCTTAGATCCTGCACTAGCCGATACTTACCATTTGGTTTCTTTACTGGAAAAATAGGAGTGTTAAATTCTGATTCACATTCCTGCAGAATCCCTTGTGCCAAAAACTGAGTTATCAAAGGAGCAACACCCTTCTTTGCTTCTAATTTAATTGGGTATTGTTTTATTCTGACTGGCTGAGCTCCTTCTTTTAATTCTACTACTACTGGCTGGGCAGCCTTTGATTTTCCAGGGTTTCCTGTTTCCCATACCCAAGGTACTACAGCTTGATCTACTTCGATGGGAATAGGAGAGGGATCAACTTCCCTTATGATAAATAATTTAGCAATTTCTGCCTCAGGGAATTCCAATTTAGCTCTCCCTTTTTCAAAAATTATTTTCACATTCAGTAATGATAATAAATCTCTGCCCAGCAATGGCTTTGGACAATTTGGCATGTACAAAAATTGATGATCCAACTCCTTTCCTCCTACTTTTAAATTTAATGGCTGTAAGAAGGGTCTTTCTTCTAGTTGTCCTGTGGCTCCTACTACTTGAATGACAGTGTCACTGATTGGCCCTAATCGTTTATTTAAAACAGAAATTGTTGCTCCAGTATCCACAGTAAATTCTTGTTCTTGTCCTCCAATATCTATTCTCACCTTTAAATCCTGTTCTAGTCAACTCTGATTCTGATAGTTGCCCAACACAAATGCTTGGGCGACCCCTTCTGGGTTCATTGGGTAACCTCCTGAATTATTCATGACCACTCCAGGTGCCCCTCCCAATCCAGCTTTCACAGGACACTCATTTTTCCAATGTCCCATTTGTCGGCAAAAAGCACACTGATTAGGGGCCAGTCCTCCTTGTTGGGGTCCTGGGGAAACCATCCCTCTTCCCCCTGTTCCCATATTTTGAAACCCTGCTCTTCCTTGCCCTCGCCCCCGCCCGAAACCACCTCTGCCCCTCCCTCTGCCTGCATTCGTTTGTTGCAGCACTGCCAAAAGGCTTGCTTGTTGCTTTTTGTTAGCTTCTTTTGTCCCTATTATTGTAAACCTTCCAGGCTATTTCCAGCATTTTATCCAAGTCCCGAGTATCATGTCCCTCTAGTTTCTGCAGTTTCTTAAGTATATCTTCCTGTGTCTGACCTAAAAAGATCAGAGCAAGCTGCAATTTTCCTGCTTCACAAATTGCAGCTTGCTCTAATATTTCCAAATCAGTAAAGCGTCTAGCAGTTTCCTTAAGTCGCTCTAGGAACGCCGAGGGTGATTCATTCTTATCTTGTCTAACTGAATACAATTTTGACCAATTTAATGTTTTAGGCATTCCAGTCCTAATTCCTTCTACTAACAATTCCTGGTATTCCCTGATAGATTCCCTTCCCTCACCCCTGTTCGGATCCCATCCCGGATCATCGCTCGGTACCAAGTCACTCACAGTTCTTCCAACCAAATGCAATCTAACCATCTCTCAAGTACACTCTTTCATTGCCCGCAACACCATCTCCTTTTCAGTGGAATCCATTAAAGTATCTAACAAAACCTGCATATCGTTCCAGTCCGGATTCTGAGTTTTAATAATCATTTTGACCACCCGTGCCACTCTTTCCGGATTCTCACGATAACTACCTGCTGACTGCTTCCAAATCACCAGATCTCCTGGGGAGAAAGGCACTTTCACAAGCACCTTCTCTCCTTGGGGTCCCATAGCTTCCCTTAAAGGGGCGATAAGCTGGGGTTCCCCATAATTCTTACGTCCTTGTCTAGTTCGTGCCGCAAGCGGGGTATTTCGCTGATTCTGGGAAGAAACAGGGGAAGGGGTTGGGGAGCGCACAGCAACCCTTTTAGCATTCCCTGGTACTACTGTTACGTTTGCCACCTCCTCCTCCTCTTCCTCCTCCTCGTCTGCACTGCTCTCCGGTAACGGTGGGTACAAAGCAGAATGAGATGAAACAGAAGGGAGGGGGGAGACAGCAGGAGGAGATGAGACAGCAGGAGAGAGTGGAGCGGGAGGCGCACTGGGTGACACCATAAGAGACAAATCCTCTTCTGGTCGAGAGGTCACGGCTAAACACTGAACACATTTAGATTTCTCCTTGCAACCCCCGCACCCAGATTCTTTCATCTCCAGTACCATTATTCCACATTCAGTCTGCCACTCCTTTTTACTGCGCAGTAAATAAAACAAGTCCAAATACTGTATCTCATCCCATTTTTCATTCTCCCTCAAATACTGCATCAATGAATGCAGGGTATCATATTCTACAGTACCATTCTCTGGCCATGCCGGCCCCTCTCGCTCATATTCTGGCCACCAATGATTACAATAATCAATCATCTTACCCTTACTCATTTCTTGGAAAAACCCTTCACTTTTCCACCTCTTCAACAAACATCCTAACGGGGTATTCTCGGGTATACCCTTAGAGAACTGAACCATAGACTTAAGTGCTCTGACTGGCATTTTAAACCGGTCTCACTTACAACTATACAACAATTCAACAACCGATCGCAACAACCAATATGCAGCAGTGTATGAAACAATAATAACCACAACCAATATTAACAACGTAACAGAATCAATCATACCACACACACACTGAGGTAGTTTTACTTTTAGCAGCAGCAACTTACGGACACCTGAACCACAATTCTACAAGCAATCGTATCAACCAATAAGCAGCAATACACAAGGCAACAGTAACCACAATCAATATTGACAGTTTAACAAGATCAAACATACAGTAAACAAAAGAGGCTAAATACCAGATAAAAGGGGACTAAATACCAGATAAATGAGGCTAAATACCAGATAAATGAGGCTAAATACCAGATAAATACCAGACCAATCCAACTTGCGGCTTCACCGGCGCCCGCTGAGGGGGCAAGTGCGGACCTCTTGCCAGCTTTCGCGCGTCTGACAGCCGGCGCCTAGGCTTCCCAGACCAACCAGGCGTCTTAGCCCAACCCTGCGAGGATCGCCCGCCTCGTCTTATGGGCAGGCACCCAAACCAGAACCAGAAAAATAAAGCACCTTCGGGCTTACCTTTGCAGTCGTCCGTCAGGCGCGGGGGTCGAACGCGAACCGATGACTCCCGAGAATCACTTTCGGTGCGGCGTGGAGTGGATCAGAGCAGCGAACACGCCCCAGCCGCCTCCGAGGTCCTGCAGCGGTCGCCAGAAAACTGTTGCCCGATCCGAAGAAAACACAAACAACCCGAAGTCGTTTATGCGGTGCTTTATTGAGGGCCCGGGAGCCTGCGGACTAGCGTCCAAAGGCAGAGCCCCATCTCACAGAAAATTTACAGGGTTTTTATATGTTTCTGTACATGATTTCTTCATCCTAACGAATTCTTACTTCATTTCGATGCCTGGTACCATAATCTCTCTGACATTTAAGTTTTGCCAAAGGTACATTCCCTAGATAAATGGATACACTCCTTAAGATAAGTGATTATTTCTTAACTACACTGCTTACATTCACGAAATGTGCTATAAAGTTCATCTGCCGGTTAAATGGGGCCTACCAAGCCTTAGCATAACTACTACTAATGTCAGCTAATAAGGTTCACTTCTATCTTAATACAGTTTATTGAATCAAAATGGCAACAATATTGAAATCCACGCTGGCTGGCTCTGACCCCTCAGCCATCCTGTAGGTGCCCTGTGATAGCACTCAAGGTGATCTGTTCCATCACCTTGCTGGGCACCGAGGTCAGGCTGACAGGCCTGGAGTTCCCCAGATCCTCCTTCCAGCCCTTCTTGGGGATGGGCTCACATTGGCACCTCCAGTCCTCTGGGAGCTCCCTGGTGAGCCAGGACTGATGGTAAATGATGGAGAGCAGTTTGGGGAGCTCATCCAGCAGCTCCCTTATCCCCCTAGGATGGGCCCATCTGGTGCCAGAGACACCTGTGAGCATCTGAGTGGCTCAGCAGGTCCCCCAGGTCTTTCCTCCTGGATTGAAGGGGTCTATTCTGCTCCCTGTCTCCATCTAGCAGCTCAGGAGAACACTTGTCCTGAGGGCAACCTATCATAATTTTTAAAAGAGAGGCAAAGATGAGGTTAAGTACCTTAACCTAATCGTTTATTTTGCTAGCCATATCCCCCCTAATAAACAATGGACATTTTCCTTGTCCCTCCTTTTGCCATTTGTGTATTGATAAAATCGTATTTGTTATCCTTCACAGAAGTGACCAGGTGATGTCCTAAAGGAGCTTCTACCTCCCAAATTTCCTTTCTTCATGACCGAACAATATCTTTCAACACTTCCTGAGTTACCTGCCCCTGTGTCCAAAGGTGATGCAACCTCTTTTTTCCCCTGAGTTCTGGGAAAAAGCTCCCTTCCCAGTAAGGCCAGTCATTTTCGTCACTTGCTCATAATTTGGCACAGAGTGAGAGCCTGTTACTGTGCCTTCAAAATTTTTTTCTTGAAGTCTGTCCCTTTGTCCTGGTTTTGGACAAATTTACGGGAGATATCTCGCAAAGGAGTCCCCCTAGGAAAATAAATCCCCAGAACTCCTTCCCCCTCCCACTACCGGGTTCGGGAAGAACTTCCTCCGAAGGAGTAGTCATAACACTAACCCAGGACATTCCACCCCTTATCCCACATCGTGAACATTGACACACGATTGGGATATATACACCACTATACAATGTAAAAGCTTTCATCTACTTGCTCAAACCTTCAACATTTACACGTTTTCCTCTCATTTTACTTACTCATGTCCTGGGTTAGTGTTATGACTACTCCTCTACCTGCCCCCGCCCCCCCTGTCTGCACGGAGCTGCTGCCGCCGTGGCCGTTCCTCCCCGCCCCGGGCGTGGGCCCCCGCTGCTGGGCTGCTGCTGCCTGCTGCTTTGGCTGCTGCTGCTGCTGGCCTGCTGCTGCTGCTTTTGCTGCTGCTTTTGCCGCTTTGGCTGCCGCTTTTGCCCCTAGCTTTTTGCCCCCAGCTTCTCCTGCCCCCCAGCTGCTCCCTCTTTCTCTCTCCTTCTTCCCCTCATCCCGAAGATCTGCACTGGCTCTGGACGGAGGGATCTGAACATCAGAGACTGCCTCTGGAAGCCTGCCAAAGAAGCTTTGCACCCTTCCCAGCAGGGACTGACCGAGCTCGTCCCATCCTCAGCTTCACCTTGGTGAAAATGTTTTGTGTCATCTGGGGATTGTTCTTTCCTGGTGTTGGGAAGTGTTTTGTTAAAATAAACAAGTTTTTTTCCACCTTTTTTTCCCTCGGAGGAAGTTCTTCCCGAACCCGGTAGTGGGAGGGGGAAGGAGTTCTGGGGGTTTATTTTCCTAGGGGACTCCTTTGCAAGATATCTCCCTTAAATTTGTCCAAAACCAGGACAAATCTTGGTGCCCAACGTGGGGCAGGTAGAGGAGTAGTCATAACACTAACCCAGGACACCCTCCCATTAAAAAAATCAGTGCTTGATTCAGTACTTACCAAATTTTGCATCCTGAATAGGCTGAAACTGCTCTCACTAAGTCCAGAGTAGAAGTTTTGTGGATGCATCTCCTTCTTTCACAAAATATTTTAAAATTCCATCATTTCATGGTCACTATCCCAAAACTGCCTCTGACCACCACATTCCACCAGCCCTTCTCTGTTTTGTGAACAGCAGGAGGCAGAGCTTTCCTTGGGAGTGGAAGAAAGGAACCTCCCCAAAGTGCAGCCTGAAGGTTCAGTCTGAGAGGAAGCAGCAAAGTCCCTCCCAGGGCAGAATGCTGGTGGCCGAGGTGTCCCCAGCATGAGGCTGGGCCATGCCATGGCTCTGTGTGCCAGAGCCGGCAGCTGGGTGCAGGAGCCCCAGAGCACAGCAATGCTGGGGCTGAGAAATGCTGGGGACAGCGAGATGGGCGTGCAGCCGGCCAGGCAGAGGCAGCACGCAGGGGCACAGGCTGCAGGAGAGATGGCCAAGGGCTGGCAGGGCTGGCAGGGCCAGAGGCACCCAGGCCTTTTGTGCCCTGGCTGGGGCAGCGCCTCTGGAGCCCCACAGAAGGAACTTTCCTTGCAGGGCTGCACTTTGCTGCTCGGCCCTCCTGAGCAGGCTGGCAGGGCTTGCAGGGTGATGCCATTTGTCCTTGCTGCCCTCCCATCCCAGTGCCCCAGAACAGCCCCGAGCCACCCCGTGAGGACAGGCCCTGCTGGCCAGGCCTGGGCTCAGCCTTGGCCTTTCTGCTGCCTCCAGCCAGCCCAGGCCTTGCTCAGCATTGCAGTTCCTGCTCACAGCCTTTGGCTCCTGCAATGCTGCCCTCAAGGATCTGCTCTCAGCAGTCCCTGGGGAGCCTTTGGCAGTCCCTGCCCTCAGTGGGGCCAGTGATGTCCCAAGGGACTTGGAGTTTTGCTTCTGCCTCCTTGAGCAGCTTCTTCAACCTTCTCTCAGTGCCTGAGGGTGCTGGACTCAGCCCCAAATCCACCTTGGGGATCATTAAAATGCAGAAAGATTTCAGGAGCTCTTTGTCTTCCTTCATTTTTCAAGTCTCCAGGGCTTGTGCAGCTGACTGGAGTCAGTTTGGAGTTCTGTTAAGAAAGGAGATTTCAAAGTGCACCTCATGAATTTTGGTTTTAATCACAGGCATATTATTTTAATTTTTCAGTTCAGGCTAGAGGTAAGTTAATGTCCTTAAATTATCTCCATGCTGAAAGTCTCCTTGGGAGGTTTGGGCACAGAGAAGAATGAGCTTCTTGCAGCTGACTCTATGTGGACAAACTGCTCCTCACCCCCAACCTCACCACATCTGAAATTTGGTACATAGGACTGAAATGCCAAAGCATTAAAACAAAATTATGCTTTTTTCTTTGTAAATAAAATTTATAATAGTAGTTTATATTTAAAAGTTGTAATACTAGTTAAAATTATAATAATAGTTTTTTATAATATTTTTTGCTGTATTTTTATTACTATATTTTTATAGTAATGTAAAAATAACTACACATTTTTAGCAACCAAAAAAACTTTGGTCCATTGGTTCTAAGTAACATAAGTCCCTTCATTAGTTAATTGACCAGTACTGCCTATTCATTTCTCTTACTTCGTGCTTTTTAGCCCTATTTATAGATTTTTAAATAGTTATCTCAGACAGGGTAAAAGGGGCCACGTTGTGCTCCATGGAGATATTTCTGGGGTACATTTGGGGCAGTTTTGGGTCTAGCGATGGAATTTGAAAGAACTTGAGGTCTGTAGGACACTTGAAGAAAGTGGGTGGCACTGGCAGGCACAGAGGATTCTGATGGACAAAATCGCTCCGGGGAGCTCTTGGGGGTCCAGAGAGGCCCTTGGAGCTCAGGGAGGGGAATCTGGGGCCCTTCGGGGTCCGGGCGGCACTGGGGGCTCTAACGGGGCTCTCTGGTGCGCGGGGATGATGGGAGTTGTAGGCACGAGTATAATATGTTTTAATAGGGCTGCGGAGCATCATGGGAATTATGGGCACACCTACAGTGTCTCTCGGTAGGGCGCGGTGCATGATGGGAGATGAAGTCATGGCTCAAATAAAACTCTATAGCTGTAGTCCCCGGAAGTGGCTCGGAGGGGCGTATGGGGTCCGGAAGGCACCTGGGGACCCTTTTGTCGCAGTTGTGACTTGAGGTTCTCGGGGAAAACGTGTATGGTTCGTGAGGACTTTGGGGAGCTTGGAGAGCCCTAACCTGGCTCTTAAGGGCATGATGTACTACAGGAGTTTTAGGCACGAACTGGGGTATCAGGCCATCTCTGGCGTTGGGGAGCATTCAGGAAAATCCGAGTCACACATCTCATTCCAATTAAAATAATCAATTTATTATTGTAGAAAGAGAAAGCAAAGTTGCAGCTGGGCGGCAGGGAGTCACCGCTCCACCAACTGTCGCCACCTCTTAGTTCGGCCTTTAAGTTGTTCGGGGTCTCGGATTACGTGTTCTTTCTCTAGTAATTTTGGCATGCTCCTCCAGTTGCTAGGGGTCTTCTTCTGCCTTCTGGTGGTCGAGGGATGAAGGTGAGAGTCTTCTCAGCCTTGTCCTGCTGACCCTTCTCCTTATAAATGATCCGCGGTTCCTTGGAGACTTACTGGCACTTAAAGCGATATGTGATTTATGCATGCAACGCAGAATGATTAACAACATCCTGGCCTTACTTTCAAGGTCTGTAAGGCTAGCAAAGCAAAACAATTAACACCATCTTGGCAATCAAAGCACTAAAACAATTTAGACATCTTGGCTCCACAGGCCCAGGCGATATCTTTTCAAGGTCTGTCA
>JAPFBE010001031.1:0-15778 GCA_034336665.1 Luscinia megarhynchos
CCTGGGATGGGTTTGCAGCTCCTCCTTGTGAGGGACCTCCGGGGCTTTTCCTCCTCCTCCTCCATGTGCCCACGCCTTGGGAATGAAAAATCCTGGTTTGGGAAAGAAACAACAAGAAAACACCTTGGACTGGGGGTCCCTCCTTGCCCAAGTTCATCTCAGGAAGACATCAGGCATCTTGTGTCTGTAAGAACCTCACAAAAACCAAGATTCAGCCCAAATACCTACCAAATATCAGGACACAGATAAAAAAACTCCCCAAACAGCCAGATTCAGCCAAAAGCTCCTGCAAAATAATAAAGACTCAGGCCCCACAAAAAACCAAAGCACCAACATTTAGCCAAATGAAGCTTAGAAACACCAAGATTCACCTGTGTGAAAATCATGGATCCCTCTCTCCGGTCACTGTGGGAGTCCAGAGTATTCCTCTGGCTTCCCTGGAAGGTTTAAGACCTCCCTGGCGGGGTCCCCAAAGACCCTCGGATGAGACCCAGGTGTCTCAGGGGCTGGATATAGCTTCTTGGAACAATTTACCAACATTGAGAGAAGAAATGCAAGCTGCAAAAATAAATAGAGTGTAAATTAGACTGTTAGAATGTAGAATTAGCAGATTTATAGAATGTTTGTGATAAGGGACATGTGGCCAAGATGGAGAAATTGGGGTGTGGAAACCTCTTCCTCCTCCTTCTTCATGTCATCTATGCTGGGTGACATGCTGGCACTTTCAGATTGGATGTGAACAAAGCTAGACCATGTTATAAGACTGAATTGTATTGGAAAATAATTGTAAATACCTAGTACATAATTTAGACTATAAAAGATAAGTCTCTACCAGGCAGATTCTGCCTTGGACGACTAGAGAGCAGACCGCTGCTCGCTGGACAAAGCATTCCTGAGATAAGAAACAATAAACAACCATGAAAACCTCTAAGAACAGCTTCATGCAGTCTCTCATTGGCAGGCCTTCGAATGACCCGGGTTGCAAACCACCTGCATGTCCTCCAGAGGTGATCTCAGCTCTAAGGAGACACCTCGGGTTGTGACAGGTCACCTGCTGCATGTGGGGAGGGATAATGCTCCTGGGGCTGGGGGGTGGCTACAGATATAGGGAGGGGTGAAACGTTGGAGTATTTACTGTTCCTGCTCCTCCTTGTCTTCCTTCTCTGTCCCTACTCTTCCTCACTCCCCTCTTCCTCTTAATATTCCTACTCCTCCTGCACAATCCCACCTTCTCCTCCCATGGGCATTGTTGAACCATCTTCTTCTTCAGCCCTGCTTCTCCTTCCCTGCTCCTGCTGCCCCCAGGCCCAGCAGCCACTGTTGGCTCCCTCTTCCCCCAAACCCGCAGCATCCCAGCTGGCAGGGGCAGGGATGGAGCTGGGGCAGTCGGGGCTGGGGGCAGTGCTGGGCTCTCGGCGCTCCCGCCCGCACTCGGTCCCCACTGCAGCCGCTCCCGCCACGACAGCTGAGGGGGCCCGGCCTTAGCGCTGCCCCCTCCCACCTCCCCAAATTCCCCTCATGGGGTGCGCTGGGGCCCGGGAGGCGCAGGTGGGGTCCAGGTGGGGAACGCCGGGAGCTCGCGGCTCCCAGCACAAGGGATGATGATCCCAAAATACCTCTGAAGGGTCCCTTGGGAGCATGCTGATGGAGTTTGTCTCTGTGCTGGCAGCGGCAACAGCGGGTGCAGAGGGGCGGCACCGGGAGCAAGGCTGGGGCCCGTGGGGAGCTGCGGGGGCCGGGCCGGGGCTGTGGGGCAGCTGGGGCTCAGCGCTGGGGTGGGGTAAATTCTTGTGATATTTTCTGCAAGGCTTCCCTGAATAAGGCTGGTGCTTCTGTGCATCCCTGCAGAAGGACTGTCCATGTCTTTAACGTTTTTCCTCTTGTTTTCACTCAAAGGTAAAATACACTATGCCATCCTCTGTGAGTGGGTATCCTCAGAAAGCATCTTTGACCTCAAGTACTGAATGGTGGCAATGTGAGGAGGGAACCTGCTTCAAGATGGTGTAAGGATCTGAGACCCCCTGGGTGCTGGAGCCCCCTTGGGCCCTTGGGTTCATCCCTCAGGGGCTGTAGAAACTCAGCCATGGCTTTGCCTTCACCTTGGCCTTTTCCTCATCCCTTTTTGCATTCACCTGCTGTGCCTTTCTGACCAACTGCTCCAGGGGCTTCTTCTGCCCCTCCTGCAGCCCCCCTCAGTGCCTGGGGGTGCTCATCCTCTGACAGCTGCTGAGCTTCCTGCAAAATAATTCGTTTCTGCAGTGACCCAAACAAAATGCTTACAAGCTGATCTCGATCCTTCCACGTCCAATGCACATTTCCCGGCTGTTCCTTGCTCCTGGTCCCTGTGCTCTCCTGCCCTCCCCAGCCCGTATCCCAGAGCCGCTCCCTGTCCTGCCGCAGTGTCCAAACGCGCCCCCCGGCGGGCAGGGCCGGCAGCTCCACGGGGCCGGGCAGCGGCCGGGGCGTCCCGCAGCCTCCTGGGGGCCGGGGACCACTGCCGGCCCTGCCCGGGGGTGCTGGGCTCAGGCAGCGCCCGGCGCTGAGCCCCGGCTGCCCCACAGCCCCGGCCCGGCCCCGCAGCTCCCCACGGGCCCCAGCCTTGCTCCCGGTGCTGCCCCTCTGCGCCCGCTGCTGCCGCTGCCAGCACAGAGGCAAACTCCCTCAGCATGCTCCCAAGGGACCCTTCAGAGGTATTTTGGGATCATCATCCCTTGTGCTGGGAGCCGCAGCTCCCGGCGTTCCCCACCTGGACCCCACCTGCGCCCCCCGGGCCCCAGCGCCCCCCGCGAGGGGAATTTGGGGAGGTGGGAGGGGGCAGCGCCAAGGCCGGGCCCCCGCGCTGTCGTGGCGGGAGCGGCTGCAGTGGGGACCGAGTGCGGGCGGGAGCGGCCGAGAGCCCAGCGCTGCCCCAGCCCGACTGCCCCAGCTCCATCCCTGCCCCTGCGCTGGGATGCTGCGGGTTTGGGGGGAGAGGGAGCCAGCAGTGGCTGCTGGGCCTGGGGGCAGCAGGAGCAGGGAAGGAGAAGCAGGGCTGAAGAAGAAGATGGTTCAACAATGCCCATGGGAGGAGAAGGTGGGATTGTGCAAGAGGAGTAGGAATATTAAGAGGAAGAGGAGAGTGAGGAAGAGTAGGGACAGAGAAGGAGGACAAGGAGGAGCAGGAACAGTAAATACTCCAACGTTTCACCCCTCCCTATATCTGCAGCCACCCCCCAGCCCCAGGAGCATTATCCCTCCCCACATGCAGCAGGTGACCTGTCACAACCCGAGGTGTCTCCTTAGAGCTGAGATCACCTCTGGAGGACATGCAGGTGGTTTGCAACCCAGCTCTTTCCGATGCCTGCCAATGAGAGACTGCATGAAGCTGTTCTTAGAGGTTTTCATGGTTGTTTATTGTTTCTTATCTCAGGAATGCTTTGTCCAGCGAGCAGCGGTCTGCTCGCCAGACGTCCAAGGCAGAATCTGCCTGGTAGAGACTTATCTTTTATAGTCTAAATTATGTACTAGGTATTTACAATTATTTTCCAATACAATTCAGTCTTATAACATGGTCTAGCTTTGTTCACATCCAATCTGAAAGTGCCAGCATGTCACCCAGCATAGATGACATGAAGAAGGAGGAGGAAGAGGTTTCCACACCCCAATTTCTCCATCTTGGCCACATGTCCCTTATCACAAACATTCTATAAATCTGCTAATTCTACATTCTAACAGTCTAATTTACACTCTATTTATTTTTGCAGCTTGCATTTCTTCTCTCAATGTTGGTAAATTGTTCCAAGGAGCTGAATCCAGCCCCTGAGACACCTGGGTCTCATCCGAGGGTCTTTGGGGACCCCGCCAGGGGAGGTCTTAAACCTTCCAGGGAAGCCAGAGGAATACTCTGGACTCCCACAGTGACCGGAGAGAGGGATCCATGATTTTCACACAGGTGAATCTTGGTGTTTCTAGCTTCATTTGGCTAAATGTTGGTGCTTTGGTTTTTGCGGGGCCTGAATCTTTGTATTTTGCAGGAGCTTTTGGCTGAATCTGGCTGTTTGGGGAGTTTTATCTGTGTCCTGATATTTGGTGGTATTTTGGGATCTTGGTTTTGTGAGGTTCTTACAGACACAAGATGCCTGTGTTTCCTGAGATGAACTTGGGCAAGGAGGACCCCCAGTCCATGGTGTTTCTTGTTGTTTTCTCCAAACCAGCTTTTTCATTCCCAAGGCGTGGGCACATGGAGGAGGAGGAGGAAAAGCCCCAGAGGTCCCTCACAAGGAGGAGCTGCAAACCCATCCCAGGGAGCTGCGAGGAGGAAAGACCCTCCCTGTGCCGGGAAGGCAGCCGGAGATCCAGGCAGAGCTCAGAGCTGGTGGAGAAGCCTCATGGAGGGGAGAAGCCCCACAAGTGCTTGGAATGTGGGAAGGGTTTCAGCCGGAGCTCCCATCTGATCGAGCACCAGAGGATCCACACTGGGGAGAAACCCTACGAGTGTGGAGAATGTGGTAAGAGCTTCAGAAAGAAGGGCCACCTAAAGCAACACCAGGTGGTCCACACTGGGGAAAGGCCCTACGAGTGTGGGAAATGTGGGAAGAGCTTCACAAACATTTCCCACCTGATGCGGCACCAGGTGATCCACAGTGGAGACCGGCCCTACACCTGCTTGGAATGTGGGAAGAGCTTTGGGGACAGCTCCAACCTGAGAAGCCCCCAGCGCATCCACACTGGGGAGAAGCCCTACAAGTGTCCTGAGTGTGGGAAGAGGTTTCAGACCAGCTCCGAATGCCTCAGTCATGAGCGGATTCACACAGAGGAGAGGCCCTTCCGCTGCCCCGACTGCGGGAAGGGATTCAAGCACAACTCCGACCTCACCAAACACCGGCGCATCCACACTGGGGAGAGGCCCTACGAGTGTCCTGAGTGTGGGAAGAGCTTCTCCAGAGCTCAAACATGACCCAACACCAACGGAGGCTCCACTAAGGGAAGCCCTGTGAGTGCCCCGAGTGTGGGAAGAGCTTCGTGCTCTGCTCCAGCTCCATCCCCCGTGGGAGGATCGGTGTTGGATGATCCCCAGTGACCCCCGTTGGGCAGAGCCCTGGTGATCCCTGTTGGGTGGGGGAAGGGGTTGTAGAGATTTCTCTCCCTTCTTGTCCTGCTGTGATTTGGTCGGTAATAAATTCCCTCCCTGTGCCCAGGCTGGGTCTGTTGTTCCCGTTCGGTGCTCGGGGCGGGATCTCTCCTGTTCCTTCTCTCAACTCCCGGGCCTCTCCTCAGCCAATCAGACAATGCGATGAAGAAGATCCAGCCAATCAGGAGAGCAGCTGTGATGACTCACCGGTTGCCGGGCAGACCCGCAGCACCCAGTGTTCTCCACCCGGACCCCACCCTCCCCGCGCAATCACGATCCCCCCGCGGGTCCCCCCAAGTCCCTCCCCAGTCCCGCCCCCCAGTAAACGGAACTGGGTCTAACTGGGAAGCTTTACTGGGAGCACTGGGAGCCGCATTGCAGGTGCAGAGTGACAGCAGGGATGGGGTGACATACACACTTTGGGACCACATTACATGTTTTACAGCTAGAAGCCGAGCCCCAGTGCCAGGAAGACGAAGCCAAACATGGAGCCCCCGATCCCCATCAGCACCTTTCTCTGGTGTGTGTCCGGCGGCACCTCTAGGGGTCCGCAGGGCTTTTGACCCCCCAAGACCTCTCACGGACACCCCAAGCCCCTCTAAGCACTTCCTAATCATCCCCAGCCCACCCAGGACACCCTGAAAGCCCCTCTCAATCTCTTCCCCGCTTCACCAGCACCCACCAAAGGCCCTAAAGCCCCTTGCATCCTTCTCAGGATCCCATTACCCCCTCTCATTTGCCCCCCATTGCCCCAGGACCTCTGAACCCTCTTCTAGTCCCTTCCCAGCCCTACCAGGACTCACCAAGACCCTCCCAGTCTCTTCCCAGCACAACCAACCTCATTCCAACTCCTGCTTTCCAATCCCTGATCTATTTTAGCCTCCAATCTCACTCAAATCCCTCCCAGTTACACTCAGCACCCCAAACTCCCTCCCAGTGCCCACCAGCACCCCCAGAACCCCATCCCACCCTCCCCAGCCTCCTTCAAACCCCTTCTCAGCCATTCTAGACCCCACAGCTGTACTCCCAGTTTAAACCAGGCTATCTCAATCTTCCTCCCAATTACTCCCAGCACACCCCAATCACTCTCCCAGCACCCCCAGTGTCTCCTCACTTCCCCCCACACTGTGGGGTCCAGGCTGTGCCCCAGTGCCGGTTCAGAGGGGGCTCCAGGCTGACGAGCTGCACCTGGCAGCTGGAGGTCACCCCACACCTGGGGAGGGTTTTCAGCAGCGCCAGGAGCTGGTGGGTCCAGTCCCCATTGGGGACCAGGTCAGTGGCCACTGTGTGCCTGAGAGCTCCTGCTGGCCCTGGAACCACCTCAGCTGAATCTTGGCAGGGTAGAAATCCATCACAGAGCACAGCTGGCAGCTGAGGCTGGGCTGGAAGCTCAAAGGCC
Organism: Luscinia megarhynchos; assembly: GCA_034336665.1. Lineage (NCBI taxonomy): Eukaryota > Metazoa > Chordata > Aves > Passeriformes > Muscicapidae > Luscinia > Luscinia megarhynchos. The sequence continues at coordinate 6,510 of JAPFBE010001031.1, forward strand.
ACAGTGAGATGGACACACTGAGGGGCACTGGGAGAGAATGGACACACTGGGATCAGCTGCGGGGAGCCTGGGAGAGATGTGGGAGGGCTGGTGTGGCACTGAGGGGGACTGGAAATAGACTGGGAGGCACTAGGGCTGCACTGGGAAAGAGGGTGAGGGTATGGGAGTGGCCTGAGAAGACTGGGAATGTACCGAGAATAGATTGGGAATTGACTGAGAAGGACGGGCAGGGTCTGGGAGGCACTATGGGACAGTGGGGTGAACTGAGGTGGCACTGGGAGGGACTGGGATGGACTGGAGCCACAGGAGTCACTGGGGGAAGGGGCAGAAAGCCCCGGGGATGGACACAAGGAGTGCTGAGGGCTCTGGGGTGATTCCCATGGAGGTTTTGGGGGGCTCCAGGATCACTCCCAGGCCAGGGCCTGACGGGACCTGCTCTGCCCCACGCTCAGCTCTGTGCTCCATGAGGAGCGGGGTTATCAGCTCGTGGTTGTGCTGGCACTGAGTGTTCACCAGCGCCCACAGGTACTGCAGCTATTCCAGGCTGCTGATCAAGTGCCTCACACTCATCTCCCCGTAGGGAGTGTCCACCCTTCTCCCTATTTCTCCTTTCACATCGCCCCCCTCCATTATCGTCAGCTGCTCCCCAGTTCACTTTTGGTGTCCCATTCCCTCTTTTTGCCCCTTCGTCCCCTTTTCCCACAATCGCCCCATTCCCAGCCCCCTGCCACTCAGTTTTAGCGACCCACTCTCCCCTTTTTCCCACTTTCCCAGCCGGCAGACGCCTGTCTCATCTTCTCCCAATTCTCAATCCCCTCCCACTCTTCCTCTGGAGGTCCCGCTCCTACCACCACTCAATTTAGGGGTCTCATCACCCCCTTTTCCCCCTTCTCCCCCCTGTTCCACCGCCTCCCGCCCCCCGCTCACCCGAGAGCTCCGCGCCCGCACCGGGGGGGGCTCCCAGCACCACCAGTGCCACCAGTCCGGCCCCAGCTGCCGCCACTCGCCCCATGGCCAGCGCCGGGCAGGAGCCGCAGCCCCAAAGCAGCCGCTGGGGCTGCGCTGGGAGCCCCAGGCCGGAGCAGTGCGGGCTCGCAGCGCCGCGCTCTCATTGGCTGAGAGCATTTTGGGGACCCGTTTTCCTGAGGCTCCCCCTGGCAGCTGATGAGTCATCAACTCTTCGCGCTCTGATTGGCTGCAGCGCGCTCCGGCTGGGTTTGGATCGCAGCCCCGGGTGGGGTTTCTTTGCGGAGAGGGAACCTTGGGGCGCTGGGCAGGTGGGAGCTCAGCTGTGCCCACAAATGTGCCCCCAGGTACGCGAGATCTCAGCGGTGCCCATGGCGCGGGCTCGCCCCATGCCAGGCACCCCCCAAAGCCGCTCTGTCCCTGCCCCCGGCAGCCGCACAGGGGACAGAAAATGGAACCGAGGGGATAAGGACCAGGAGAGATCCCTCAGCAAACTCCAGCACGGCCACAACAGACCCAGCCTGGGCACAGCGAGTGAATTTATTACCAACTAAATCACAGCAACACAAGGAGAAGGGAAAGAAATCTCTCCAACAATTTCCCCCCACCCAACGGGGATCAGAACTCCACCCGAATGTCTTCCCACATTCCAGGCCGTTCCCTGGTGTGAATCTTGTGGTGCTCAGTGAGGCTGGAGCTTCAACTGAAACTCTTCCCACATTTCCCACACCCATAGGGCCATTCCCCAGTGTGCATGTTCTGCTGTTCCCGCAGGTGGGAGCTGTAGCAGAAGCTCTCTCACATTCCAAGCACCTGTGGGGCTTTTCTTCGTCCTCCATCCAGCCGTGGCTTCAGAATGACAAATCCTGGATTGAGGGGAAAAAACAAGGTGGGGGCTCCTTGGGCTGGGAGCTCCTCCTCCCCAAATCCATGTCTGTAGAAGATGTTACTCCCCCCAAAGTACACCCCTGGGATGCCATCCCATGATACAAAGAAATTCCTTGAAACAAGACTCCCCCTCCCTTATCGAAAACCCTGTTATCTCTTAGGATTTCTATTGGCTCTTAAAGTCACAAGTTAATTGGTCCTTTTCTTACTTAAAGTTCTAAGATAATTGGTTAGTTTGTAATTTGTAGTTTTATTGGTTAGAAACTCAATCCTCTGGAAACCTATATAAACTCATTGTTATCTGATGTAATTAGACCGTTGTTAGCATTTCCCTTTGAAGACAATAAAGTTATCTTCGGAACTATTGCAACACGGTCTCAAGCCTTTTACACTTCGCTAGTGAGTAGCTGCGGGTTCTGTAGCCGGGGTTCAGAGATATCTGGACTCAGGGCTGCAGACCCCGGAGTTGGAAAGCGCCCAACTTAAAAACAGCTACACGTCTTTAACGTAGGAGGTGTCTTGTGTCCATGAAATTCTCCAAAATACCAAGGTTCAGCCCAAAAACACCCTCCAAAGTGTTCACCACCTCTGATCTCCCCACTTCAGGTTCCAGAGGTTTCCCTTCCCTGGGATGATGGGGGTCCAATGGCTTCAGGGGTTCTCCCTTCTCCAGGGTCCTGCTTAGGGATGATCCAGGGGCTTTTGGGGGTCCGTGGGGTCCCTTTTTCACTGATGCCTCACTCTGAGATCCCTGGGATCCCAGGGGTCCCTCCTCTCCAGATTCCTCCCCTTTCCAGGCTGCCGGGGCCCCCAGCTCTGGGATCACCCCTCTCTGCTCTCCCTGCTCCGGAGGTCCCAGGGCTTCCTCTCCTCTGCTCTCCCAGGGGTCCCCAGCACCAATGTTCTCCCCCTGCCGATACTGGGCAGTGGCCACATGGACCCTCAAAGATCCCCCCAAGGGGCTCAGCTCTGGGGTCCTGCAAGATCCAAACATACACACAGAAAAAAAACCTCCCAGGGACACCAGAAGATATTTGGGGCTCAATTCCTCAATCTGACAGCTCCAAACACACCCCAATAAAAAATTCCTCTCAGGGACCCCCCGATAGATGTGGGATGAGCTTTCCCTCCCCGCTCCCCTGCAGGATGCCCTGGGGGCGATGGTCCCATGGCCGGGGGTGCTGAAGCCACAGGGGCACTGGAACCTCCTGCTTCTCCTTCTGTGCCTGCTCCTTCTCTTACTGCTCCTCCTTTTCCTATCTCCCTCCTCTGTGGGGGTCTCAAGGCCCCACTGGCAAGGGATCTCAGGGACCCCTGAGTGAGACCCTGGTGTCTCAGGCACTGAATTCACAGCCCTGGAGGAAATTGCCAACACAGATGGAATGGAAACAAGTTACCAAGACTAGTAAAGTGTAAATTAGGTTGTTAGAACGTAGATAAGTAGACTTTTGGGAAAGTTTGTGATAGGGGACACTGATGCTTTTATGATGTTGCTTGGGGTGAAAGAGCAGGAAGGCCTTTGCAGGGTTTCTAAAGATGTTTATTTCAGCCACGCATGGTTTGGGTTTTAGGGAACAAAGGCCCTGGAGCTCGGAGGGTCCAGGCTAAAGTACATGGGATAAGCAGGGCGGGGAAAGCCTCAGGGACCAATTACTAAATTACACAGAGTGTGCTAGAGGGGTGGGCTAAGGTAAAAGACCAACAGGGAATTAGGGTGGGAGTGACTTAAGGGTTAATAGACAGTGAGAGGGCTTAGAGAACAGAACAGGGGTTACATTTCTTAGTTGGGAAAACTTCTTTTGGGTTTCCACAATTCCCCTTTTCTTTATTAATTAAAAGGCTTTTTTTTTTTTTTTTAAGAATATTAAAATAAAATGGTTGAGGTAAGTAAAAGCACAAAATAAAACAATTTTTAAAATGCAAGCTGTTTTTTGTGAGTCTTTAGTGTAAAAAGGAATTTTTGAAGCATTTTGGAACTGGTAGGAAGAAATGTGAAGTTTTTTCAGTGTGGCTTGTCGGGAAACTGAGGCAGGAAAGCAGTTTTTCAGTGAAGTGGCACTTTGGTGCTGTTAGCAAAATGGAAGTGCTGTACCTGTTGAAACTCTAAATACAAATTAATTTTGAAGAAAAAACAAAAATTTTTAACTTGAAAAATTGTTTTTCTTTTCTCCCCCTCCCTCCAAATCATCCCCCTTTTGTATTACAAAGGAATTTTGAGAAAACAGATTGGTGTTTGGGTAGCAAAGGTAGGGAGAAGCATGGCAATGGGAAGGAAACGTTGGAGGGAAAAGGGGGTTAAGTATTTGAGGGAACGTAAAAAAAGGGTAATTAAATTTGGGGAGGTTTTGAAAGGACTTATTTTGTGAATGGGTAAAGGGAAAAGAGGAAGGGAAATAGGGAGGCAAAAGGGATTGGGGGAAGGCACTTATTTGCTTGGCAGGTTTTGCAAATGAAGAATTAGATGTTTTGTTGTAGGACAGGTGAGTGATTTTTTGTGCTGGTTTTTCTTTTGCGTTGCTGCTCGTACTTTGAAGGCTGTTGGCTTTGATTGTTGTCTAAAAGGACAAGGTTTTTTAGTAGCTGAAAAGTAATTGCAGTTTGGTGCATAGAAGCTTCCTTTCACAGAAGACCCATTGGGTCCAGTAACATTTGTTGCTTGAGGACCCTTTTTCCCTAGTACTGTGTCAAATTCCACTAATTCTTTATCTTTTAAACTGCGGAGACATTTTTAAGGGTTATTTTCCTTGATTGCAGTTTGATGGACAAATATATCTTCATTTGTATCATTTCAGGTGATAAATCCATATTTGTTTTTTACATTGAACCATTTGATTGTTCCTAAAACTTTTTTAGCAATGATGATTTTATTTTTCCTGGTGGATTTGTGTTTGTGGCTGTGCTTTTGGACGTGCTGGTGCTGGCAGGGCTGCTTTTGTTGCGGGCAGGCAGCGGTGGGGTTAAAGGAGTGCGGGCAGCTCCGCGCGGGGGATGCGCCGCGCACCAGTGGCGCTGGGTGCGCAGGGCTCTGTGCCGGGGGGGTGGCCCGCGGCACTGGGGGTCGCTGGGCTGGGTGGTGGGCAGGCAGCCCACAGCGGCGCTGCGCCGTGGCTGTGCGGCGGGCCAGCGGCTTGCAGCGTGGGGTGCCCGGGCAGCGAGCGGGCAGCCAGCGGGCGGCTCACGGTGGGCTGCTTCTGCTCTTCTTTTCGGCGACTCTGGCGAGAGGGCAGTGCGGCAAGTGCACGGGCGATGCGGCGCGCTGCTGCTGGTGGGAGCGTGGCTTTTGGTACAGAACTTCTGAGGCTGGACTGCTGCTCCTGGCTTTGGAACCACCCGGGTGGTGCCGGCCTTGGCGCTGGCAGCGGCCCCAACGGTGCGATGGCCGCGGGCCCTCTGCTGCTGCAGCTGCTCCGCACACTGCTCGGGGGGCGGGGTGACCTCGGAGGCAGGGTTTTGAACAGGCGAGGAGGATTCGCGACTCAGAGAAGGGGAGCGAAGGAGGGCTCCGTTTGCTGCGCCACGCGGTCGTCGCCATATTGTGCAGCAGCGGGAGAGGGGAAAGCATAAAGAAGACAAGTTTTCTTGCGAGAGGAAGGGGGTTGTCTGGGGTTTAGTAGTTTCTGAACATTCATTAGAAGGCTGAACACATAGACTAATTAAAACAAACAAACATAGAGTTAATGATACTGCAAAGTGTTCACATTGCAATTTTCCTGCAGCCTCTTCTACGAAGTCATCATTTAAAAATGATTCTTGTGAAACATAAGGAAAATTTTCACACAGCCAGCAAACTAAAAGCTTTGAATCCTCCTTTAAAATCTCAGAATTGCTGCGACGAGGAATGTTTTTAAATTGGAGATAAAGTTCCCGCTGTGAGCACATGTATCTCACTGGCATTTTTCACCCCAAGTTTGTTCCCAGCACGCGAGAGTAAAAGGAGAAAAAGGAAAAAAAAGTGCTGCAGAGTTTCAAACTCACCACAGTAAAATTAAAAGTCAGTCTCGGGCTGGTTGATGTAGATGCATTCAGGGAAAAGAGTCCCGGTTCGGAGCGCCATTTGATGCCTTTTATGATGTTGCATGGGGTGAAAGAGCAGGAAGGCCTTTGCAGGGTTTCTAAAGATGTTTATTTCAGCCACGCATGGTTTGGGTTTTAGGGAACAAAGGCCCTGGAGCTCGGAGGGTCCAGGCTAAAGTACCTGGGGTAAGCAGGGCGGGGAAAGCCTCAGGGACCAATTACTAAATTACACAGAGGGTGCTAGAGGGGTGGGCTAAGGTAAAAGACCAACAGGGAATTAGGGTGGGAGTGACCTAAGGGTTAATAGACAGTGAGAGGGCTTAGGGAACAGAACAGGTGTTACATTTCTTATTTGGGAAAATTCTTTTGGGTTTCCACAGGACACGTGGCCAAGATGGAGGAATTGGGGATGTGGATACCTCTTCCTCCTTCTTCTCCGTGTCATCCAGTCTGGGTGACATGCTGGCACTTTCAGATTGGATGAGAACAGAGCTGGACCATATAACAAGATTGTATTGTATTTGGGGTCATTTGTAAATACCTAGTACGTAACTTAGACTATAAAAGAAAAGTCCTGCCTCTGCCAGGCGGATTCTGCCTTGGACGTCTAGCGAGCAGACCGCTGCTGGCTGGACAAAGCATTCCTGAGATAAGAAACAACAAACAACCATGAAAACATCTAAGAACAGCCTCATGCAGTCTCTCATCGGCGGGCATTGGAAAGAGCTGGGTTGCAAACCACCTGCATGTCCTCCAGAGGTGATCTCAGGTCTAAGGAGACACTTCGGGCAGTGACACTCCTCCTGCTCCTGCTCCACCTCCTTCCTGATCCCACCTCCTCCCCAGTTTCTGCACTCTGTATATTTAGAGCAGAGAACCTTGCTTGTTTTTAGAACTAGAACAAAGATCCCAGATGGAACAAGCCTTGCTGGTTTTAGTCAGAAGCATCAGTGACTAAAGGTCGTGTTTCCTTTGGTTTTGTCCTCTCCTTACTCCTCCTCAGTGTTCAGGATGGACTATGGGGTGTCCTTGTTTGCTGCATTTTCTGAGTTCCTCTTGGATCCTTTGGGCAATGGGCTGTGTCCTGGGAGGATCCTTTGTGCTCCTTTGTGACACAGGAGAACCTTCCAAGCGGTTTTTGCGTGAGCTGCTGCTGTGGTGTCACAGGAACGTTGCCACATCCCAGCGGTGTTCCCATTGCTGTGGGACACAGAGGCCTCAGTGCCCAGAGCAGCTCTGGGTGCCTGCTGATTGTTGGGGGATCCTCCTGCCCGAGGCATTCCCAGCAGCCAGTCCAGCCCTGACGTGTCCTCCTGTGCTTGCAGGGGCACAGTCTGCAGACGTGTTCAGCACAGCCACAGTGATCCAGCAAGTGGCTGCTGCAGTTTGCACTCTGTACACTGTGGCTTATTTGGGGTATTTTCTAATGCACTTGGCAAGTAAGTTGAGTTTTTCCCTCGGTGCAGCATCTGTGGCTTTGGACTTGCTGTGTGCTTTCTGTTCTTCTTCCTCTGGACCTGAGCTGACTCTGTAACCAAATTGCCATGAAGACACCATTGGTTTGGGAGAGCTCCTGCCAGCGGCTGCAGCTGGAAAAGGGGGTGTCTGCAGCCAGCGAGGTGTTTGCAGTGAGGCCTGGGGGGTTCTGTTCCCTCAAGCAGGGCGTCTGTGGCACTGGAGCCTGGAACTGCCCCGTTTGCTGCTCCAGCCAAGAACTGACACAGCCCAGCACTTTGTGCTGTTCCCTTGCTTGCTCTGTGAAGGGACAGTGGCTCCTGCAGGGATGCTGTAAAAGCAAAATGCTCTCTTGGGCTTGCCTTGCTCCGTGGCATTTCCCACCACAGGCAATTCTTTTCCTACCAGCATCTGGTTCACGTTCCCTCTCCCACTGCAGGGCACCTCATGCATTGATCCCAAGCAGCTCCTTCTTCGGTGAGTGGGAAGAAACCTTTGGTGTTCAGAATTGTGCAGCAAGTTGTGAGCTCTGTGTGAGCTGGCAGCCCAGGGCCAGCTGGGAGGCTGAAGGAAAGTTCCTGTCAGGGTTTTTGCAGCAGCAGCAAAGCTGCTGAAGATTTTTAGAAGAGCTGCAGGTCTGGTTTTGCAGGCAGAAGATTTGCCTTAGCCATGGTGAAATATCAAATTCCCAACTATAAGTGGCAATGTCAACCTTAGCCCAATGTTAGTTTGAACAATTCTGAACTCTGTTTCTGTTAATGCAGCTGGATGTGTAGCTGAGGATAAATGAGGTGATAACTGAGATACAACTTCCTGTCCCTCATGCTACCATCTATCCACAGGGCACAAGAGCTGCATCAGCTGCGGGAGAAACAGGACTTCAGGACAGTAAACAAATATGATTATGCAGAAGTCGATTTATTGTTTATTTTGTAGCCCTAGTTATACATTCTATAACTACTGTCCACACAGTCACTCATTTCTTGATTGGTGGTTCTATGATGTTCACTCACCTTGCACGAGCCCCCCAAAGTCCATGATTGGTTGTTGTCCACAGCTTCACCACCCACCTTTATCTTGAGTCTTCTAATCTCGGTATTCTGTGTTTTAGCTCCTTACTCCCATTTAGCCCAGTTTATGATTCAGCGGCCTTGAAGGGTCTCAACAAGTTGTTCAAAAACACCTAAAAATGGCTCATCCTGTGCACTTGTTATAAACACTGGTCTGAACTAAGAAATATACAGAAAACAGCTAGGCATGTGAAAGAACAGTAAAATATGCAGAAAAACTGCTAGGCAGCAAAACATGGAGAAAAGGAGCTAAATATAGTTTTTGGCTGGTGCACACGATACAAACCAGGCCTGGATTTGTTCAGACATGTCCACTGTGGCCTAAACTTGCCCAGCATTATTACACTGGATTCCATGGGGCACACAGCTTCCTTTTCCATGATCTTGCCCAGAGAAGTTTCCTTTTCAGGCAAGCCAGCCTTGTGCCTCACCTGCTTGGCTTCCAACATCTGGGAATCGCCAGCTCCTGTGCCCTCAGGAGGTGATGTTTCAAAAGAGACCAGCACTGATGGACCCCAGCACCTTCAGAAACATTTTCCCTGGGACCTTGCAGCCTGAAATCTCCTCTTCTCATGGCCCCAGCGGAGGTTTTACTGGCCCTTTTCCTCTTGTCAGAGGTGTGAAGCTCGATGGATCTGCTGTGGCTGTGGCCGCGACGGGCGCCAATCCCTGCTTGGCTCAGGGTGCGTGGGCACGGGCTGTGGGGGGCTGAGCTGGTGAGTCCTGGGCTGTGGGGGCTCCCCCCTTACAGTGAGGAGGCTCCCTGGGGAAGAAGAATGCTCTGCCATGAGCCACGGGGCCTGGCCTGCGTTTGCCTGCTGCCCATTTGAGGGAAAGAAAGAGGAAGAGTTCATCAGGGCTTAATGGGAAATGACC
>JAPFBE010001032.1:0-15730 GCA_034336665.1 Luscinia megarhynchos
GGGTTACGTGAGCTGCTGGAGTCTCTGTGAACCAGGGGCCTCCCATGGGGCAGGGGCTCTGCAGCCAGAAAGGGGAAAATGAACCCCCACACCTTTGAGAAGAGCTCCAGTGTGCCCAGGATGGGTGTGCAGGGCTGGGCTGGGCTGGGCTGGGCTCCTCCTGGGATGGAGCTGCTGTAGCCCAGGGGATGGAGCTGCTGGCCCAAGAGAGGCTGGGATGGGAGCTGCTGGCCCAAAGGATGGAGCTGCTGGCTCAAGGGATGGAGCTGCTGGCCCTAAAGGATGGAGAGCTGCTGGCCCAAGGGATGAAGCTACTGGCCCAAAGAGAGGCTAGGATGAAACTGCTGGCCCAGGGATGAGGCTGCTGGCCTGAGGGGGCTGGGATGGAGCTGCTGGCCCAGAGGGATGGAGCTGCTGGCAAGGATGGAGCTGCTGGCTCATGCTGGATGGAGCTGCTGGCCCAGGGGATGGAGCTGCTGGCCCAGGGGATGGAGGCTGCTGGCCCAAAGGGGTGAGCTGCTGGCCCAAGGGATGGAGCTGCTGGCCCAGGGGATGGAGTTGCTGGCCCAGGGATGGAGCTGCTGGCCCAGGGGATGGAGTTGCTGGCCCAGGGGGCTGGGATGGAGCTGCTGGCCCATGGGATGGAGCTGCTGGCCCAAGTTGGAGTTGCTGGCCCAGGGGATGGAGCTGCTGGCCCAGGGGATGGAGTTGCTGGCCCCGCTGGGGATGGAGCTGCTGGCCCAAAGGGTGGAGCTGCTGGCCCAGGGGATGGAGCTGCTGGCCCAGGGGGCTGGGATGGAGCTGCTGGCCCAGGGGATGGAGCTGCTGGCCCAGGGGGCTGGCTGGGGGCCATGACCTCCCGTTGGAGCACTCAGCCGACTGCAGAACTCTCGGCAGCTGCATGAACTGCTTGTGGCCTCAAGCAAAAGGCCATTCCTCCGCCGCTGCCTCCTGCCAGATGGTCCCAGCCAGTGCTCAGGGCCTCACGTCCCCTCCTCAGCTCTGCTTTTCAAGTGTGTCTCTCCCCAAAAAGGCCTGGCCAGTGCCAGGCTCCAGCAAAACCCTGGGGAGCAGTCCCCCAGCTCTGGCAGGTCACCGGCGCTGGCAGCAGCCCCACGTCCTGCCTGTGCAGCCCAGACATCCTCAGCTCTCCCTGCCAGCTCTGGAATGAGAAATGGCTCTGCTCTCCTGTCTGCTTCCACCCCAGTCCCTCTAGGAAAGCAGCTCGTGTTCTCCAGCTCCGTGCTGCTGAAATTAGCTCTGGCATCCTGCAGGACTGCAGCTCCTCCGGCCGCCCCAGCCCTGGGAAGAGCTGCCGAGACAAGCGGGGTGTGGGAGCCAAGGGCCAAAAAGAACACGCTGAGGAACAGCACAGCGAGCAGGAGGTGCTGCAGCACGGCAGGGAAATCGTCCTGCTGGGCAGAAAATCCCCCAAAAAGCGGTTTTGGAAGGGTTAAAACCCACAGCACGAGGTTTGGGACAGCTGCAGGATGCTGGGGTGGGCACTGGCATAGGAAGCAGGTTTGTGGGTCACTCACAAAGCTTTTTCTAATTATGCTTTTTGGGGGAAAAAGAGAAAAAAAAATGGTGTGTTTGATTCTGTAAGTGCTGAACATTCCACAATTGCTGTGTTTAATAAATACAGCGGGGGCTCCTAGGAGACTGAATGGGGCTGAATGAATGAAGTATGTGAGACATCTGAAACCTATTAGTTGGAGCAAACTGGTGGGAGAGGCAGGAATTCTTTCTCTTTAAAAAATATTTATACATATTTTCATGTCAGGCCAACATCTTATTTGGGGTTATGTTCCAGTGGAAGGAAAGTGTGTTGGGGGAAGTGCAGGGGAGGGGAGGTGCAGATTTGGGTCAGGCCCAAAAGGAGCAGGAGGGCTGGGTGGCTTTAGGGCCTATTTTCCCTTTTGGACCTCGAAGCTACACGCTGGTCCATCAGGGCTTTGCCCCAGGCTCCAATGGGGATGGATGTTTTGGGATTTGGCTCGCTTTTGGGGTGTTTGTCCCACCCAGAGCCCTCACATGAGGCAGCAGAACTCCCCATCCCTCTCCACATAAGGTTTATGGGTCTGGTTTAAGTATTTAGGCTGAATTAGAGCACACATCCAGTGCCTTCCCCACCCATGACAGCTCCAGGAGATCCCACCAGGGTCCAGCAGCAGCAGGAATGATCCCACATCCCACAGGTTTCCCACCCAGACTCCTCCTTCTCATGCAGAAATTCACCTCTCAGTGACTTGGGAAACAGAGAGGGAAAAAATAGGGAAGGTGGATGGGAAGGACACAGAACGTTCCCCCAGGGGGAAAAGCCGAGCCAGCAACTCTTCAGGAGCCACCGCAGCTGTGGGGAAAGGCTCTGGGGCGGAGGAAAGGGTTAACAGCACCCAGCTCCAGCCTGGGCACATCATTGCAAATGGAGCCTCAGCTTCCTGCCGAGCTGGGCTTGTTTCTGCTGGAAGTTTGGTTATTTCTGTAGGAAGTTGTGCTTGCTTCCTGCTGGACTTTTGCTTGTTTCCTACTGGAATTTTTGGTTATTCCTGCTGAATTTGTGGTTGTTTCCCTACTGGAATTTGTGGTTATTTCTTGCTGGAATTTGTGTTTCCGTGCTGGTAGTTTTGGCTATTTCCCTGCTGGAATTTGTGGTTATTTCCATGGGAAGTTTTGCTATTTCCTGCTGGAAGTTTTGCTATTTCCATCTGGTAGTTTTTGGTTATGTCCTGCTGGAAGTAGTGTTTATTTCTTGCTGGAACTTGTGTTGTTTCCTGCTGGAAGTTTTGGTTATTTCCATCTGGAAGTTTGGCTATTTCCCTGCCGGAAACTGTGGTTATTTCCTGCTGGAATTTGTGTTATTTCCTACTGAATTTTCTCGGGTTATTCCTGCTGGAAGTTTTGGTTATTTCTTGCTGGAACTTGTGGTTGTTCCCATCTGGAAGTTTTGGTCATTTCCTCTGGAAGTTTTGGTTATTTCCATCTGAAGTTTTGGTTATTTCCCTGCTGGAAATTGTGTTATTTCCTACTGGAATTTTTGGTTATTCCTGCTGGAAGTTTTGGTTATTTCCCGCTGGAATTTGTGTTGTTTCCTGCTGGTAGTTTGGTTATTTCCTGCTAGAATTTGTGGTTATTTCCATGGAAGTTTTGGTTATTCCCATCTGGAAGTTTTGGTCATTCCTGCTGGAATTTGTGGTTATTTCCATCTGGAAGTTTTGCTATTCCCATCTGGAAGTTTTGGTTATTCCTGCTGAATTTGTGGTTATTCCCATCTGAAGTTTTGGTAGTTTCCTGCTGGAAGCTGCACGAATCTGGGACAAGTCTCTCCCCTCTGTGCAGGAGCTGGGATCAAAGCTCAGGATGGTCTCTGCAGGTTTGCCAGGATAAGAGATGGAAATGATCCCTGCTTTCCCTTGGCATCCCTAATGAGCTTTGCTCAGCCCACTTTTTCTGGCAGTCACACTCAGCCCTTTGCCTTCGGGCTTCCTGAAAGGAAAATGAGAAGTTTAGGAAACTCAGAATTTGCAAATGTCTCCCATTAGTCCTTCTAATCTCCCCCACCTGATTAAATCAGAGGATATCTCCCCACTCCATAGGAAACAGATGTGCCTCTTGCAGGGGGACATGCAGGAGGAATCCTGAATTTTCTGGTTAATTTAGAGCCTCCTGAGATGGGATTTTTGGGGCTACAGCCTTCAGAGTTTGGAGTGGTGCCAGTCAGGAATTTCTGGGGAGTTTCTTTTCCATTGTTAGTGAGGAGAAACTCAACATCCCTGAGCCGAGAGCTTGGAAAAATAACTTTGGAGTGGTTTTTGATTCATCTTTCAGTAGTTTAGAGGTGAAAACACCCGACTGGGACATGGGATGAGGCTGTCTCATTTTGTGAGGGAATGGTGGAGCCCATTCCAAGAATCCATGGATGGATTTAACTCTTTCTGGAAGGGAAAAATCCTTTTCCTTTTTCTCTGACTGCACTTTTCTCTTTTCCCCCATCTCGGTGGATTTCAGTCTCATCAGCCTTTGTCCACCTGTAACTCTTGGATTTTCAGATTTCTGCTTTTAATTTTTTTTTTCTAATTTTATTTTTAAAATTTTATATTTTTTACAAAACCCTGCTTTTTGCTGAAGACACTGAGGGCTTGGAACAACCTGACCCTCGTGGAATTTGCCCCTGCCCATGGTGGGAGGTAGAATGGGATCATCTTTTAGGCCCTCCTTCCCAACCCAAAACCATCCTGGCATTTGAAATGTCAGTGCTATTTCTAAAATATTCCATTTCCCTCTGCACTGGAGGCTCTCAGTGTGTGTCCATCTGTGCATGTGTGGGTGGTGGTTGCATTTCAGAATTTCCAGCACTGTTTTAGCTCTTATGTTTTTTCCCAAACACCTTCCTCCAGTCCAGACCCCCCTGCAAAGAGCTCTCAGTGGATGAGAGAAGTTGGATAAAAAACCTGAATTAAAACTTCTGTCCCTGGAGGTGATTTAAAGGCTCCTCCAAAGCAGAAACACTAACAGCAATAATTTGGTTTAGATATTGGACACATTTTCCACCCTCCACGTGTTGGTGGTGCCAGTAACAAACTGTGGAAAAAAGTCCTGAAGTGTGAGCCAAGAATTCCCTTCATCATCCTTCTGCTAAGGTGCACAATTTATCCTGATTTATCCCCATTTATTCTGATTTATCCTGATTTATCCATATTTATCCTGATTTATTCTGATTTATCCCAAATTTATCCTGATTTATCCTGATTTATTCTGATTTATCCCAAATTTATCCTGATTTATTGATTTATCCTGATTTATCCAGTTTTATCTTGATTTATTCTGATTTTATCCTGATTTATTCTGATTTATCCTGATTTATCCAGTTTTATCTTGATTTATCCTGATTTATCCAGATTTATCTTGATTTATTCTGATTTATCCTGATTTATTCTGATTTATCCCGATTTATTCTGATTTATCCAGATTTATCCAGATTTATCCTGATTTATTCTGATTTATCCTGATTTATCCAGATTTATCCTGATTTATTCTGATTTATCCTGATTTATCCTGATTTATCCCGATTTATCCTGATTTGTCTCAATTTATCCTGATTTATCCTGATTTATCCTGATTTATCTCAATTTATCCTGATTTATTCTGATTTATCCCGATTTATTCAAATTTATCCAGATTTCTCCCCATTTCTCCTTATTTATCCCAATTTATCCCAGGGATAAATTATTTATTATTTATAAATTATAAATAAACGATACTATATATTATTTATAAATGCTAAATAAATAATTTCTTTATTTTTTTTTTCATCTCAGACACTTCCTCAAGGCGTGTCTCCTCTGAGCCTCTTGGGAGCACCATTTCCACGTCTGTTTGTGCTGCCTGCCCCAGGGAAGTGACCCAGGAATGTGAGGAGCTGGAGCCCAGAGGTTGGATGGGGCAGCTCTGGCAGGTGCTGAGCTGCTCCTGAATTCACTAATTCTGGCCACTCAAAGCAGTGATGGGTTGGGAGCATTCCCAGAGCCCCTGGGAGGGACAGACAGGGACAGTGGCTTGGGCTTGGCCCAGGGGATGTTGAATTAAGGTTTTGTGGGAGCCCTGGCAAGGGTCCCAAAGACCCCTGAATGAGACCCTGAATTCAAACCCTTGAGGGAAATTACCAGCACAGAGGGAATGGAAACAAGCCACCAAAATTAGGTTGTTAGAACGAAGATAAATAGACTTTTGGGGATGTTTGTGATAAGGGACACGTGGCCAAGATGGAGAATTTGGGGTGTGGATACCTCTTCCTCCTTCTGCTCCGTGCCATCCCTGCTGGGTGACATGCTGGCACTGCCAGATTGGATGGGGTCAGAGCTGGACTGTTTAACAAAGTTGTATTGTATTGGAAAATAATTGTAAATCCCCAGTAGGTAATTTAGACTATAAAAGATCAGTCCTGCCTCTCCAGGCAGATTCTGCCCTGGACATGTAGTGAGCAGAGCTGTGAGCTGGGCAGAGATGAGGAGAACAAACAGCCATGGAAACCTCTCAGAACAGCTCCTGCAGCCTCTCATGGGAAGAGCTGGGCTCAAACCCCTGCATGTCCCCAGAGGTGAGCCCAGGGCTGAGGGGACACCTGGGGCTGTGACAAGGTTTTTCTTCCTCCTGAGGAAGCACCGTGGAGCAGGGGCAGGGCTGGAGCTGTGGGGATGGATTCAGGAATGTTCCTGGCACTGGGCACGCACTTTTCCGGGCTCCACTGCCCCATTTCCCTTCTTGTCCTCAGAGGGGAGCTCGGTATTTGTGTCCTCTCCCCCAGGGAAGGACCCACCCTGAGCGCAATTTGCATCACAATAAAGTCCAAAAACCCGGATCAGCTCTGACCAGAAACGCAGCGTCCTTGGGCTGTGAAAAACTGCTGCAGAAACAGCGAGCTCAGCTCCTGGCTGCTGAGTTTTGTCTGAACACGGAGGCTGAATACCAGCAGAATAGTTTGTTTTATTTCCAGCTTGCCTGAAACCAGAGATTCCTGGGAGGGTTTCCAAGCCAGTCGCTGAACCCAACTGGATTTTGATTGCTCTGTCGCCTCGTGAACCTGAAATTCTGGAGCTGCTCCGGTCCCTGCAGCACTTTGGGTGTCCCAGCTCTCTCTCCTGGCATCCCAGTGACCCTTTCTACAATCTCTGTGCCAGGCTGGGGTTTGTATTTGCTGTATTTTTCACATTCCTGATTTCTCATGGAACGGGTTAGTTGGAAGGATCCTGAAGGATCATCAGGGCAGGGACATTTTCCCTTTGTCCCTGCTCCAAACCTGGCCTTGGACACTTCCAGGGATCCAGGGACAGCCACAGCTTCTCTGGGAATTCCATCCCAAAAATCCCACCCATCCCTTCCCTCTGGAGTCCTGTCCCTCCATCCTTTATCCCAACCCTCTCTCTGCCTGTTGGAAACCCCAGCAGGATTCCTGTGTGGGAGCTGGAGCCCGGCTCCAGCACAAGGTGGGGAAGCAGCCAAATGCTCGGAATGTGTCCTGGCTGGAGCAGAGCAGAGCCCTGAGCTCAGCTCTGCACACGGAACGTGCCGGGGCTGGAGGCGGCACCTCCGCACTCCTCAGTTCCAGGAATGTTCTAGGAAGTGGGCAGGAGCCTCAGCCCTTCTCTCCCTGCGCTTTACGCTCTTCTCAGGGTGCTGCTGTGGCACAGCAGCCCCCGCTGTCCGGGTGGTTTTTGGGGTTTGGAGCTTCTGCTTCCCAATTCCCCCCAGTGCTTCCCTCCCTTTATCCCCTTCCCTCCTCACCCCACCAAAAGCTGCTCCTGCAGCTGGCAGAGAAAATGGGATTTTCTAGTTAATACCAAAATGAGCTCGGCAGTGTCCAGCAGAGGAGGGGAGAGGGCAGGGGAGAGCCAGGAGGGGTGGGATGGACCAGGATGGAGCCAGAGGAGCTGCAGGACAGGAACATCCTGAGGGAATCAGCAGAGCTGGGATGGGATCTGTCCTGCTCCTGCAGCATTAGGGAGGGGTCCTTGTGGGATTTCTCTCCTTTTTCCCAGGCAGTGCTGAGAGTTTGGGGGCTTGTTCCAGGCTCTTCTTTGTAGTGATGGGGAAAACATGAGCAGAGTCACTTCCCTGTAACAGGAATCAAAGAGGAGCAGAAAACCAGCCTTGGGGTGGGTGGGGACAGAGGTCCTGCAGGAGTTGTCTCCATGGAGTGGCAGTGAGCAGAAATCTCCAGGGACTGATTTTTCCAGGTGCTTGGATATCCTCCCTCTGCTAGTCCAGGTTCCACCTCCCTCCCCAGCCCCTGGGCTCGCACTGGCTTTGTGCTGCTGGTTTGATTCTTTCCCTGGGCAATGCACACCCACAGATGAGTGGCTGGGAAAGTGGATCCAGCCTTTGCTGTGAGAGGGAGGAACTTGTGATCCCCTCCAAAATCCCAAATTTTCCTGCTTCACTCCTTCACTCCCCCAGCAGCTGGAGCCAGCACCAGGCTGTGAACAAGAATGGGAAAAGGGATGCTCTAGGTATCTCTGGGGTGGGACTGGATAACCCTTAAAGTCCTTCCCACCCAAACCATCCTGGGATCCTGTGATTAATGATCCAAATGTGCCTTTGTGCCCCACATCCCTCCCCTGCACCCCAAATCCCTCTGGAAAACACAAAGAGAGCGTGGAAGAATCCAACTGAAGGGCTGAAATCGGTTAAGGAGCAAGATTAGATCAAATATTTCTGAGCATCTGGGGCTCCTTTGACCACCCCCACTGTGGCTCCATCCCTGGCTGTCAGACCCTGAGCATTCCCAGAAGGAGTTAAGGGAGACCTGGGTTGGAGCCAAGACTTTTTGCCGGAAGCTTTATCTTCCCCCAAAAAAGATAAAAAAAATCAGATGTCTGGAGCTCTGGACAAGGCATTGTCCCTCATAAAACACAGCAAGAACAACAAAACAAGCCCTGCTATTCCCAGCTCTGTAACAAGCCATAAAAATGGGGGGAAAAAAGGCAAAAAAAACAGCAAGGCCCTGGAAATGTAAGAGTTTTATTAAACTGGAACCATGTGTTTCCCATAGTCCCGTCTCCATAAGCTCTGCACATCCCGGCCCATGTTTATGTTCTCCTCGGGGGTGTGAGGGGTTTTTTCCATGCCTGGGAATGATTAGGAGCCTGGATGAACTCATGTCTCCTGTGAGCAGCACCAGGAAACCTGCACACACTGGGAGAGGCACCAGCCCTGCAGGGGATGGAAACGTGGGGAGAGCAGGGGAGGGGAAAAACAAGGGAAAAAATGAAAAAAAAAGGAAAATTCCAGAGTGGAAAAAGAGAGAGTTGTCCCACGTGGCTCATTGTGGAAAGTGTGTGTGTGGAAGTGCAGGATTGAGGAGATTCCCTGAAATTCCTGAGGGTCTGGAGCAATCCTGCCTCACCCAGGGGTGGCTTAAACACCCCCCATTCCTCTGGGCGTCCCTGAAATGGGGAGGAAATGAGTTTTTCCCAGGAAAAAGGAGAAGGGGTTTGCCAGGAGCCCTCGGCCTGGCTGGAGATGTTATTGGGCATTTGGAGCTGGGGTGAAGTCTGAGTTCAGATTGGGCAAAATGCCCAGTTTGGGAAGGAGGATCTCGGGGGAAATGGGGACTGGGATATTTTCAGCTGGAACTGGCAGTGCTGGGGTTGTTCCCCCAGGGGTGAGCAGCCCTGGGAGGGCTGGGACACACCGGGAGGATCCTCAGGGAGCAGTGTGGGGACACCTGTGTGCCAGAGAGGGCCATGACATCATGGAGTGACCTCAGAGATGCCAGAGATTACAAATTCGATTTCACCTGTTTTTTCCTGGGCCTGGGCCCATCCCTCCCTCTGCCTTTCCTCTCCTGCAGGACACCCAGGATTTCCTGGGCTGCACACCCCAGGCTGCTGGAGCTTGGAAATGCCCCTCAAATGGATTTTTTCCTATCCCACATTCTCCTTCTCCAGTGATATCCATGCCTGGCAAACTCAAATTATCCCTCAGGACTTCCTCTAGTTTTGATAAAGTGGCTCCTTCAGCTTTTACAGCCCTGGGACCAGGGACTTTGATCCTTTTGGAGCTTTTTACAGCTCATTCTCTTTTTATTATTCCTGTCCAAAAACCCATCCAGTTTGGGGGTCTACAAATGTTCCCAGCAGTGTATTTATATTTATTTATATATTTATATATATTTATATATTTTTATTTTTTATTTTTTATAGTTACTTTTTATATATTTATCTATATTTATATCTACATATCTACATCTACATCTATTTATCTGCATCTACATCTACATCTATATATCTACATCTACATCTATATCTAATATATATCTAATATATCTACATCTATATATCTATATCTATATCTATATCTATATCTATATCTATATCTATATCTATATCTATATCTATATCTATATCTATATCTATATCTACATCTATATCTATATCTAATCTATATCTGTATCTTTCTATCTATCTATTTGTATATATAAAGAAAAATTTTGGATTGAATTAAATTTCTACAGTTCAAATGCTGGTCCTAGAAATGATCCCAAATTGTGTTCATGAAGCATTTCATTGATCATTTGAAAAATATAAAAGCAGAAATTTATTGCAATTTGGTTTTAAGGCAAGCTGAAGTGTTGGTAAATTTGTAAAGGCATAAATTTGCAAGTTCCTTCTTCCCACAAATTCAAAACTTAATAAATTATAATGAGGGCATTGCAAAGACCCAGAAGATGTTTTTAAAACAATTAACAGTAGGAAAAATGAAAAACTTAATGTTGATTTGTGAATAAATGTGCTTGGAAGGCAAGTGCAGAGCTCTGCCCCATCCCCACCTTGAGGAGAGTCCAGCTGCAGGAAGGGATGTCAATATTCAGCTTTCCCTGAAATTTCCCTCCTGTTTTCCCCTGAAAATCAGCTCCTGTGGAATTCTCACCTTCCTCGGGGAAGGATGCCTCATGAGGTCACTTGTGCTATAGAAAATTCCAGTTCCTTTTATCTGAAAATCACTTATCCTATAGAAAAATCCAGTTCCTTTATCTAAAAAATCACTTATCCTATAGAAAATTCCAGCTCCTTTATCTAAAAAATCACTTATCCTATAGAAAATTCCTGCTCCTTTATCTAAAAGTCATTTGTCTCCTTTTTCTAAAAAATCACTTGTGCTATAGAAAATTCCAGCTCCTTTATCTGAAAAATCACTCTATCCTATAGAAAATTCCAACTCCTTTATTTAAAAGTCACTTATCATATAAAAATTTCCACCTCCTTTATCTAAAAATCACTTGTGCTATAGAAAATTCCAGCTCCTTTATTGAAAAAGTCACTTCTCCTATAGAAAATTCCAGTTCCTTTATCTAAAAATCACTTTTTCTATAGAAAATTCCAGCCCTTTTATTTAAAAAGTCACTTGTGCTATAGAAAAATTCCAGCTCCCTTTATCTGAAACTCATTTATCCTATAGAAAATTCCAGCTCCTTTATCTAAAAAGTCATTTGTCTCCTTTACCTAAAAAATCACTTGTGCTATAGAAAATTCCAGCTCCTTTATCTAAAAAATCTCTTGTCCTATAGAAAATTCCTATAGAAAATTCCTGTTAAAAATTCCTATAAAAAATTCCAGCTCCTTTATCTAAAAAATCACTTGTGCTATAGAAAATTCCAGCTCCTTTATCTAAAAGTCATTTGTCCCTATAGAAAATTCCAGCTCCTTTATCTGATTTTTTGGCAGATCCAGGCAGTGAGTGGCTCGAAATCCTGCCCAGGGCACCGAGCAGGAGTTCCTGGGATCTGAGGAGCTGGGCCAGGACTCTCCATCTGCTCCAGCCCCTCTGCCAAGTTCAGATCGCACAAAGAGGAGCAGGAGAAATTGGGAATTCAGAGGAGGTGAGGTGGGGCTGGAGCAGACAGATGTGGTGGGGGTCACATCTGCCTGGGTCAGGAACAGGGGTGGGTGTGCCCCCAGCCCACCTGAGAGCAGCAGGAAAGGTGTTTGTGTCTGGAATTTCCCACAGGAAATGGAGGGATCGCCTCGCTGCTGGCAGGAGAAAGAGGCGATTTTCCTTCTAAATCGGGCAGCTCCCCGTGTCAAAAGTTCCACAGCGAAATCCCACTGCACTCAGAGCACGGCTCGATTTTTAAAATTTTTTTTTTAATGAATAAAATCTTAATAAATGTCCAGGGCTTTGATCTCGCCTTGCCTGGGCTCAGCCCCTGCCAAGCCAAAGAGGGAAAAAGTCGCTTTTCCCCGGCTTTAAAGCGAGGGGTGTTTTTTTAAAGCTCTTGGCTGCGGAGCCGTGTGTGATACATCATCCCTCGGCCCCATCCCTCCTCTCCCAAACCCGGAGCACACGCTGAAACAATTTCCCTGTGGTTTCCCTCCTTGGTGGAGTCGAATTCCTAGAAAACAAAAGGAATTTTGCAACCGTGGTCACAAGCTCGGGGCTGGAAATGTTACCCAGGGCTGGGGAGCCCTCGGAGGGGACCTGGGATCGATCCCTGGGGTGTGATGTGAAATTCGGGCTATGTGAAATTCGGGGTGATGTGAAATTTGGGGTGTGAAATTCGGGGGTGATGTGAAATTCAGGGCTGATGTGAAATTCTGTGTAATGTGAAATTTGGTGTAATGTGAAATTCGGGGGGTGATGTGAAATTCGGGGCGATGTGAAATTCGGGGCGATGTGAAATTCGGGGTGATGTGAAATTTGGTGTAATGTGAAATTCGGGGTGTGATATGAAATTCGAGGTGATGTGAAATTCGGAGTGATGTAAAATTTGGGGCATGGGTGAAGTTTGGTGTAATGTGAAATTCGGGTGTGATGTGAAATTCGGGGCGATGTGAAATTCGGGTGTGATGTGAAATTCGGGTGTGATATGAAATTCGGTGTGATGTGAAATTCAGGGCGATGTGAAATTCGGGGTGATGTGGAATTCGGGGTGTGATGTGAAATTTGGGGTGTGATGTGAAATTTGGAATGATGTAGAATTCTGTGTAATGTGAAATTTGGGGTGATGTGAAATTCGGTGTGATGTGAAATTCGAGGGCTGATGTGAAAATTGAGGGTGATGTGGAATTCAGGGAGTGCGATGTGAAATTTGGGGTGTGATGTGAAATTTGGAATAATATGGAATTCTGTGTAATGTGAAATTCGGGGTGATGTAGAATTCTGTGTAATGTGAAATTTGGGGTGTGAAATTCGGGGTGATGTGAAATTATGGTGTGATGTGAAATTTGGGGTGATGTGAAATTCGGGTGTGATGTGAAATTCGGGGCGATGTGAAATTCGGAGTGATGTGGAATTCTGTATAATGTAAAATTTGGTGTAATGTGAAATTCGGGGTGTGATGTGGAATTCTGTGTAATGTGAAATTCAGGGCGATGTGAAATTCGGGGTGATGTGGAATTCGGGGTGATGTGAAATTTGGGGTGATGTGAAATTTGGGGTGTGATGTGAAATTTGGGGTGTGATGTGAAATTTGGAATGATGTGGAATTCTGTGTAATGTGAAATTCGGGGTGATGTAGAATTCTGTGTAATGTGAAATTTGGGGTGTGAAATTCAGGGCGATGTGAAATTCGGGGTGATGTGGAATTCGGGGTGATGTGAAATTTGGGGTGTGATGTGAAATTTGGAATGATGTGGAATTCTGTGTAATGTGAAATTCGGGGTGATGTAGAATTCTGTGTAATGTGAAATTTGGGGGTGTGAAATTCAGGGGTGATGTGAAATTCGGGTGTGATGTGAAATTTGGGGTGATGTGAAATTTGGGGTGATGTGAAATTCGGGGTGATGTGGAATTCTGTGTGATGTGAAATTCGGGGTGATGTGAAATTCGGAGTGATGTGGAATTCTGTATAATGTAAAATTTGGTGTAATGTGAAATTCGGGGTGTGATATGAAATTCGGGGTGATGTAAAATTTGGGATATGGGTGAAATTTGGTGTAATGTGAAATTCAGGGTGATGTAAAAATTCTGTGTAATGTAAAATTGAATTTGGCTCTTTGCCCCAGCCCTGAGGTCACTCAGAGCTCCTGAGGTCTCACCTGGTCCTGTCTAACCCCAAAGCTTTGGGATGGGCACGAATTTCATCCCAGGGAATCCAGAGCCAGGAATTCCCTCCCTGGGGGAAGGTGAGGGGAGCTGGAAGGGATTCCCAGAGGAGCTGAGGCTGCCCCTGGGATCCCTTGGGATGTTTTTTGCATTCAGGATTTTTTTTTTTTTGGTGCATTTGAAGGGCATCTGGACAAGGTGCAGGAGTGGGTTGGTGTGGATCATCCCAGCAGGTTATTATTCATTATTAGGTTATTAATTTTATTATATTATTAATTTTTAGGTTATTAATTATCCCAATTCCTGACAGTCACTGCCTGGTGCTCCCTGCTGTCAGGAATTGGGGTCTCCAAGGAGTCACCCACTGAATCCCTGCCTTGGGAAGCTCTCAGCTTCACACAGGAACCTTGGGATGAGTTTTTGGGAAACACCCCACAGTGGGATTGGGAATATGGGAATGGGATTTGGATGGGGATGGGAATGGGAATGGGATGGGGTGGGATGGGATGGGATGGGATGGGATGGGATGGGATGGGAATGGGAATGGGAATGGGAATGGGAATGAGATTGAGGATGGGAAGAGGAACGGGAGTAGAAATGGTGATGGGAATGAGAGAGGGAATAGGATTGGGAATGGGGACAGGAATGGGAATTGGAATGGGGACAGGAATGGGATTGGGAATGGGGACAGGATTGGGATTGGGAATGGGGACAGGATTGGGAATGGGGATAGGATTGGGAATGGGGACAGGATTGGGATTGGGAATGGGACAGGGAATGAGAATGGGGACAAGAATAGGGATTGGGGAATGGGGACAGGATTGGGAATGGGGGACAGGAATGAGAATGAGGGACAAGAATAGGGATTGGGAATGGGGACAGGATTGGGAATGGGGACAGGAATGGGGATGGGGACAGGAATGGGATTGGGAATGGGGACAGGATTGGGACTTGTCTCCTGGCAGAGCTGCATTCCCTCCCCACATTCCCGGATGCTCTCTGCAAGGCTTGCAGCACAACAGCCTGAGTTTGCTTTTTTATTGCTTTTTATTTTTATTTTTTTCCCTGATTTTTTTCTGGGATGACATCACAGAGCTGCTGCTGCCCTGACAGCAGTTGTGTCATCCTGGAAGAAGCAGCACAGGCTAATTTTAGCCAAGGCAGTTTTTGAGGTGACATTTAATAAAAGCAGGAATGGAAAAATTCCAGGGGCTCTCAGCAGCTTTGCTGGGGGGCTCCTGACAGCTCTGATGGGGCTGAACCAGCTCAGCTTTGATGCAGAAATGAAGGAAAGAGGTGAAGGGAATCAGGGCTGGCACCCAAATTCCCAGCTCTTGTCACACTTGGGAGATCAAAGAATCCCAGAATGGTTTGGGTTGGGAGGAATTTAAATCTCATCCCATCCCAGCCCTGGGACATTTCCACCATCCCAGGGGCTCCAGCCTGGCCTTGGACATCCCAGGGATCCAGGGGGCAGCCACATCCCAGAGCCTCACACCCCCCTCACAGGGGAGGAATTCCATCCCAATATCCCAAATAAATCCCCCTCTGTGTCCCTGGAACCATTCCAGGTGTTCTGGCCTCCATCCCTTGTCCCTCCCCACGTTTCTTGTGGCTCCTTCAGGCACTGAAAACCCACAGCTGGGCCACCCCAAATTTCACTTCTCTGGACAATCCCAATTCCTGATATCCCAATTCCCAATATCCCATTTCCTGATAGCCCAGTCCTGATTTCCCAATTCCTGATTTCCCAATTCCTGATAATCCAGTTCCTGATATCCCAATTCCTGACAGGGGAATGGGAATGGAATGGGAATAGGATTGGGAATGGGGACAAGAATGGGAATGGGATTGGGAACTGGAATGGGGATGGGAATGGGAATGAGGGACAAGAATGGGAATGGGAATGGGAATGGGAATGGGAATGGGAATGGGAATGGGGACAAGAATGCGGGAATGGGGACAAGAATGGGAATGGGAATGGGGACAAGAATGGGAATGGGAATGGGAATAGGGAATAGGGAATGGGGACAAGAATGGGAATGGGATTGGGAACTGGAAATGGGGATGGGAATGGGAATGGGAATGGGAATGGGAATGGGGACAAGAATGGGGAATGGGGAATGGGAATGGGAATGGGAATGGGGACAAGAATGGGAATGGGATTGGGAACTGGAATGGGGATGGG
>JAPFBE010001033.1:0-15730 GCA_034336665.1 Luscinia megarhynchos
AAAAGCAGCATGAGTTGGTGCTTAGGTCTAATGACAGGGTTTAAAATATTTGAACTGCCATTTCACCTTCAGATTAATCCTATAATCTCTGACACATTATAGCCACACCATACCTCAGTTTTACCCTCTATATATTGAGGACAACAACATTCACTCCCATTTTTGAAGAGGTTTAAAAGTTTTGTGAAAAGAACACCAGATAAGTATAAATAATTATAATCATCAATTTTGGTTATCAGAGAGCTTAAGGGGCTCCCTTCACACATGCTTGATGGGTGCTTTGGGAGGAAAACGTATCACTGTTTTTCTTGCTTTGCTTCTCACTTTACCTTTCAGTCTATTTCTGACTGTGCTTTTCTATTTCTAAACTTTATTTTTGACTGCCTCTCTAACTCTGTGTTTCTGTTTCTCACTGTTTCTAACTCTGTCTCTCTGGTTCTCTAACTCTATGGCTATTTCCTTATTTCCCTCTACCACTATTCCTCTGAAAGTCTTCCTCTGTTTCTCTAACTCTGTTTTACTATTTTGCCCTAACCCTAACTCTGTTTTGCTCTTTATTTCATATTCGCTCTAGCTTTACCTCTAACTCTAACCCTGTTTCTATCTTTGTTTTCTAGCTGTAAAATTAAAAAATCAGCAGTAGAAATTTTTAGGCTCCATGAGAAAAAAACTAAATGAAAAAAAAAAAAAAAAACAAAAAAACCCCAAACAAATAAAAAAAAACCACAAAAAACCCCCAGCAAAGTACCTTACATTATTAAGTAAAAATATTTACACCTCAGGAGCCTGAAATTTTCTACTGCTGCACCAGACATATATATTTTTTTCTTCTTTTTCATATATGCCAGGTAGGGCCCCTAATAAATACTCCAGATGGCAGTGACTAATAATTACCTTGATTGACCATTACACGCCTACTCTGGAGTACTAATGAAAGTAGAGAGTTCACTACTGCCACACCTTATTAGTTACTTGGGCAGTTACTTAATTCAAGAGTTAGCTAACTAGCCAATTTCTCAGTGCGCCACCGCGCCTGTCACTCACCCAAAAATCCACTTCTCACGCAAGCCCAGCCCGTCGCAGCCCCGCCCCGGTCCCTCAACACGTGGCCCCCTCCCCGCCCAGGTGTCACCCTGTACATGAAGGCATCTCCTGTGCCCAAGCGCCTCCGCAGGGACCCTGACCCTGAGGCCATTCCCAGCGCTGACCCCGTCCCTGGCGAGGGACCCTGAGGCCATTCCCAGCGCTGACCCTGTCCCTCCCGAGGGACCCTGAGGCCATTCCCAGCGCTGACCCCGTCCCTCCCGTGTCAATCCCCGGGGGACGCCGGCCCGGCAGCGCCGCAGCCCCGGCTGCGCAGCCACCGCTACCGCCGCCCGCACAGTGCTGCCGCCTTGTGGACACGGCGCGGTACTGCAGCCACCGCTACCGCCGCCCGCCCAGTGCTGCCGCCTTGTGGACACGGCGCGGTACTGCAGCCGCCGCTCGCACGGCTCGCTTCCCACGCGCGCAGCCACGGCGGCTGTCAGCCTTCTCCGCCAGCGCCGAGCGTGCTGCCCCCCGGACTGGGCGTCACTCTCCCCTCTTGACACAGACACCCGCCGCTCCCCGCTCCATCGGGGCAGCGGCGGGGACACCGCTGCAATCCGGAACTCCAGCGAGGAGAACAGCACTGCTGCCCTGCCGGATTGAGAAACAAAATTACCTAACCCTAACCAAAAAACCTCCCCCCAAAAAAACCAAAAACATCCCAAAAACACACAAAAAATTACCAAAAATCCGCAAAAATCACCATACTCTGTCGGCCAAAGGTGAGTAAAAACCCGCAAAAACATCCCAAAAATCTCAAAAATTTCCCAAAAAATCCCCCCAAAATTTCCAAAAAATTCCCTCCCAAAATCCCCAAAAATTACCAAAAATATTCCCCAAAAATCACCTGATTTTGACCTGTGGGCCAAAGGGGAAGAAAAAACCCAAAAAACACCCCAAAAAACCAGCCAAAACCACCCCAAAAATATCTCCCAAAATTATCAAAAATTACCCCAAAAAAATTAGCAAAAAAATCATCCCACAAAATCCCCAAAAATTACCAAAATATCCCCCAAAAAATATCCCCAAAAATTTACCAAAAAATCCCAAATAAATCCCCAAAAATCAGCTGGACCTGGAAGCCAAAGATGAGAAAAAAACTCAAAAAAACAGCCAAAAACACCCCAAAAATATCCCCCAAAAATCCAAATAAATTTCCTAAAACCCCCAAAAAATTCCCCACCAAAAAACCTCAAAAATTACCAAAAGCCCAAAAAATTACCAAAAAAAAAAATCCTCTAGAAACAACCCAAAAAACTACCCAAAAAACCAGCCAAAAGCATCCCAAAAATATCCCCAAAAATGGCGAAAAACCCCCCCAAAAAACCCCAAAATTTCCCTCTACCCCTCTTTCCCTATAAGTCTGTGTCTTTTTCTCCGTTTCTCTGACTGCATCTTACTATTTTCCTTTAACCCCCGAGTCCTTTGCTTTCTCTCTCTTACCCTAACTCTTTCTCTCTCTGACTGTGTTTCTTTTCCTCTCTAACTCTCTATTTCCCTCTCCCTTTGTATTGTCTCCCTCTCTCTTTCTCATTCTATTTCCCTATTTCTCTCTATTTCCCTCTCTTTCATTCTCTGTCTGTTCCTCTAATTCTATTCTTTCTCTCCGTCTGTTTCTCTAACTCTGTTTCCTTCTATTTCTTTCTCTTCCCCTCTGTTTCTCTAACGCAATTTCTTTCTCTCTCCCTCTGTTTCCCTATAACTCTACTTCTCTCTCAATGTATTGCCCCCTATTTCTTGCTGTCTCTTTCTTTCTCTGTCTCTCTCTTTCTCTATTTCCCTTTCTCTCGCTCTCTTTTTCTCTTTCTAACTTTCTTTTCCTTTCTAGCTTTAAAAAAGCAGCAGTAGAAACTTTCAGGCTCCCTGGGAGTAAATTTAAAAAATTAAAAAACCTTTTAAACATTTAAATAAAAAAATTTACTCCCCGGGAGCCAGAAATTTTCTACTGCTGCACCAGACATTTTTTTCTTCTTTTTATATATAGTATATATAGGCCTTAATCAGCGACCCCAGACCACCAAGGAAGGAGGCCCCGCCCCAGGAAAAGAGGCCCCGCCCCAAGGGTCATAGGCCCCACCCCCAGGGGAGGAGGCCCGGCCCCCAGTGGATGAAGCCACGCCCCCAGAAGAGGCTCTGCCCCTGGGGTGTGGCCCCCAGTGGGTGTGGCCTCCTTACCTGGGGCGGAACCTCTTTTCCTGGGGGCGTGGCCCCCTCGGTGGGCAGAATTTTACACGAGGGGGCGTGGCCTACTCCCGGGTGGGCACGGCTTTTCCCCAGGCAAGCGCGCCCCTCTCCCCGGTGGGCCGAGGCTTCTCCTCGGTGCGCGCAATTAGGGTGATGAGAGAACAGGGCAGCCCCAGGTGTGAGCACTTACAGTGAGCAGCCCCAGGTATTCGCAGTGACCATGACGAGGGGGCAGGTCCTGCTGGGGGCTCTTTTAGGGAGAGGGTTTCACTGCTCTCTTCGGTATGGAGCTGCGGGGGGAGAGGAGTTTATGGGGGGCTTCCAGGGGTTCCTCATGGAACGGAGGTGAGAGCACCTCACAGGATCTGGGGGAGCACTGACATGCGGAGCACTGCTACAGGCAGGTGCTGAGGGACAAACTTCTGTGCGAGGAAGCAACTGCTGAGCAGGTGAGCCCGTGTGGCTCCCGCCCCGCGCCCGGCTCCCGCCCCGCGCCGGCTCCCGCCCCGCCCCTCGCCCCGCCCCTCGCCCCGCCCCGCGCCGGCTCCCGCCCCGCCCCGCGCCTCCCCTCGCGCGGCACCGCCCCGAGGACCCGGGCTGTCTTGGGAGACGGTGAGTGGCAGAATTGTCTGGTTTTGGTCGGTGCGCTGCTAAGAGGCTACACTGATGTTTAACTTTCTTTTTTGCAGCTGACTAAGAGAGAACAGCGTGGTGCTGGCAGAAATTTCCCAGCTTGCAAGAGGCTTTTCCTCACACCTGACATGCATTCTCTGCCCTGGTTGCCTGGATGTCAGAAAGATAAGTGAAGGGGCATGACTCAGAGAGGGGGCAGGAGGGAGATGCTGGGTCTGGACTGTTCAGGAGGGGTTTTTAAGGCAACTTTAGAGGTTGGCATGTCTAAGAAGTAGTGCTTTAGGCTCCATAAGGGGAAAGTCTCGATTTGATCCCCATGCTGAGTTGCACAGGGTAGAGCAGTTCCGGTGGGTGTCACGTCACTTGTCTGTGGTGCTGTCTGTCTTTTCTGTGTGTTGTATTGTCTGTGTCTTGCCTTAGTCCTTCGAGTGCAGTAGCAGAGAATCTGGTGTCATTCATAGCATCTTGTGCTATCTTCATTCCTTGGCCTGTCACCGGTGCCATCCAAGCTTTGGCTCAGGAGCTTGAACAGCCATCGGAATCTTATCTCTTTTTGGAAGCATCCAGACATAGGTCTTGTAAGGCCTTGTTCTGAGCTGTATTGACAGCTGTGGCTCCCAGGGATCCATTTCAGCCGATTGGGATTTGGAAGAAGGCGAAGAGAGAGAAGATTCTTCGGCAGTGGTCTCTGCAGTTCTTGGAAAAAATGCTTCCACTAGCATCTTTTTTTAACCTTGTAAGCCTGCTATCAGTCCCCCCTAGGTCATCTCATTTGGAATTCCCTCAGTCTTCTCAGTCCTTCTACTGACGAGAGTTCTTTAGCCTCCCTAGTGTCAGCAATGGCCGGCCCACCCGTGGGTGGGCGTGCAGAAGGGCCTGATGTTGCCTCTGGGTGTGCCGCCACTGCCGGCCCACTCGTGGGTGGGCGTGCAGAAGGGCCTGATGTTGCCTCTGGGTGTGCCGCCACGGCCGGCCCACCCGTGGGTGGGCGTGCAGAAGGGCCTGCGTGGGGCTCTGTGTGTGCCGCCACGGCCGGCCCACCCGTGGGTGGGCGTGCAGAACTGTTTGCGTGTGCCACTGGGTGTGCCGCCACGGCCGGCCCACCCGTGGGTGGGCGTGCAGAAGGGTTTGCGGTTGTTTCTGGGTGTGCCGCCACGGCCGGCCCACCCGTGGGTGGGCGTGCAGAACTGTTTGCGTGTGCCACTGGGTATGCCGCCACGGCCGGCCCACCCGTGGGTGGGCGTGCAGAACTGTTTGCCTGGGGTTGCCTCTGGGTGTGCCGCCACGGCCGGCCCACCCGTGGGTGGGCGTGCAGAATAGCCGCCGGTTGCCTCTGGGTTTGCCCCCACGGACGGCCCACCCGTGGGTGGGCGTGCAGAAGGGCCTGCGGTTGCCTCTGGGTGTGCCGCCACGGCCGCCCACGCGTGGGTGGGCGTGCAGAAAGGCCTTCGGTTGCCTCTGGGTGTGCCGCTCGCGTCGGCCCACCCGTGGGTGGGCGTGCAGAAGGGCTCTGCGTGGTGCCAGTGGGTGTGTCACACGGCCGCCCACCCGTGGGTGGGCGTGCAGAAGGGCCTCGCGTGGGGCTCTGTGTGTGCCGCCACGGCCGGCCCACCCGTGGGTGGGCGTGCAGAACTGTTTGCGTGTGCCACTGGGTGTGCCGTTTTGGCCGGCCCACCCGTGGGTGGGCGTGCAGAACTGTTTGCGTGTGCCACTGGGTGTGCCGCCACGGCCGGCCCACCCGTGGGTGGGCGTGCAGAACTGTTTGCGGTTGCCTCTGGGTGTGCCTCCACGGCCGGCCCACCCGTGGGTGGGCGTGCAGAAGGGTTTGCGGGTTGCCTCTGGGTGTGCTCTCCCACGGCCGGCCCACCCGTGGGTGGGCGTGCAGAACTGTTTGCGTGAAAGCCACTGGGTGTGCCGCTACGGCCGCCCACCCGTGGGTGGGCGTGGCAGAACTGTTTATGCGTGTGCCACTGGGTGTGCCGCCACGGCCGCCCCACCCGTGGGTGGGCGTGCAGAACTGTTTGCGTGTTGCCTCTGGGTGTGCTGCCACGGTCGGCCCACCCGCGGAGTGGGCGTGCAGAACTGTATGCGTGATCCACTGCGCGGTGTGCCGCCGACGCCGGCCCACCCGTGGGTGGGCGTGCAGAAGTGCCTGCGTTTGCCTCTGGGTGTGCCGCCACGGCCGGCCCACCCGTGGGTGGTCGTGCAGAACTGTTTGCGTGTGCCACTGGGTGTGCCGCCAGCGGCCCGGGCGCACCCGTGGGTGGGCGTGCAGACGGGTTTGCGTGTTGCCTCTGGGTGTGCCGCCACGGCCGGCCCACCCGTGGGTGGGCGTGCAGAACTGTTTGCGTGTGCCACTGGGTGTGCCGCCACGGCCGGCCCATTCGTGGGTGGGCGTGCAGAAAGGCCTGGGGTTGCCTCTGGGTGTGCTGCCACGGCCGGCCCACCCGTGGGTGGACGTGCAGAACTGTTTGCGTGTGCCACTGGATGTGCCGCCACGGCCGGCCCACCCGTGGGTGGGCGTGCAGAAGTGTTTGCGTGTGCCACTGGGTGTGCCGCCACGGCCGGCCCACCCGTGGGTGGGCGTGCAGAACTGTTTCGCGTGTGCCACTGGATGTGCCGCCGACGGGCCGGCCCACCCGTGGGTGGGCGTGCAGAACTGTATGCGCGGATCCACTGGGTGTGCCGCCACAGCCGGCCCACCTGTGGGTGGGCGTGCAGAACTGTTTGCGTGTGCCACTGCGTGTGCCGCCACGGCCGGCGCACCCGTGGGTGGGCGTGCAGAACTGTTTGCATGTGCCACTGGGTGTGCCGCCACGGCCGGCCCACCCGTGGGTGGGCGTGCAGAACTGTTTGCGTGTGCCAATGGGTCTGCCGCCACGGCCGGCCCACCCGTGGGTGGGCGTGCAGAACTGTTTGCGTGTGCCAATGGGTGTGCCGCCACGGCCGGCCCACCCGTGGGTGGGCGTGCAGAAGGGCCTGTGGTTGCCCCTGGGTGTGCCGCCACGGCCGGCCCACCCGTGGGTGGGCGTGCAGAACTGTTTGCGTGTGCCACTGGATGTGCCACCACGGCCGGCCCACCCGTGGGTGGGCGTGCAGAACTGTTTGCGGTTGCCTCTGGGTGTGCCGCCACGGCCGGCCCACCCTTGGGTGGGCGTGCAGAAGGGTTTGAGTATGCCTCTGGGTGTGCCGCCACGGTCGGCCCACCCGTGAGTGGGCGTGCAGAACTGTTTGCGTTTGCCTCTGGGTGTGCCGCCACGGCCGGCCCACCCGTGGGTGGGCGTGCAGAACTGTTTGCGTGTGCCTCTGGGTGTGCCGCCACGGCCGGCCCACCCGTGGGTGGGCGTGCAGAAGGGCCTGCAGTTGCCCCTGGGTGTGCCGCTACGGCCGGCCCACCCGTGGGTGGGCGTGCAGAACTGTTTGCGTGTGCCACTGGATGTGCCGCCACGGCCGGCCCACCCGTGGGTGGGCGTGCAGAACTGTTTGCGTGTGCCACTGGGTGTGCCGCCACGGCCGGCCCACCCGTGGGTGGGCGTGCAGAAAAGTTTGCGGTTGCCTCTGGGTGTGCCGCCACAGCCGGCCAACCCGTGGGTGGGCGTGCAGAAGGGCCTGTTGTTGCCTCTTGGTGTGCACGACGGCCGGCCCACCCGTGGGTGGGCGTGCAGAACTGTTTGCATGTGCCACTGGGTGTGCCGCCACGGCCGGCCCACCCGTGGGTGGGCGTGCAGAACTGTTTGCGTGTGCCTCTGGGTGTGCCGCCACGGCCGGCCCACCCGTGGGTGGGCGTGCAGAACTGTTTGCGTGTGCCACTGGGTGTGCCGCCACGGCCGGCCCATTCGTGGGTGGGCGTGCAGAAAGGCCTGGGGTTGCCTCTGGGTGTGCTGCCACGGCCGGCCCACCCGTGGGTGGGCGTGCAGAACTGTTTGCGTGTGCCAATGGGTGTGCCGCCACGGCCGGCCCACCCGTGGGTGGGCGTGCAGAACTGTTTGCGTGTGCCACTGGGTGTGCCGCCACGGCCGGCGCACCCGTGGGTGGGCGTGCAGAAGGGTTTGCGGTTGCCTCTGGGTGTGCCGCCACGGCCGGCCCACCCGTGGGTGGGCGTGCAGAAGGGCTTGCGTTTGCCTCTGGGTGTGCCGCCACGGCCGGCCTACCCGTGGGTGGGCGTGCAGAACTGTTTGCGTGTGCCTCTGGGTGTGCAGCCACGGCCGGCCCACCCGTGGGTGGGCGTGCAGAACTGTTTGCGTGTGCCACTGGGTGTGCCGCCACGGCCGGCCCATTCGTGGGTGGGCGTGCAGAAAGGCCTGGGGTTGCCTCTGGGTGTGCTGCCACGGCCGGCCCACACGTGGGTGGGCGTGCAGAACTGTTTGCGTGTGCCACTGGGTGTGCAGCCACGGCCGGCCCACCCGTGGGTGGGCGTGCAGAAAGGCCTGCGGTTGCCTGTGTTTGTGCCGCCACGGCCGGCCCACCCGTGGGTGGGCGTGCAGAAGGGCCTGCGTTTGCCTCTGGGTGTGCCGCCACGGCCGGTTCACTCGTGGGTGTGCGTGCAGAACTGTTTGCGTGTGCCAATGGGTGTGCTGCCACTGCCGGCCCACCCGTGGGTGGGCGTGCAGAACTGTTTGCGTGTGCCACTGGGTGTGCCGCTACAGCCGGCCCACCCGTGGGTGGGCGTGCAGAACTGTTTGCGTGTGCCAATGGGTGTGCCGCCACGGCCGGCCCACCCGTGGGTGGGCGTGCAGAACTGTTTGCGTGTGCCAATGGGTGTGCCGCCACGGCCGGCCCACCCGTGGGTGGGCGTGCAGAACTGTTTGCGTGTGCCAATGGGTGTGCCGCCACGGCCGGCCCACCCGTGGGTGGGCGTGCAGAACTGTTTGCGTGTGCCAATGGGTGTGCCGCCACGGCCGGCCCACCCGTGGGTGGGCGTGCAGAAGGGCCTGGGTTTGCCTCTGGGTGTGCCGCCACGGCCGGCCCACCCGTGGGTGGGCGTACAGAAGTGTATGCGTGTGCCACTGGGTGTGCCGCCACGGCCGGCCCACCCGTGGGTGGCGTGCAGAACTGTTTGTGTGTGCCACTGCGTGTGCCGCCACGGCCGGCCCACCCGTGGGTGGCGTGCAGAACTGTTTGCGGTTGCCTCTGGGTGTGCCGCCACAGTCGGCCAACCCGTGGGTGGGCGTGCAGAAGGGCCTGTTGTTGCCTCTTGGTGTGCCGCCACGGCCGGCCCACCCGTGGGTGGGCGTGCAGAACTGTTTGCATGTGCCACTGGGTGTGCCGCCACGGCCGGCCCACCCGTGGGTGGGCGTGCAGAATAGCCGTCGGTTGCCTCTGGGTTTACAGCCACGGCCGGCCCACCCGTGGGTAGGCGTGCAGAACTGTTTGCGTGTGCCTCTGGGTGTGCCGCCACGGCCGGCCGACCCGTGGGTGGGCGTGCAGAACTGTTTGCGGTTGCCTCTGGGTGTGCCGCCACGGCCGGCCCACCCGTGGGTGGGCGTGCAGAACTGTTTGCGTGTGCCACTGGGTGTGCCGCCACAACGGGCCCACCCGTGGGTGAGCGTGAAGAACTGTTTACGTGTGCCACTGGGTGTGCCGCCACGGCCGGCCCACCCGTGGGTGGGCGTGCAGAACTGTTTGCGTGTGCCACTGGGTGTGCAGCCACGGCCGGCCCACCCGTGGGTGGGCGTGCAGAACTGTTTGCGTGTGCCACTGGATGTGCCGCCACGGCCGGCCCACCCGTGGGTGGGCTGCAGAAAAGGTTTGCGGTTGCCTCTGGGTGTGCCATACGGCCACGGCCCACCGTGGGTGGGGCGTGCAGAACTGTTTGCGGTTGCCTCTGGGTGTGCCGCCGCGGCCGGCCCACCCGTGGGTGGGCGTGCAGAAGGGCCTGCGTTTGCCTCTGGGTGTACGCCCGCGGCCGGCCCACCCGTGGGTGAAGCGTGCAGAAGGGCCTGCGGTTGCCTCTGGGTGTGCCGCCCACGGCCGGGTTCCACTCGTGGGTGAGGCGTGCAGAACTGTTTGCGTGTGCCAATGGGTGTGCCGCCACGGCCGACCCACCCGTGGGTGGGCGTGCAGAAGGGCCGGCAGTTGCCCCTGGGTGTGCCGCCACGGCCGGCCCACCCGTGGGTGGGCGTGCAGAACTGTTTGCATGTGCCACTGGATGTGCCTCCACGGCCGGCCCACACGTGGGTGGGCGTGCAGAACTGTTTGCATGTGCCACTGGGTGTGCCGCCACAACCGGCCCACCCGTGGGTGGGCGTGCAGAACTGTTTGCGGTTGCCTCTGGGTGTGCCGCCACGGCCGGCCCACCCGTGGGTGGGCGTGCAGAAGGGCCTGCGGTTGCCTCTGGGTGTGCCGCCACGGCCGGCCCACCCGTGGGTGGGCGTGCAGAAAAGTTTGCGGTTGCCTCTGGGTGTGCCGCCACGACCGGCCTACCCGTGGGATGGCGTGCAGAACTGTTTGCGTGTGCCACTGGGTGTGCCGCCACGGCCGGCCTACCCGTGGGTGGGCGTGCAGAACTGTTTGCGGTTGCCTCTGTGTGTGCCGCTACGGCCGGCCCACTCGTGGGTGGGCGTGCAGAAGGGCATGCGTGGGGCTCTGTGTGTGCCGCCACGGCCGGCCCACCCGTGGGTGGGCGTGTAGAACTGTTTGCGTGTGCCACTGGATGTGCTGCCACGGCCGGCCCACCCGTCGGTGGGCGTGCAGAACTGTTTGGGTGTGCCACTGGGTGAGCCGCCACAACCGGGCCACCCGTGGGTGGGCGTGCAGAACAGTTTACGTGTGCCACTGGGTGTGCTGCCACGGCCGGCCCACCCGTGGGTGGGCGTGCAGAAGGGCCTGGGGTTGCCTCTCGGTGTGTGCATACGGCCGGCCCACCCGTGGGTGGGCGTGCAGAAGAGCCTCGCGTTTGCCTCTGGGTGTGCCGCCACGGCCGGCCACCCATGGGTGGGCGTGCAGAACTGTTTGCGTGTGCCTCTGGGTGTGCCGCTACGGCCGGCCCACCCGTGGGTGGGGCGTGCAGAAGGGCCGGCAGTTCCCTCTGGGTGTGCCGCTACAGCGGCCCACCCATGGGTGGGGCGTGCAGAAATGTTTGCGTGTGCCACTGGGTGTGCCGCCACGGCCGGCGCACCCGTGGGTGGGCGTGCAGAACTGTTTGCGTGTGCCTCTGGGTGTGCCGCCACGGCCGTCCCACCAGTGGGTGGGCGTGCAGAACTGTTCGCGTGTTCCAATGGGTGTGCCGCACGGCGGCCCACCCGATGGGTGGGGCGTGCAGAACTGTTTGCGTGTGCCACTGGGTGTGCCGCCACGGCCGGCGCTACCCGTGGGTGGGAGCCATCAGAAGGGTTTGCGTTTGCCTCTGGGTGTGCCGCCCGGCGGCCGGCCCACCCGTGGAGTGGGCGTGCAGAAGGGCCTGCGTTTGCCTCTTCGGGTGTGCCGCCCACGGCCGGCCCTACCGTGGGTGGGCGTGCAGAACTGTTTGCGTGTGCCTCTGGGTGTGCCGCCACGGCCCGGCCCACCCGTGGGTGAAGCGTGCAGAACTGTTTCGCGTGTGCCTCTGGGTGTGCATACGGCCGGCCCACCCGTGGGTGGGCGTGCAGAACTGTTGCGTGTGCCACTGGATGTGCCGCAGCGGACGGCCCACCCGTGGTTGGGCGTGCAGAACTCTTTGCGTGATCCACTGGGTGTGCGCCACGGCCGGCCCACCCGTGGGTGGGCGTGCAGAAGGGCCTCGCGGTTGCCTCTGGGTTTTGCATACGGCCGGCCCACCCGTGGGTAAGCGTGCAGAACTGTTTGCGTGTTGCCTCTGGAGTGTGCGCTACGGCCGGCCCACCCGTGGGTGGGCGTGCAGAAGGTTTTCGCGTGGGGTGCTCTGTGTGTGCGTACGGCCGGCCCACCCGTGGGTGGGGCGTGCAGAAGCTGTTCGCGGTTGCCTCTAGGTGTGCTACGGCGGCCCACCGTGGGTGGGCGTGCAGAAACCTGGGGTTGCCTCTCGGTGTGCGCCCGGCGGCCCACCCGTGGGTGGGCGTGCAGAACTGTTCGCGTGTGCCACTGGGTGTGCACGCCACGGCCGGCCCACCCGTGGGTGGTAGCGTGCAGAAGGGGTTGCGGTTGCCTCTGGGTGTGCCGCCACGGCCCGGCCCACCCGTGGGTGGGCGTGCAGAACTGTTGCGTGTGCCTCTGGGTGTGCCGCTACGGCCGGCCCACCCGTGGGTGGGCGTGCAGAACTGTTCACGTGTGCCACTGGGTGTGCCGCCCGCGGCGGCCCACCCGTGGGTGGGCGTGCAGAAGGGTTTGCGGTTGCCTCTGGGTGTGCCGCCACGGCCGGCCCACCCGTGGGTGGGCGTGCAGAACTGTTTGCGGTTGCCTCTGGGTGTGCCGCCACGGCCGGCGCACCCGTGGGTGGGCGTGCAGAACTGTTTCGCGTGTGCCTCTGGGTGTGCCGCCACGGCCGGCCCACCCGTGGGTGGGCGTGCAGAACTGTTTGCGTGTTCCAATGGGTGTGCTGCCACGGCCGGCCCACCCGTGGGTGGGCGTGCAGAACTGTTTGCGTGTTCCAATGGGTGTGCCGCCCGCGGCCGGCGCACCCGTGGAGTGGGCGATCAGAAGGGTTTCGCGTTTGCCTCTGGGTGTGCCGCCCGCGGCCGGTTCACCCGTGGGTGAAGCGTGCAGAACTGTTTGCGTGTGCCAATGGCTGTGCCGCCACGGGCCGGCCCACTCGTGGGTGGGCGTGCAGAAGGGCCTGCAGTTTCCTCTGGGTGTGCCACCACGGCCCGACTAAGCGTGGGTGGGCGTGCAAAACTGTTTGTGTGTGCCTCTGGGTGTGCCGCCCGCGGCCCGGCCCACCCGTGGGTGGGCGTGCAGAAGGGCCTGCGTGTGCCTCTGGGTGTGCCGCCAAGGCCGGCCCACCCGTGGGTGGGCGTGCAGAACTGTTTGCGTGTGCCACTGGGTGTGCCGCCATGGCCGACCCACCCGTGGGTGAAGCGTGCAGATAGGCGTGGGGTTGCCTCTGGGTGTGCGCCCGCGGCGGACCACCGATGGGTGGCGTGCAGAACTATTTGCGTCGCCACTGGGTGTGCGCTACGGCCGGCCCACCCGTGGGTGGGGCGTGCAGAACTGTTGCGTGTGCCACTGGGTGTGCCGCCCGGCCCGGCCCACCCGTGGAGTGGGGCGTGCAGAAGGGTTTCGCGGTTGCCTCTGTGTGTTCGCCGGCGCCCGGCCCACCCGTGGGTGGGCGTGCAGAACTGTTCGCGTTTGCGAATGGGCTGTGCCGCCACGGCCGACCCACCCGTGGGTGGGGCGTGCAGAACTTATTTCGCGTGTGCCTCAGGGTGTGCCGCCACGGCCCGGCCCACCCGTGGGTGAAGCGTGCAGAAGAGACCTGCGTGTGCCTCTGGGGTGTGTGCCTTACGGTCGGCCCACCGTGGGTGGGAGCGTGCAGAAGGGCCTCGCGGTTGCCTCTGGGTGTGCCGCCCGGCCGACCCACCCGTGGTTGGGCGTGCAGAACTGTTTGCGTGTGCCACTGGATGTTCGCCCGGCCGGCCCACCCGTGGGTGGGCGTGCAAAACTGTTTGCGTGTGCCACTGGGTGTGCCGCCCACGGCCGGCCTACCCGAGGTGGGCGTGCAGAAGGGCGGCAGTTGCCTCCGGGTGTGCCGCCACGGGCCGGCTTACCCGTGGGTGGGCATGCAGAAGGGCGGCAGTTGCCTCTGGGTGTGCCGCCACGGCCGACCACCCATGGGTGGGCGATGCAGAACTGTTTGCGTGTGCCTCTGGGTGTGTGCCGCCACGGCCGGCCCACCCGTGGGTGGGCGTGCAGAAGGGCCTGCGTGTGCCTCTGGGTGTGCCGCCCGGCCGGCCCACCCGTGGGTGAAGCGTGCAGAAGTGCCTACGTTTGCCTCTGGGTGTGCGCCACGGCAGGCCCACACATGGAGTGAGGCGTGCAGAACTGTTTCGCGTGTGCCAATGGGTGTGCCTACGGCCCGGCGCCACCCGTGGGTGGGGCGTGCAGAAGGGTTTGCGTTTGCCTCTGGGTGTGCCGCCACGGCGGCCCACCCGTGGGTGGGCGTGCAGAACTGTTTGCGTGTGCCACTGGGTGTGCCGCCACGGCCAGCGCACCTGTGGGTGGGGGCGTGCAGAAGGGTTTGCGGTTGCCTCTGGGTGTGCTGCCCGCGGCCCGGCCCACCCGTGGGTGAAGCGTGAAGAACTGTTGCTTGTGCCAATGGGTGTGCCGCCCGCGCCGACCCCACCCGTGGGTGAGGCGTGCAGAACTGTTTGCGTGTGCCACTGGGTGTGCATACGGCGAGCCCACCCATGGAGTGGGCGTGCAGAACTGTTTCGCGTGTGCCACTGGGTGTGCCGCCACGGCCGGACCACCCGTGGGTGGGCGTGCAGAACTGTTTGCGTGTGCCACTGGGTGTGCCGCCCACGGCGGCCCACCCGTGGGTGGCGTGCAGAACTGTATGCGTGATCCACTGGCTGTGCGCCACAGCCGGCCCACCTGTGTGTGGGCGTGCAGAACTGTTTCGCGCGTGCCACTAGGGTGTGCCGCCACGGCCGGCCCACCCGTGGGTGGGCGTGCAGAACTGTTTGCGTGTGCCTCTGGGTGTGCCGCCACGGACGGCCCACCCGTGGGTGGCCGTGCAGAAGGGCCTGCGTTTGCCTCTGGGTGTGCCGCCACGGCCGGCTCACCCGTGGCTGAGCGTGCAGAACTCTTTAAGTGTGCCACTGGGTGTGCCGCTATGGCGGCCCACCCGTGGGTGGGCGTGCAGAAAAAGTTCTGCGGGTTGCCTCTGGGTGTGCGCCACGGCCGGCTTCCACCGTGGGTGAGCGTGCAGAAGAGCCTCGCGGTTGCCTCTTGGTGTGCCGCCACGGCCCTGCCCACCGTGGGTGGGTGTGCAGAAAACCCTGCGGTTGCCTCTGGGTGTGCCGCCACGGCGGTTCACCCGTGGTGGGCGTGCAGAACTGTTTGCGTGTGCCAATGGCTGTGCTTTCCGCATCGGCTACCGTGGGTGAGGCAGAAGGGCCTGCAGTTGCCTCTGGGTGTGCCGCCGGCGGCCCACCCGTGAGTGGGCGTGCAAAACAGTTTGCGTGGTGCCTCTGGGTGTGCCGCCACGGCCGGCCCACCCGTGGGTGGGCGTGCAAAACAGTTTGCGTGTGCCTCTGGGTGTGCCGCCACGGCCGGCCCACCCGAGGGTGGGCGTGCAGAACTGTATGCGTGATCCACTGGGTGTGCCGCCACAGCCGGCTCACCCATGGCTGGCGTGCAGAACTGTTTGCATGTGCCACTGGGTGTGCCGCCACGGCCGGCCTACCCGTGGGTGGGCGTGCAGAAGTGTTTGCGT
The DNA here is from genome assembly GCA_034336665.1 of Luscinia megarhynchos. Taxonomy (NCBI): domain Eukaryota; kingdom Metazoa; phylum Chordata; class Aves; order Passeriformes; family Muscicapidae; genus Luscinia; species Luscinia megarhynchos. The sequence continues at coordinate 15,236 of JAPFBE010001033.1, forward strand.
GTGCCACTGGGTGTGCCGCCACGGCCGGCCTACCCGTGGGTGGGCGTGCAGATGGGTTTGCGGTTGCCTCTGGGTGTGCCGCCACGGCCGGCCTACCCGTGGGTGGGCGTGCAGAAGTGCCTGCGTTTGCCTCTGGGTGTGCCGCCACGGCCGGCCGCCCGTGGGTGGGCGTGCAGAACTGTTTGCGTGTGCCACTGGATGTGCCGCCACGGCCGGCCCACACGTGGGTGGGCGTTCAGGAGGGCATGCGTGGGGCTCTGTGTGTGCCGCCACGGCCGCCCACCCGTGGGTGGGCGTGCAGAACTGTTTGCGTGTGCCACTGGATGTGCCGCCACGGCCGGCCCACACGTGGGTGGGCGTGCAGAACGGTTTGCATGTGCCACTGGGTGTGCCGCCACAACCGGCCCACCCGTGGGTGGGCGTGCAGAACTGTTTGCGTGTGCCACTGTGTGTGCAGCCTCGGCCGGCCCACCCGTGGGTGGGCGTGCAGAACTG
>JAPFBE010001034.1:0-15701 GCA_034336665.1 Luscinia megarhynchos
TTTAGAGAGAAATCGGCGCTGGTACAAAGCGCCCATTGAAGAAACCACGCTGCACTGAGGTGCTCTGCACAGAATACCGGTTGTCAGGGACTAGTGGTATGAAGCAGGATATGCCAGAACCAGCTTTGCTACAACATAGTTATTCGTCGCAGCAGATATCTGTGGTAGATATCCGTGATGCAGAGAAGTCATTTCTAGGTGTAGTGCAAAGTGAGATCTGTGGTGTGCTGTGCACGCTTTCGCTTTTAGGTGCACTGCAGTGCTCTTCGCTATGCATAGTTGAAAGAGTGTATGGTATGCTTTCAAGCAGCAGAGAATATTGCTATGGTAGAGAGGTTTTAGAAGAAAAGTGCACATGCCAGGCGTGTTTTGGCAGTAGCAAAACTTCCCAGCAGAGTGCTCTGTGAGAGGGGTAGACGGCACTTCACCTCCCTTAGAGAGAAATCGGCGCTTGGTACAAAGCGCGATTGAGGAAACCACGCTGCACTGAGGTGCTCTGCACAGAATACCGGTTGTCAGGGACTAGTGGTATGAAGCAGGATATGCCAGAACCAGCTTTGCTACAACATAGTTATTCGTCGCGCAGATATCTGTGGTAGATATCCGTGATGCAGAGAAGTCATTTCTAGGTGTAGTGCAAAGTGAGATCTGTGGTGTGCTGTGCACGCCGCTTTGCTTTAGGTGCACTGCAGTGCTCTTCGCTATGCATAGTTGAAAGAGTGTATGGTATGCTTTCAAGCAGCAGAGAATATTGCTATGGTAGAGAGGTTTTAGAAGAAAAGTGCACATGCCAGGCGTGTTTTGGCAGTAGCAAAACTTCCCAGCAGAGTGCTCTGTGAGAGGGGTAGACGGCACTTCACCTCCCTTAGAGAGACATCGCTCTTTGGTACAAAGCGCGATTGAAGAAACCACGCTGCACTGAGGTGCTCTGCACAGAATACCGGTTGTCAGGGACTAGTGGTATGAAGCAGGATATGCCAGAACCAGCTTTGCTACAACATAGTTATTCGTCGCGCAGATATCTGTGGTAGATATCCGTGATGCAGAGAAGTCATTTCTAGGTGTAGTGCAAAGTGAGATCTGTGGTGTGCTGTGCACGCTTTCGCTTTAGGTGCACTGCAGTGCTCTTCGCTATGCATAGTTGAAAGAGTGTATGGTATGCTTTCAAGCAGCAGAGAATATTGCTATGGTAGAGAGGTTTTAGAAGAAAAGTGCACATGCCAGGCGTGTTTTGGCAGTAGCAAAACTTCCCAGCAGAGTGCTCTGTGAGAGGGGTAGACGGCACTTCACCTCCCTTTAGAGAGAAATCGGCGTTTGGTACAAAGCGCGATTGAAGAAACCACGCTGCACTGAGGTGCTCTGCACAGAATACCGGGTTGTCAGGGACTAGTGGTATGAAGCAGGATATGCCAGAACCAGCTTTGCTACAACATAGTTATTCGTCGCGCAGATATCTGTGGTAGATATCCGTGATGCAGAGAAGTCATTTCTAGGTGTAGTGCAAAGTGAGATCTGTGGTGTGCTGTGCACGCCGCTTTTAGGTGCACTGCAGTGCTCTTCGCTATGCATAGTTGAAAGAGTGTATGGTATGCTTTCAAGCAGCAGAGAATATTGCTATGGTAGAGAGGTTTTAGAAGAAAAGTGCACATGCCAGGCGTGTTTTGGCAGTAGCAAAACTTCCCAGCAGAGTGCTCTGTGAGAGGGGTAGACGGCACTTCACCTCCCTTAGAGAGAAATCGGCGCTTTGGTACAAAGCGCGATTGAAGAAACCACGCTGCACTGAGGTGCTCTGCACAGAATACCCGGGTTGTCAGGGACTAGTGGTATGAAGCAGGATATGCCAGAACCAGCTTTGCTACAACATAGTTATTCGTCGCGCAGATATCTGTGGTAGATATCCGTGATGCAGAGAAGTCATTTCTAGGTGTAGTGCAAAGTGAGATCTGTGGTGTGCTGTGCACGCCTTTGGCTTTAGGTGCACTGCAGTGCTCTTCGCTATGCATAGTTGAAAGAGTGTATGGTATGCTTTCAAGCAGCAGAGAATATTGCTATGGTAGAGAGGTTTTAGAAGAAAAGTGCACATGCCAGGCGTGTTTTGGCAGTAGCAAAACTTCCCAGCAGAGTGCTCTGTGAGAGGGGTAGACGGCACTTCACCTCCCTTAGAGAGAAATCGGCGCTTTGGTACAAAGCGCGATTGAAGAAACCACGCTGCACTGAGGTGCTCTGCACAGAATACCCGGGTTGTCAGGGACTAGTGGTATGAAGCAGGATATGCCAGAACCAGCTTTGCTACAACATAGTTATTCGTCGCGCAGATATCTGTGGTAGATATCCGTGATGCAGAGAAGTCATTTCTAGGTGTAGTGCAAAGTGAGATCTGTGGTGTGCTGTGCACGCTTTGCGCTTTAGGTGCACTGCAGTGCTCTTCGCTATGCATAGTTGAAAGAGTGTATGGTATGCTTTCAAGCAGCAGAGAATATTGCTATGGTAGAGAGGTTTTAGAAGAAAAGTGCACATGCCAGGCGTGTTTTGGCAGTAGCAAAACTTCCCAGCAGAGTGCTCTGTGAGAGGGGTAGACGGCACTTCACCTCCCTTTAGAGAGAAATCGGCGCTTTGGTACAAAGCGCCGATTGAAGAAAACCACGCTGCACTGAGGTGCTCTGCACAGAATACCCGGGTTGTCAGGGACTAGTGGTATGAAGCAGGATATGCCAGAACCAGCTTTGCTACAACATAGTTATTCGTCGCGCAGATATCTGTGGTAGATATCCGTGATGCAGAGAAGTCATTTCTAGGTGTAGTGCAAAGTGAGATCTGTGGTGTGCTGTGCACGCTTTCGGCTTTAGGTGCACTGCAGTGCTCTTCGCTATGCATAGTTGAAAGAGTGTATGGTATGCTTTCAAGCAGCAGAGAATATTGCTATGGTAGAGAGGTTTTAGAAGAAAAGTGCACATGCCAGGCGTGTTTTGGCAGTAGCAAAACTTCCCAGCAGAGTGCTCTGTGAGAGGGGCTAGACGGCACTTCACCTCCCTTAGAGAGAAATCGGCGCTTTGGTACAAAGCGCGATTGAAGAAACCACGCTGCACTGAGGTGCTCTGCACAGAATACCCGGGTTGTCAGGGACTAGTGGTATGAAGCAGGATATGCCAGAACCAGCTTTGCTACAACATAGTTATTCGTCGCGCAGATATCTGTGGTAGATATCCGTGATGCAGAGAAGTCATTTCTAGGTGTAGTGCAAAGTGAGATCTGTGGTGTGCTGTGCACGCCGCTGCTTTAGGTGCACTGCAGTGCTCTTCGCTATGCATAGTTGAAAGAGTGTATGGTATGCTTTCAAGCAGCAGAGAATATTGCTATGGTAGAGAGGTTTTAGAAGAAAAGTGCACATGCCAGGCGTGTTTTGGCAGTAGCAAAACTTCCCAGCAGAGTGCTCTGTGAGAGGGGTAGACGGCACTTCACCTTCCTTAGAGAGAAATCGACGCTTGGTACAAAGCGCGATTGAAGAAACCACGCTGCACTGAGGTGCTCTGCACAGAATACCGGTTGTCAGGGACTAGTGGTATGAAGCAGGATATGCCAGAACCAGCTTTGCTACAACATAGTTATTCGTCGCGCAGATATCTGTGGTAGATATCCGTGATGCAGAGAAGTCATTTCTAGGTGTAGTGCAAAGTGAGATCTGTGGTGTGCTGTGCACGCTTTCGCTTTAGGTGCACTGCAGTGCTCTTCGCTATGCATAGTTGAAAGAGTGTATGGTATGCTTTCAAGCAGCAGAGAATATTGCTATGGTAGAGAGGTTTTAGAAGAAAAGTGCACATGCCAGGCGTGTTTTGGCAGTAGCAAAACTTCCCAGCAGAGTGCTCTGTGAGAGGGGCTAGACGGCACTTCACCTCCCTTAGAGAGAAATCGGCGCTTTGGTACAAAGCGCGATTGAAGAAACCACGCTGCACTGAGGTGCTCTGCACAGAATACCGGTTGTCAGGGACTAGTGGTATGAAGCAGGATATGCCAGAACCAGCTTTGCTACAACATAGTTATTCGTCGCGCAGATATCTGTGGTAGATATCCGTGATGCAGAGAAGTCATTTCTAGGTGTAGTGCAAAGTGAGATCTGTGGTGTGCTGTGCACGCTTTCGCTTTAGGTGCACTGCAGTGCTCTTCGCTATGCATAGTTGAAAGAGTGTATGGTATGCTTTCAAGCAGCAGAGAATATTGCTATGGTAGAGAGGTTTTAGAAGAAAAGTGCACATGCCAGGCGTGTTTTGGCAGTAGCAGAACTTCCCAGCAGAGTGTTCTGTGAGAGGAGTAGACGGCACTTCACCTCCTTTAGAGAGAAATCGGCGCTTGGTACAAAGCGCGATTGAAGGAAACCACTCTGCACTGAGGTGCTCTGCACAGAATACTGGTTGTCAGGGACTAGTGGTATGAAGCAGGATATGCCAGAACCAGCTTTGCTACAACATAGTTATTTGTCGCGCAGATTTCTGTGGTAGATATCCGTGATGCAGAGAAGTCATTTCTAGGTGTAGTGCAAAGTGAGATCTGTGGTGTGCTGTGCACGCTTTCGCTTTAGGTGCACTGCAGTGCTCTTCGCTATGCATAGTTGAAAGAGTGTATGGTATGCTTTCAAGCAGCAGAGAATATTGCTATGGTAGAGAGGTTTTAGAAGAAAAGTGCACATGCCAGGCGTGTTTTGGCAGTAGCAAAACTTCCCAGCAGAGTGCTCTGTGAGAGGGGTAGACGGCACTTCACCTCCCTTAGAGAGAAATCGGCGCTTGGTACAAAGCGCGATTGAAGAAAACCACGCTGCACTGAGGTGCTCTGCACAGAATACCCGGGTTGTCAGGGACTAGTGGTATGAAGCAGGATATGCCAGAACCAGCTTTGCTACAACATAGTTATTCGTCGCCGCAGATATCTGTGGTAGATATCCGTGATGCAGAGAAGTCATTTCTAGGTGTAGTGCAAAGTGAGATCTGTGGTGTGCTGTGCACGCTCGCTTTGCTTTAGGTGCACTGCAGTGCTCTTCGCTATGCATAGTTGAAAGAGTGTATGGTATGCTTTCAAGCAGCAGAGAATATTGCTATGGTAGAGAGGTTTTAGAAGAAAAGTGCACATGCCAGGCGTGTTTTGGCAGTAGCAAAACTTCCCAGCAGAGTGCTCTGTGAGAGGGGTAGACGGCACTTCACCTCCCTTTAGAGAGAAATCGGCGCTTTGGTACAAAGCGCGATTGAAGAAAACCACGCTGCACTGAGGTGCTCTGCACAGAATACCGGGTTGTCAGGGACTAGTGGTATGAAGCAGGATATGCCAGAACCAGCTTTGCTACAACATAGTTATTCGTCGCGCAGATATCTGTGGTAGATATCCGTGATGCAGAGAAGTCATTTCTAGGTGTAGTGCAAAGTGAGATCTGTGGTGTGCTGTGCACGCCGCTTTGCTTTAGGTGCACTGCAGTGCTCTTCGCTATGCATAGTTGAAAGAGTGTATGGTATGCTTTCAAGCAGCAGAGAATATTGCTATGGTAGAGAGGTTTTAGAAGAAAAGTGCACATGCCAGGCGTGTTTTGGCAGTAGCAAAACTTCCCAGCAGAGTGCTCTGTGAGAGGGGTAGACGGCACTTCACCTCCCTTTAGAGAGAAATCGGCGCTTTGGTACAAAGCGCGATTGAAGAAAACCACGCTGCACTGAGGTGCTCTGCACAGAATACCCGGGTTGTCAGGGACTAGTGGTATGAAGCAGGATATGCCAGAACCAGCTTTGCTACAACATAGTTATTCGTCAGCGCAGATATCTGTGGTAGATATCCGTGATGCAGAGAAGTCATTTCTAGGTGTAGTGCAAAGTGAGATCTGTGGTGTGCTGTGCACGCCGCTTTTAGGTGCACTGCAGTGCTCTTCGCTATGCATAGTTGAAAGAGTGTATGGTATGCTTTCAAGCAGCAGAGAATATTGCTATGGTAGAGAGGTTTTAGAAGAAAAGTGCACATGCCAGGCGTGTTTTGGCAGTAGCAAAACTTCCCAGCAGAGTGCTCTGTGAGAGGGGTAGACGGCACTTCACCTCCCTTAGAGAGAAATCGGGCGCTTTGGTACAAAGCGCGATTGAAGAAAACCACGCTGCACTGAGGTGCTCTGCACAGAATACCGGGTTGTCAGGGACTAGTGGTATGAAGCAGGATATGCCAGAACCAGCTTTGCTACAACATAGTTATTCGTCGCGCAGATATCTGTGGTAGATATCCGTGATGCAGAGAAGTCATTTCTAGGTGTAGTGCAAAGTGAGATCTGTGGTGTGCTGTGCACGCTTTCGCTTTAGGTGCACTGCAGTGCTCTTCGCCATGCATAGTTGAAAGAGTGTATGGTATGCTTTCAAGCAGCAGAGAATATTGCTATGGTAGAGAGGTTTTAGAAGAAAAGTGCACATGCCAGGCGTGTTTTGGCAGTAGCAAAACTTCCCAGCAGAGTGCTCTGTGAGAGGGGTAGACGGCACTTCACCTCCCTTAGAGAGAAATCGGCGCTTGGTACAAAGCGCGATTGAAGAAAACCACGCTGCACTGAGGTGCTCTGCACAGAATACCGGTTGTCAGGGACTAGTGGTATGAAGCAGGATATGCCAGAACCAGCTTTGCTACAACATAGTTATTCGTCGCGCAGATATCTGTGGTAGATATCCGTGATGCAGAGAAGTCATTTCTAGGTGTAGTGCAAAGTGAGATCTGTGGTGTGCTGTGCACGCTTTCGCTTTAGGTGCACTGCAGTGCTCTTCGCTATGCATAGTTGAAAGAGTGTATGGTATGCTTTCAAGCAGCAGAGAATATTGCTATGGTAGAGAGGTTTTAGAAGAAAAGTGCACATGCCAGGCGTGTTTTGGCAGTAGCAAAACTTCCCAGCAGAGTGCTCTGTGAGAGGGGTAGACGGCACTTCACCTCCCTTAGAGAGAAATCGGCGCTTGGTACAAAGCGCGATTGAAGAAACCACGCTGCACTGAGGTGCTCTGCACAGAATACCGGTTGTCAGGGACTAGTGGTATGAAGCAGGATATGCCAGAACCAGCTTTGCTACAACATAGTTATTCGTCACGCAGATATCTGTGGTAGATATCCGTGATGCAGAGAAGTCATTTCTAGGTGTAGTGCAAAGTGAGATCTGTGGTGTGCTGTGCACGCTTTCGCTTTAGGTGCACTGCAGTGCTCTTCGCTATGCATAGTTGAAAGAGTGTATGGTATGCTTTCAAGCAGCAGAGAATATTGCTATGGTAGAGAGGTTTTAGAAGAAAAGTGCACATGCCAGGCGTGTTTTGGCAGTAGCAAAACTTCCCAGCAGAGTGCTCTGTGAGAGGGGTAGACGGCACTTCACCTCCCTTTAGAGAGAAATCGGCGCTTTGGTACAAAGCGCCGATTGAAGAAAACCACGCTGCACTGAGGTGCTCTGCACAGAATACCCGGGTTGTCAGGGACTAGTGGTATGAAGCAGGATATGCCAGAACCAGCTTTGCTACAACATAGTTATTCGTCACGCAGATATCTGTGGTAGATATCCGTGATGCAGAGAAGTCATTTCTAGGTGTAGTGCAAAGTGAGATCTGTGGAGTGCTTTGCACGCTTTCGCTTTAGGTGCACTGCAGTGCTCTTCGCTATGCATAGTTGAAAGAGTGTATGGTATGCTTTCAAGCAGCAGAGAATATTGCTATGGTAGAGAGGTTTTAGAAGAAAAGTGCACATGCCAGGCGTGTTTTGGCAGTAGCAAAACTTCCCAGCAGAGTGCTCTGTGAGAGGGGTAGACGGCACTTCACCTCCCTTAGAGAGAAATCGGCTGCTTGGTACAAAGCGCCGATTGAAGAAAACCACGCTGCACTGAGGTGCTCTGCACAGAATACCGGGTTGTCAGGGACTAGTGGTATGAAGCAGGATATGCCAGAACCAGCTTTGCTACAACATAGTTATTCGTCGCGCAGATATCTGTGGTAGATATCCGTGATGCAGAGAAGTCATTTCTAGGTGTAGTGCAAAGTGAGATCTGTGGTGTGCTGTGCACGCCTTTAGCTTTAGGTGCACTGCAGTGCTCTTCGCTATGCATAGTTGAAAGAGTGTATGGTATGCTTTCAAGCAGCAGAGAATATTGCTATGGTAGAGAGGTTTTAGAAGAAAAGTGCACATGCCAGGCGTGTTTTGGCAGTAGCAAAACTTCCCAGCAGAGTGCTCTGTGAGAGGGGCTAGACGGCACTTCACCTCCCTTTAGAGAGAAATCGGCGCTTTGGTACAAAGCGCGATTGAAGAAAACCACGCTGCACTGAGGTGCTCTGCACAGAATACCGGGTTGTCAGGGACTAGTGGTATGAAGCAGGATATGCCAGAACCAGCTTTGCTACAACATAGTTATTCGTCGCGCAGATATCTGTGGTAGATATCCGTGATGCAGAGAAGTCATTTCTAGGTGTAGTGCAAAGTGAGATCTGTGGTGTGCTGTGCACGCTTTCGCTTTTAGGTGCACTGCAGTGCTCTTCGCTATGCATAGTTGAAAGAGTGTATGGTATGCTTTCAAGCAGCAGAGAATATTGCTATGGTAGAGAGGTTTTAGAAGAAAAGTGCACATGCCAGGCGTGTTTTGGCAGTAGCAAAACTTCCCAGCAGAGTGCTCTGTGAGAGGGGTAGACGGCACTTCACCTCCCTTTAGAGAGAAATCGGCGCTTTGGTACAAAGCGCGATTGAAGAAACCACGCTGCACTGAGGTGCTCTGCACAGAATACCGGGTTGTCAGGGACTAGTGGTATGAAGCAGGATATGCCAGAACCAGCTTTGCTACAACATAGTTATTCGTCTCGCAGATATCTGTGGTAGATATCAGTGATGCAGAGAAGTCATTTCTAGGTGTAGTGCAAAGTGAGATCTGTGGTGTGCTGTGCACGCTTTTCGCTTTAGGTGCACTGCAGTGCTCTTCGCTATGCATAGTTGAAAGAGTGTATGGTATGCTTTCAAGCAGCAGAGAATATTGCTATGGTAGAGAGGTTTTAGAAGAAAAGTGCACATGCCAGGCGTGTTTTGGCAGTAGCAAAACTTCCCAGCAGAGTGCTCTGTGAGAGGGGTAGACGGCACTTCACCTCCCTTAGAGAGAAATCGGCGCTTGGTACAAAGCGCGATTGAAGAAAACCACGCTGCACTGAGGTGCTCTGCACAGAATACCGGTTGTCAGGGACTAGTGGTATGAAGCAGGATATGCCAGAACCAGCTTTGCTACAACATAGTTATTCGTCGCGCAGATATCTGTGGTAGATATCCGTGATGCAGAGAAGTCATTTCTAGGTGTAGTGCAAAGTGAGATCTGTGGTGTGCTGTGCACGCTTTTCCTCAGCTTTAGGTGCACTGCAGTGCTCTTCGCTATGCATAGTTGAAAGAGTGTATGGTATGCTTTCAAGAAGCAGAGAATATTGCTATGGTAGAGAGGTTTTAGAAGAAAAGTGCACATGCCAGGCGTGTTTTGGCAGTAGCAAAACTTCCCAGCAGAGTGCTCTGTGAGAGGGGCTAGACGGCACTTCACCTCCCTTAGAGAGAAATCGGCGCTTGGTACAAAGCGCGATTGAAGAAACCACGCTGCACTGAGGTGCTCTGCACAGAATACCGGTTGTCAGGGACTAGTGGTATGAAGCAGGATATGCCAGAACCAGCTTTGCTGCAACATACTTATTCGTCGCGCAGGTTTCTGTGGCAGATATCCGTGATTCAGAGAAGTCATTTCTAGGTGTAGTGCAAAGTGAGATCTGTCGTGTGCTGTGCTCGCTTTTCAACTTTAGGTGCACTGAAGTGCTCGTCGCTATGCATAGTTGAAAGAGGGTATGGTATGCTTTCAAGAAGCAGAGAATATTGCTATGGTAGAGAGGTTTTAGAAGAAAAGTGCACATGCCAGGCGTGTTTTGGCAGTAGCAGAACTTCCCAGCAGAGTGTTCTGTGAGAGGGGTAGACGGCACTTCACCTCCCTTAGAGAGAAATCGGCGCTTTGGTACAAAGCGCTGATTGAAGAAACCACGCTGCACTGAGGTGCTCTGCACAGAATACCGGGTTGTCAGGGACTAGTGGTATGAAGCAGGATATGCCAGAACCAGCTTTGCTACAACATAGTTATTCGTCGCAGCAGATATCTGTGGTAGATATCCGTGATGCAGAGAAGTCATTTCTAGGTGTAGTGCAAAGTGAGATCTGTGGTGTGCTGTGCACGCCGCTTTCGCTTTAGGTGCACTGCAGTGCTCTTCGCTATGCATAGTTGAAAGAGTGTATGGTATGCTTTCAAGCAGCAGAGAATATTGCTATGGTAGAGAGGTTTTAGAAGAAAAGTGCACATGCCAGGCGTGTTTTGGCAGTAGCAAAACTTCCCAGCAGAGTGCTCTGTGAGAGGGCTAGACGGCACTTCACCTCCCTTAGAGAGAAATCGGCGCTTGGTACAAAGCGCGATTGAAGAAACCACGCTGCCCTGAGGTGCTCTGCACAGAATACCGGTTGTCAGGGACTAGTGGTATGAAGCAAGATATGCCAGAACCAGCTTTGCTACAACATAGTTATTCGTCGCGCAGATATCTGTGGTAGATATCCGTGATGCAGAGAAGTCATTTCTAGGTGTAGTGCAAAGTGAGATCTGTGGTGTGCTGTGCACGCTTTCGCTTTAGGTGCACTGCAGTGCTCTTCGCTATGCATAGTTGAAAGAGTGTATGGTATGCTTTCAAGCAGCAGAGAATATTGCTATGGTAGAGAGGTTTTAGAAGAAAAGTGCACATGCCAGGCGTGTTTTGGCAGTAGCAAAACTTCCCAGCAGAGTGCTCTGTGAGAGGGGTAGACGGCACTTCACCTCCCTTAGAGAGAAATCGGCGCTTGGTACAAAGCGCGATTGAAGAAAACCACGCTGCACTGAGGTGCTCTGCACAGAATACCCGGGTTGTCAGGGACTAGTGGTATGAAGCAGGATATGCCAGAACCAGCTTTGCTACAACATAGTTATTCGTCGCAGCAGATATCTGTGGTAGATATCCGTGATGCAGAGAAGTCATTTCTAGGTGTAGTGCAAAGTGAGATCTGTGGTGTGCTGTGCACGCTTTCGCTTTAGGTGCACTGCAGTGCTCTTCGCTTTGCATAGTTGAAAGAGTGTATGGTGTGCTTTCAAGCAGCAGAGAATATTGCTATGGTAGAGAGGTTTTAGAAGAAAAGTGCACATGCCAGGGGTGTTTTGGCAGTAGGAAAACTTCCCAGCAGAGTGCTCTGTCAGAGTGGTTAGACGGCACTTCACCTCCCTTAGAGAGAAATCGGTGCTTGGTACAAAGCGCGACTAAAGAAACCACGCTGCCCTGAGGTGGTCTGCACAGAATACCGGTTGTCAGGGACTAGTGGTATGAAGCAGGATATGCCAGAACCAGCTTTGCTACAACATAGTTATTCGTCGCGCAGATATCTGTGGTAGATATCCGTGATGCAGAGAAGTCATTTCTAGGTGTAGTGCAAAGTGAGATCTGTGGTGTGCTGTGCACGCTTTCGCTTTAGGTGCACTGCAGTGCTCTTCGCTATGCATAGTTGAAAGAGTGTATGGTATGCTTTCAAGCAGCAGAGAATATTGCTATGGTAGAGAGGTTTTAGAAGAAAAGTGCACATGCCAGGCGTGTTTTGGCAGTAGCAAAACTTCCCAGCAGAGTGCTCTGTGAGAGGGGCTAGACGGCACTTCACCTCCCTTTAGAGAGAAATCGGCGCTTTGGTACAAAGCGCGATTGAAGAAAACCACGCTGCACTGAGGTGCTCTGCACAGAATACCGGGTTGTCAGGGACTAGTGGTATGAAGCAGGATATGCCAGAACCAGCTTTGCTACAACATAGTTATTTCGTCGCGCAGATATCTGTGGTAGATATCCGTGATGCAGAGAAGTCATTTCTAGGTGTAGTGCAAAGTGAGATCTGTGGTGTGCTGTGCACGCCGCTTTTGCTTTAGGTGCACTGCAGTGCTCTTCGCTATGCATAGTTGAAAGAGTGTATGGTATGCTTTCAAGCAGCAGAGAATATTGCTATGGTAGAGAGGTTTTAGAAGAAAAGTGCACATGCCAGGCGTGTTTTGGCAGTAGCAAAACTTCCCAGCAGAGTGCTCTGTGAGAGGGGTTAGACGGCACTTCACCTCCCTTTAGAGAGAAATCGGCGCTTGGTACAAAGCGCCGATTGAAGAAAACCACGCTGCACTGAGGTGCTCTGCACAGAATACCGGTTGTCAGGGACTAGTGGTATGAAGCAGGATATGCCAGAACCAGCTTTGCTACAACATAGTTATTCGTCGCGCAGATATCTGTGGTAGATATCCGTGATGCAGAGAAGTCATTTCTAGGTGTAGTGCAAAGTGAGATCTGTGGTGTGCTGTGCACGCTTTCGCTTTTGCTTTAGGTGCACTGCAGTGCTCTTCGCTATGCATAGTTGAAAGAGTGTATGGTATGCTTTCAAGCAGCAGAGAATATTGCTATGGTAGAGAGGTTTTAGAAGAAAAGTGCACATGCCAGGCGTGTTTTGGCAGTAGCAAAACTTCCCAGCAGAGTGCTCTGTGAGAGGGGCTAGACGGCACTTCACCTCCCTTAGAGAGAAATCGGCGCTTGGTACAAAGCGCGATTGAAGAAACCACGCTGCACTGAGGTGCTCTGCACAGAATACCCGGGTTGTCAGGGACTAGTGGTATGAAGCAGGATATGCCAGAACCAGCTTTGCTACAACATAGTTATTCAGTCGCGCAGATATCTGTGGTAGATATCCGTGATGCAGAGAAGTCATTTCTAGGTGTAGTGCAAAGTGAGATCTGTGGTGTGCTGTGCACGCTTTCGCTTTAGGTGCACTGCAGTGCTCTTCGCTATGCATAGTTGAAAGAGTGTATGGTATGCTTTCAAGCAGCAGAGAATATTGCCATGGTAGAGAGGTTTTAGAAGAAAAGTGCACATGCCAGGCGTGTTTTGGCAGTAGCAAAACTTCCCAGCAGAGTGCTCTGTGAGAGGGGCTAGACGGCACTTCACCTCCCTTAGAGAGAAATCGGCGCTTGGTACAAAGCGCGATTGAAGAAACCACGCTGCACTGAGGTGCTCTGCACAGAATACCGGTTGTCAGGGACTAGTGGTATGAAGCAGGATATGCCAGAACCAGCTTTGCTACAACATAGTTATTCGTCGCGCAGATATCTGTGGTAGATATCCGTGATGCAGAGAAGTCATTTCTAGGTGTAGTGCAAAGTGAGATCTGTGGTGTGCTGTGCACGCTTTCGCTTTAGGTGCACTGCAGTGCTCTTCGCTATGCATAGTTGAAAGAGTGTATGGTATGCTTTCAAGCAGCAGAGAATATTGCCATGGTAGAGAGGTTTTAGAAGAAAAGTGCACATGCCAGGCGTGTTTTGGCAGTAGCAAAACTTCCCAGCAGAGTGCTCTGTGAGAGGGGTAGACGGCACTTCACCTCCCTTAGAGAGAAATCGGCGCTTGGTACAAAGCGCGATTGAAGAAAACCACGCTGCACTGAGGTGCTCTGCACAGAATACCGGTTGTCAGGGACTAGTGGTATGAAGCAGGATATGCCAGAACCAGCTTTGCTACAACATAGTTATTCGTCGCGCAGATATCTGTGGTAGATATCCGTGATGCAGAGAAGTCATTTCTAGGTGTAGTGCAAAGTGAGATCTGTGGTGTGCTGTGCACGCTTTCGCCTTCGCTTTAGGTGCACTGCAGTGCTCTTCGCTATGCATAGTTGTAAGAGTGTATGGTATGCTTTCATGCAGCAGAGAATATTGCTATGGTAGAGATGTTTTAGAAGAAAAGTGCACATGCCAGGCGTGTTTTGGCAGTAGCAAAACTTCCCAGCAGAGTGCTCTGTGAGAGGGGTAGACGGCACTTCACCTCCCTTAGAGAGAAATCGGCGCTTGGTACAAAGCGCGATTGAAGAAACCACGCTGCCCTGAGGTGATCTGCACAGAATACCCGGGTTGTCAGGGACTAGTGGTATGAAGCAGGATATGCCAGAACCAGCTTTGCTACAACATAGTTATTCGTCGCAGCAGATATCTGTGGTAGATATCCGTGATGCAGAGAAGTCATTTCTAGGTGTAGTGCAAAAGTGAGATCTGTGGTGTGCTGTGCACGCTCGCTTTTGCTTTAGGTGCACTGCAGTGCTCTTCGCTATGCATAGTTGAAAGAGTGTATGGTATGCTTTCAAGCAGCAGAGAATATTGCTATGGTAGAGAGGTTTTAGAAGAAAAGTGCACATGCCAGGCGTGTTTTGGCAGTAGCAAAACTTCCCAGCAGAGTGCTCTGTGAGAGGGGCTAGACGGCACTTCACCTCCCTTTAGAGAGAAATCGGGCGCTTTGGTACAAAGCGCGATTGAAGAAAACCACGCTGCACTGAGGTGCTCTGCACAGAATACCGGTTGTCAGGGACTAGTGGTATGAAGCAGGATATGCCAGAACCAGCTTTGCTACAACATAGTTATTCGTCGCGCAGATATCTGTGGTAGATATCCGTGATGCAGAGAAGTCATTTCTAGGTGTAGTGCAAAGTGAGATCTGTGGTGTGCTGTGCACGCTTTTCGCTTTAGGTGCACTGCAGTGCTCTTCGCTATGCATAGTTGAAAGAGTGTATGGTATGCTTTCAAGCAGCAGAGAATATTGCTATGGTAGAGAGGTTTTAGAAGAAAAGTGCACATGCCAGGCGTGTTTTGGCAGTAGCAAAACTTCCCAGCAGAGTGCTCTGTGAGAGGGGCTAGACGGCACTTCACCTCCCTTAGAGAGAAATCGGCGCTTTGGTACAAAGCGCGATTGAAGAAAACCACGCTGCACTGAGGTGCTCTGCACAGAATACCCGGTTGTCAGGGACTAGTGGTATGAAGCAGGATATGCCAGAACCAGCTTTGCTACAACATAGTTATTCGTCGCGCAGATATCTGTGGTAGATATCCGTGATGCAGAGAAGTCATTTCTAGGTGTAGTGCAAAGTGAGATCTGTGGTGTGCTGTGCACGCTTTCGCTTTAGGTGCACTGCAGTGCTCTTCGCTATGCATAGTTGAAAGAGTGTATGGTATGCTTTCAAGCAGCAGAGAATATTGCTATGGTAGAGAGGTTTTAGAAGAAAAGTGCACATGCCAGGCGTGTTTTGGCAGTAGCAAAACTTCCCAGCAGAGTGCTCTGTGAGAGGGGTAGACGGCACTTCACCTCCCTTAGAGAGACATCGCTGTTTGGTACAAAGCGCGATTGAAGAAAACCACGCTGCACTGAGGTGCTCTGCACAGAATACCGGTTGTCAGGGACTAGTGGTATGAAGCAGGATATGCCAGAACCAGCTTTGCTACAACATAGTTATTCGTCGCGCAGATATCTGTGGTAGATATCCGTGATGCAGAGAAGTCATTTCTAGGTGTAGTGCAAAGTGAGATCTGTGGTGTGCTGTGCACGCTTTCGCTTTAGGTGCACTGCAGTGCTCTTCGCTATGCATAGTTGAAAGAGTGTATGGTATGCTTTCAAGCAGCAGAGAATATTGCTATGGTAGAGAGGTTTTAGAAGAAAAAGTGCACATGCCAGGCGTGTTTTGGCAGTAGCAAAACTTCCCAGCAGAGTGCTCTGTGAGAGGGGTAGACGGCACTTCACCTCCCTTTAGAGAGAAATCGGCGCTTTGGTACAAAGCGCGATTGAAGAAAACCACGCTGCACTGAGGTGCTCTGCACAGAATAC
>JAPFBE010001035.1:0-15637 GCA_034336665.1 Luscinia megarhynchos
ATCGAGTCCAACCTATGTCCTAAAACACCTCAACTCAGAGTATAGATTATAGCATGGCACCAAGTGCCATGTCCAGCCTTTTCTTGAACACTGTCAAAGATGACTATCTCCACTACCTCTCTGGGAAGAGCATTCCAGTATTTTATTACTCTTCCGGGTGAAAAATTTCTTCCTAATATCCAATCTGTACCTTCCCCTGACGTGAAGCTTGGAGACTGTGTCCTCTGGTTCTGTCAAGTTGCTGCCTGGTGGAAGAGACCTACCCCCACCTGTCTACAGCCTCCCTTCAGGAAGTTGTAGAGAGCAATGAGGTCTCCCCCTAAGCCTCCCTCTTTCCAGGCTAAACAACCCCAGCTCCTTCAAACGCCTCCTCATAAGGGCTTGTGTTCCAAGCCCCTTCACCAGCCTTGTTGCCCTCCTCTGGACACGCTCTCTAGCATATCAATGTCCTTCCTAAACTGAGGGCCCCAGAATTGACACAGTACTCAAGATGTGGTCTCACCAGTGCCGAGTATAGGGGAAGAATGACCTCCCTGCTCCTGCTGGCCACACAATTCCTAATGCAGGCCAGGATGCCGTTGGCCTTCTTGGCCACCAAGGCACACTGCTGGCTCATATTCAGCCGGGCTGTCAACCAGCACCCCCAGGTCCCTTTCCTCCTGTACACTATCCAGCCACACTGTTCCCAGCTTGTAACGCTGAGGGGGATTCTTATGGCCAAAATGTAGAACTCCGCACTTAGACTTATTAAATTTCATGTTGTTGGATTCTGCCCATCTATCTAATCTATCTAAGTCTCTGCAGAGCCCTTTCTTCCTTCCAATAGATCAACACAAGCTCCCAGCTTAGTGTCATCTGCAATTTGCCAATGAAAGACTCAATGCCCTCATCCATGTCGCCTATAAAAATATTAAACAGAACTGGCCCCAGCACAGAGCCCTGAGGGACACCACTGGTGACTGGGTCACCAGCTGGATGCAGTACACCGCTCACCACCACTCTCTGGGCCCCGGCCGCCCAGCCAGTTCCTAACCCAGTACAGAGTGCTCCTGTCCAAGCCGCAGCTGCCAGCTTCTCAGGAGGTAGCTGTGGGAGACAGTATCAAAGGCCTTGCTGAAGTCTAAATAGACAACATCCACAGCCTTTCCTGTATCCACCAGGCGTGTCACCTGGTCATAGAAGGAGACCAGGTTGGTCAGACACCTACTCCACCCTTTGTAAACCCATGCTGACTGGGTCTGATGCCCCGGCCATCCTGTAAGCTGTGTGATAGCACTCATTATGAACTGCTCCATTATTTTACCTTGGTACTGAGGTCAGGCTAACTGGCCTGTAGTTACTAGGATCCTCCTTCCTACCTTTTTTTGTAAATGGGTGTCACATTGGCCAGTTTCCAATCGTCCGAACCTCCCCAGTGAGCCAGGACTGCACTGGTAATGATGGAGAGCGGCCGCAAGCTCATCTGCCAGCTCCCTCATCACCCTGGGATGGATCCCATCTGGTCCCATTGATTTATAAATATCCAGCTGTCTCAGCAGTTCTCTGACTGTCTCTTCTTGGATAACAAGAGGACCATTCTGCTCCCTGGCACCACTCCTACCAACCCATGAGGACAGTGGTCTTGAGAACAAGTTGTCTTACCACTAATAAAGACTGAGGCTGAAGAAGGCATTAAGCATTCGGACTCTTCTCCTCGCCGTTAGTTACTAGGTTGCCTGCCTCATCCAATAAGGGACAGAGGTTGGTTATACCCTTCCTTTTACCGCTAATATATTTGTAAAAACTCTTTTATTATTTTTAACAGTAGTTGCCAAGTTAAGTTCAAACTGGGCTTTGGCATCCCTAATTTTTTTCTACATGCCTCTAGCAACTCCCTTAAATATTTCCTGAGAAATCAGTCCCTCCTTCAAAAGATGATACATCTTTCTTTTATTTCTAAGTTCATTCAAAACCTCCTTGCTCATCCAGACTGGACGCTTTGCCTGTCGACACGCCTTCCCGCACATAGGTACAGTCTGCTCCTGTGCCCTCAGGAACTCCTGCTTTGAAGCACATCCATTTCTCCTGGACTCCTTTGTTACCAAGAGCTGTTTCAAGGAACTCTTGAATAAGTGTCTTAAATAAGCCAAAGTCTGCTCCTCCCCGGAAGTTCAACACAGAGATCTTATTCATATTCCTCCTTATGTCACCAATTATTGAGAATTCTATAATGTCATGATCACTGTGCCCCAAGTGTCCTCCAACCTTCACATCTCCCACTAGCCCATCTCTATTTTGTGAACAACAGGTCTAATATAGTCCCTGCCCTGGTGGGCTTCCCCCACTAGTTGTGACAAGAAGTTATCTTCCACACACTCCAAAACTTTCTAGACTGCCGCTTTTTCTGCTCTGTTAAGGTCCCAGCAGATGTCTGGTAGGTTGAAGTCGCCTACAAGAACAAGAGCTGATGATCCTGGAACATTCTCCAGCTGCTTATAGAATAAGTTGTCCACCTCTTCATCCTGGTTGGGTGGACGATAGCAGACTCCCAGTATGATGTCAGCCTTGTTGGCTTTCCCCTTAATTCTACCCATAGAGACCAACTTCATCATCATTAGTTTCAATACCTATGACATCCAAAACCTCCCTAAAATAAAGGGCTACCCTCCACCTTCTCCCTTTCCTGTCTCTCCTGAAGAGTTTGTAGCCATCCAGTGCAGTGCTCCACTATGCGACTCATCCCACCATGTTTCTGTGATGGCAACTATATCATATCTCTGCTGTTGCACCAAGGCCTCCAGCTCCTCCTGTTTGTTACCCATGCTGCGTGCATTGGTATACACATACACCTCAGCTGGGCCACTGATTCTCCCCCAACACAGTCTTATCACCCTTGGGCCTGCTTCCAGATAGGCCAGATGTATCCTCTTCCCCCTTCTGACCTAGTTTAAAGCCCTCAACAAGGTCTGCCAGTTCATGAGCTAGAAACCTTCTGCCCTTAACAGATGGATGTATCCCATCAGGTTCCAGTAGAACAGGTGCCATATAAGTTGCCCCATGATCATAGAATCCAAAATTTTGCCATGACACCAACCCCTGAGCCACTTGTTAATGATATGAGTTCTCCTATTTCTTTCATAGTTTTTCTCTGCTACCAAAGGGACTGAGCAGAGCACCACCTGTGCACCTGTCCTATCAACTACTTGACCCAGTGCCCTGAACTCCCTTTTAATCGCTTTGATACTCCTCTTTTCAATCTCATCACTGCCAGCCTGGAGTATCAGCAGCGGGTAATAATCAGAGGGTTGAATCAGCCCAGGAAGTCTCTCAGTGATATTTCGTACTCCAGGCCCCAGGAGGCAACAGACTTCCCTGTGGGATGGGTCCGGCCTATATGGGGCCCTCTGTTTGCCCTCAGAAGAGAGTCACCTACTACAATTACCCTCCTTTTCTTCTTGGTGTTAGAGGTGGTGATCCTTTTACAGATGAATCATAGCTGGGAGGCTCACTGGGTAGACAATTTTCTTCTAAGTTATCTAAATCATCATCTGTCTGGCTCACTATTTCCAGGGCCTCACATACTTGTTCTGAAGCAGCACCTGGCTGGGGGATGGGAAGGGTTTTTATTTTTACCTCCCCGAGTGGGGGACCCATTTCCACTCCCCTTCATTTACTGGGTGCCCTTCTATTACCTGGGAGAGTGGGAGGCGTATGAGCTCTTCAGACTCTCGGTCAGAGGCTTCCCTTTAAAGATGGAAGGGTTGAACTCCACCAGTCAATTTCCTTTCACTTTCCCCGATGCTTCTTAATCTGTCAACTTCCTCCCTAAGCTCAGCCACCAGCAAAGGAGGTCATTTACCTGTTCACACCGCAGGCAGGCCTTCTCCACTACACCCCCTGACACTACTGATAAGCTCAAACACTCTGGGCAGGAATGAGACTGCACAGACACATCCCTTTTTGGAGGGTTCTCTCTGTCACACACACTCACACCAACCACAGTTTTCGGACCGTGTTGGAGAGTCCATTACTAACAGAAACCTCAAAGAAATGAAAGCAACCAGCAGAGGAAAAAAAAAAACAAAAAAAAAAAAAAACAAAAAAAAAAACACCAAAAACACACACCAACAACACTGAGGGCACCTTACTAGCAAGAAATCCTAAACTCCTGCTCAAGCTTGTTCTGCTCAAGTGCTGGACTGTTACAAGAACTGCGTGTGTCTAATAACCTCGCTTTGTTTAAGTTCCGCTTCCTACTGCCATAGTCTGTCATGCTAGCCCTCAGAGACCTTTATCAGCAGTAATCAAAGGAAGTTCACTGTTCAGGAGTGACTCACAAATTCCAAGATTCCAATATTCCAAGATTCCAATATTCCAATATTACAAAATTCCAACTTTTCAACATTCCAATATACCATATTACAAGATTTCAATATTCCCATATTCCAAAATTCCACATTCCAATATTCCAATATCCCATATTCCAATATTTCAGCATTATATTATTCCCATATTCCAATATTTCAATATTCCTTATTCCAAGACTCCCTGTTCTAAGATTCCAATATTCCACTATTCCCACATTCCAATAATCCATATTCCCATATTACAGTATTCTATATTCCAAAATTCCTTTATTCCTATATTCCATATTTCAATATCCCATATACAAATATTCCAGTATTCCCATAGTCTAATTTTCCATATTCCAGTATTCCACATTCCAATATTCCAATATTCCACATTCCAATATTCCAATATCCCGTATACCAATATTCCGGGATTCCAATATTCCAATATTCCAATATGGAATATTCCATATTCCAATATTTCAATACTCCGTATTCCATATTCCAATATTTCCATATTTCCATATTCCAGTATTCCAATAGTGGAATATTCCATATTCCAATATTTTTATATTCCACATTCCAGTATTCCAATATTTCAAAATTCCATATTCCATATTCAAATATTCCCACATTCCAATAGTGCAATATTCCAATATTCCAATATTTCACATTCTAAAAATCCCGTACTCCAATATCCCATATTCAAATATTCCGGGATTCCAAGATACCAATATTGCAATATTCCAATACTGGAATATTCCATATTCCAATATTTCAATATTCCACATTCCAGTATTCCAATATTCTATATTGCAATACTCCAAGATTCCAAGATTTCAAGATTCCAAGATTCCATATTTCCATATTCCATATTCCAGTATTCCATGTTCCATATTCCATATTCCATATTCCATTCCATATTCCAGTATTCCATATTCCATATTCCATATTCCATATTCCATTCCATGTTCCATATTCCATATTCCATATTCCATGTTCCATGTCCATTCCATATTCCATATTCCATGTTCCATGTTCCATGTTCCAGTATTCCATGTTCCAGTATTCCATGTTCCATGTTCCGTATTCCAGTATTCCATGTTCCATGATTCCATATTCCATTCCAGATTCCAGTTCCATATTCCAGTATTCCATGTTCCATTCCATGTTCCATGTTCCATATTCCATATTCCAGTGTTCCAGTATTCCATGTTCCAGTGTTCCATGTTCCAGATTCCATATTCCATGTATTCCATGATTCCATATTCCATGTTCCATTCCATGTTCCATATTCCATGTTCCATGTTCCATGTTCCATGTTCCATGTATTCCATGTTCCAGTATTCCATGTTCCATGTTCCATATTCCATGTTCCATGTTCCATGTTCCATATTCCATTATTCCATGTTCCATTCCATGTTCATGTGTCCATATTCCATGTTGTGTTCCATTCCATGTTCCATGTTCCATGTTCCAGTATTCCATGTTCCATGTTCCATGTTCCATGTTCCATGTTCCATTCCATGTTCCATGTTCCATGTGTGTGTTCCATTCTTCCATGTTCCATTCCATTCCATGTTCCATGTGTTCCATGTTCCATGTTCCAGTGTTCCATGTTCCATGTTCCATGTTCCATGTTCCATATTCCATGTTCCATGTGTTCCATGTTCCATGTTCCATGTTCCATGTTCCATGTTCCATGTTCCAGTGTTCCATGTTCCATGTTCCAGTGTTCCATGTTCCATGTTCCATGTTCCATGTTCCATGTTCCATATTCCATGTGTTCCATGTTCCATGTTCCATGTTCCATATTCCATGTTCCATGTGTTCCATGTTCCATATTCCATGTTCCATGTTCCATGTGTTCCATGTTCCATGTTCCATGTTCCATGTTCCATGTGTTCCATGTTCCATTGTTCCAGTGTTCCATGTTCCAGTGTTCCATGTTCCATGTTCCATGTTCATGTTCCATATTCCATGTTCCATGATTCCATGTTCCATTCCAGTGTTCCATGTTCCATATTCTGTGTTCCATGTTCCATGTTCCATATTCCATGTGTTCCATGTTCCATGTTCCATGTTCCGATGTTCCATGTTCCAGTGTTCCATGTTCCATTCCATGTTCCAGTATTCCATGTTCCATATTCCATGTATTCCATGTTCCATGTTCCAGTATTCCAGTGATTCCAATGTTCCATATTCCAGTGTTCCATGTTCCATGTTCCATATTCCATGTTCCATGTTCCATATTCCATGTATGTTCCATGTTCCAGTATTCCAGTGTTCCATGTTCCAGTATTCCATGTTCCAATGTTCCAGTATTCCATGTATGTCCAGTGATTCCATGTTCCAATGTTTTCCAGTATTCCATGTTCCATGTTCCAATGTTCCAGTATTCCATGTTCCAATGATTCGATGTTCAATGTTCCATATTCCATATTCCAATATTCCATGTTCCAATATTCCAATGTTCCATGTTCCATGATTCCAATGTTCAATGTTCCATATTCCAGTATTTTATGTTCATATGTATTCCATATTCCAATATACCAATGTTCCATATTCCAATTTTTAAATATTGCAATATTGTAATATTCCATTTTCCAATATATCAAAAGTCCAATATTTTAATATTTTAATATTCCAATATTCCAATTTTCCCATAACAGAAAATTCTATATTGCAATATAGGAATATTCCCTATTCCAGTATTCCAATATTCCAATATTCCCATATTCACATATTTCCATATTCCAATATACCAATATTCCATATTCCAATATTCCATATGGTAATATTTAAATATTGCAATATTGTAATATTCCATTTTCAAATATATCAAAAGTCCAAGATTTTAATATTCCAACATTCCAACATTCCAATATTCCAGTATTCCCCTAAAAAAAATTCAATATTGCAAGATTTAAATATTGCAATATTGTAATATTCCATTTTCAAAGATAGCAAAAGTCCAAGATTTTAATATTCCAATATTCCGATATTCCAATATTCCTATATTCCACATTCCAAACTCCAATAGACTAATATTCCATATTCCAATATGGAATATTGCAATATTTAAATATTGCAATATTGTAATATTCCATTCTTAAAGATATCAAAAGTCCAAG
This sequence comes from Luscinia megarhynchos, assembly GCA_034336665.1. Taxonomy (NCBI): domain Eukaryota; kingdom Metazoa; phylum Chordata; class Aves; order Passeriformes; family Muscicapidae; genus Luscinia; species Luscinia megarhynchos. Next base: position 7,463 of record JAPFBE010001035.1, read on the forward strand.
ATTTTTGTATTCCAATATTCCAACATTCCCATATACCAATATTCCTATATTCCGCATTCCAAAACTCCAATCGACCAATATTCCATATTTCAGTATTCCTCATTCCAATATTCCAATATTCCAATATTCCTCATTCGAATATTTCAATATTCCACTATCAAATTATTCCTATATTTCTATAATCCAATATAAAATTATTCGAATATTTCAATATTTAAATATTCCACATTCCAATATTTCAATACTTCAATTTTCCATATTCCAATATTCCAATATTCTCATATTCCCATATTCCCATATTCCACATTCCTTTATTCCATGTTGGAATATTCCAATATTCCAATATACCGATGTTGTAATTTGATGAGATAGAAGGAATGAATGAACTTACCCCCGGTCCCCTGTCTTCCTGCCTGTTCTCCTTGCTGTCCCGTGACCTGGACAGAGACATTTGATAGAGAAGACAATGAAGAGAATTTTTGGTTTTTTAGCAGCCTGCCTTTAAAGGTGGTACCCCATGTGTGCATCGTAACCCATAACACAGCTCTGGAAGGACTGTGTAAATGGGAGGAAAATTCATGGTTCTGTAAGTCTCAGGTGGATGCAGACTGTGAAGGTGAAGACACCCCCTAAGCATAAACCAAAAAAAGGAACTTTTCTCTCTTGAGTGAACTGAACTGATTGTTTGGGTGTATAACTGACTGAAGTGTTCTCTGTATGTTTTTGGTAAGAAATGTGGAATGAAGGGAGGAGGGAACAATCAAGGAATCTTATCCTGAATTCTGATTCTTTTTTGTGTTATTAATAAAATTTCTTCTTGTATCCTTTTTTTTTTTTTAGGTTTTGAGCCTGCCTTGTCTCTATTCCTAAATCTTATCTAAAAGGAAATTAAATATATTAAAATTGGCAAAACCCAAGTCACACCGTGATAACTACACCCATATTCAACATTCCAATATTTTAATGTTCCATATTCCAATATTCTGGCATTCCATATTCCAATATCCCGATATTCCAAGATTCCAATACTCCAATACCCCACATTCCAATTCTCCAATATTACATATTTCAATATTCCAATATTCCCATTTTCCAATATTCCAATATCCCACATTCCAATATTCCAATATTCCAATATTCCAATATTCCATATTCCAATATTTCAATATTCCAATATTCCAATATTCCAATATTCCAATATTCCAATATTCCAATATTATAAATGTAAATGTTCCATCTTCCAATATTCCTACTTTAAATATTCCATATTCTAATATTCCAATTTTCCAGTATTCTAATACTCCAATATTCCAATATTTCAAAAGGCAGCACCTCTTTGAAAAGATGCTTTCTGTAAAACATCATGAGACACACACACTGTTCTGTGATAAACACTAGGTGTTAATCTGTGTTATTCTTCTTTTTTGTTTAACTTTGAGAAAAATTCAGCCTGGGAAAGATCCGAGCTGGAGCTGAGAAAACCAACAGCCTTCAGCAGTGTCCACAAGCATTTTGAGATAAAAGCTGAAGATACGAAACTGGGGACAGACCTGCACCTGACCTGAGGTGAAAAAGAAGCTAAAGGAAGCAAAATCTGGCATTTTAACGGCCAGAAAATTCAATAATTTGGTGAACAGGGGAAGGTCTTGAGTATTAAAATGAGGATGGAGGTTTCTTCTAAAAGCTGCCGACTGGCTCAGTCATGAGATGCTGTTGTGTGCAGGAGCTGCTGTGGAACTGCACTCCTCACTGCTTACAGGCAGTGCTGGCTCCCACTGAGGCTGCGTGGCCAAGAGCAGCCCCAGGAGCAGCGGGCAGAGGCAGAGCAAGGTGGGGAGGAGAAAGAGGGGATGGCTCTGGGCCAGCATTACAGCGTCTCCAGTCAACTGTACCCCATAGAGGGACCCCAAATCCCTTGAGAACCTCATGAGGAGCCCCAGCCACATGCAGCACTGACAAAGAACCCAAACCCCGCATGTCTTACTGGAAAACTCCACACCCCCTGTGTGCCTCATGTCGGACCCCAGTCATCTGCCAGCCTTACAGGGGTCCCCATCACCTGCGTGCCATAGAATAGCCAGGCCTGCCATTAACTCTAGCCAGCAGTGTGTCCCCTACAGAAACCCTTTCCAGTGTCCTCCTGGGAATGGGGAACACGTGTTGAGGTTCTGGCTGAATCTGTGGGAGCAATGGGGAGTGTGTGCCCATGCTGTGCTCCACTGCTGAGCTGGCAGCTCGCTGGATGCAGCCAGGATGTTCTCGGTTTCCCCCAGAGCTGGGGCCTGCAGGCACCTTGGGCCCCCTTGGCTCGGGCTGTGCCATCCCCAACAAAGCCCTGAAGGCTGGGAGGAGAGCCCGGGGCATGGCAGAAAGATGAGAGAAGCCCCTGCTCTAGAACTGAGGGAGCTCTTTCAGAAGCAGTGACTTCACAAGATTCCCATGGTGCTCAAAGTTTGCCTCTGAAAACAAAGAGATGAGCTTGTCAGATATGTGAGAAAATAGCTGGGAAGAGATATTGCGTAATTTGGTTGTGTCTAGGTACAAATCTCCAATAGGAAAAGAGCCTCTGCAGTATACTGGTGTGGCAGTGAATATTGCAGCTTTTCTAACAGATGCGATTTGAAACCCAGCCAGCTTCTGAGTATGCAGTTACCTGGGTGAAAATCCCAGCTCATCTATTGAACCCTAAGCACTGATGTATCACTGGTTGAGGAAATGTGTAACTGACATTTTATCCAATTACCTGTGTGTGCCGGGGAAAACTAATCCACCCTATTTAAAGCATCTTCACAAAAAATAAAGTGCTGAAGTCTTCTTACAAGAATCAGGACTGCTGGTGTCTTTGTCTGGGACCCGGCAACCCCCCCACCCCTGGCCACTGAGGTAACAGCTTTAACAGGCTGGGTGTCTTAGGGTGTCCTAGTTCTTGCTAGAGTAAAGAGTAGCAATTAAATGCAATTTTATTTTCTATTCTAGAAGTGTCAAAATGTACCAAGCTTTTCAGAATTCTAAAACTACTTGAAAAATCCTAAACTGCTTAGGGAGAAAGGGAAGAAATAGTTGGGGATTTCTTTCTATGAAAATTATTCCTAAATCTTGCAAAATGAAAAATAAACACAGTAGCTGCTGCTCAGAAGAATCCCATGCCTGGCTGCTGCCTACCCAGCCCTGGCTGTGCCCAGACAAGGAGCTCTGCCAGTGCTCGTGGTACCAGCCAGACACCAGAGCTGAAGGCCAAAGGCATTGCTGGACTCAAGCCCATCCTGGAAGGAGGGGGCCACCTTCAGTCCTAGCCAGACACCAGGGCCAGCACCTTTGGGGACAGAGTGTCCTGTTCTGGGTGGTGGTGGCAGAGCAACAAGCTGGTAAAGCAGCTGTGACAGGGCCAATGGATACTGGCTTGGGGATGGCCGGTGACAGGTAAGGATGTCTCCAACTGATGGCATTGGATGGTCTCATTGTGAAGAACGAGTTTTGCTTTTTGGTAATTTTTTAAAATGTTTAGTAAAAGACAATAAGAGGCAATAAAGCAAAAGGTTAAAATGGCATTCCACTAAGGGCACACCTTGACTTAGAACACATTTTGTTAAATGCGTGAATTTCTTACATATTCATAGACCTTTCATGCATCATTGAAAATCACACTTCCCCCCAACATAAAAATCAACATTTTTACTTTTTTTTTTTTTTCCTTCCTTGTGTCTCCTTTTCTTATTGGTGCACTCCCTGATACTGGAGATCAATAAATCCTTCTCCTGAAATTCTCACGTTCGTCAGCCCTGTCTCCATCGAGAGAGGATAATCAAAGAATGCAAAGAATTTTCTGATTATCTTTTTAGCATTCAATGAGTTAGTTACATGAACCAAAGTTTTTTAGATCATTATGTTATATAGTCCAAGAAAAAATATACTTATCACGCTATAATTGCTAAATTTGGTTATTAGCAGATTTAAATGACATTATAGCCATTCAGCAATATTATACAACACTCTAAATATAGCAGTGATTTTAATATTTATGAAAAGCCAGTAATATAGTATATACTTATAACATCATGAAGCTGCCGGGGGGCTTCTTTGGAGAGAGGAGTGTCTGAGGCTCCAGCTGCCGCTGGCACACAGGGAGCCTCGTGCCCAGCAGGGCCCAGAGCTGGCAAGGCTCCCCAGCACGGCTGGAGCTGCTGGCACAGCTTGGCCCAGCTGCACAGCTGCCCCTCAAGGCCCCGGCCAGCAGGGGATGGCTCTGGGCAGGGTCCCTGGCCAGGAGCGGGCCCCAGAGCGCCTCTGCCATTCAAGGGCAATCTGCTCCCCGCTCTTTCTCCTCCCCACCTTGCTCTGCCTCTGCCTGCTGCTCCTGGGGCTGCTCTTGGCCACGCAGCCTCAGCGGGAGCCAGCACTGGCTGCAGCCCCAGCGGCTCCCCAGGACAAGGCCCAGCAACTGAGAGGCCAATAAAAGCACTGGGCAGCAGCAGAACCCTCAGCAGAGTTATGCGGACAACCACTGACCATCCACAGGTCTATAGGAGTCTCACTGGAAATGTTTCCTATCAGCAGTCATTTAAAAGAAACTTTTTGAGGCAGAGATCAGCAAAACACTCAGCATTTTCTCTTCCAGCAATACCAGATTCCGGCAAAGAACATCATCAGGAACACTGCCCCTCCAGCCACAATGGCCATTAACTTATCCAAACAGTGTGTTCCCCAGCAGAAATCTCCTCTCATGCTTTCCCAGATACTTTCAGCATGTGTTGAGGCTTCGGCTGAATCTGTGGGAGCAATAGGGAGTGTGAGCCCATGCTGTGCTCCACTGCTGAGCTGGCAGCTCGCTGGATACAGCCAGGACGCTGTGTTTCCCCTAGAGCTGGGGCCTGGGGCACCTTGGTCCCCTTGGCACCGAGCTGCTCAGTCCATGAACCCTTGAGATTGCATGGGATAATTTCTCTGTGTTGTGCTGGTCTTCTCTAGGCAATGTTTTTCAAAGACCTGGATAAGGACAGGGCAAATTCCCAGGGTTTTGGAGCTGCTTCAGGACCCACCCTTCTCCAAACAGTTGCCTTTTCTCATCTACGCCAAGGCCAGGAAATTTCAGAGGATCTCAGGGCATGCATGTCCTATAGGGCAGTTTGTGCTCCCTGTGAGCTGATGCCAAAGGCCTTCCTGCAGAGGCTGGGGAGAAGCTGCAGCCAGGCCAGGCTGGGAAACAGCCCTGCAGGGTGTGACAGCAGCAGCGGGGCAGCGAGGCTGCCATGGATCCCTTCCCGCTGTGCCGGGCATGGCGTGTCCAGATGTGCAGAGAAAGCCCCCGGCTGCTGAGCCTCAGGAGAAGGCTGTGCAACATCCCTTGCAAGAGGGTTGTGCCAATCCAGGGGCCCTGGGAGTTCTTTCAGAGGAAAGCCTGCCTAAATCCCTGGGAAAACTGAAGTAAGCAGTGCCGCAAATTGACCTACCTCTCTCCAGCCTTCCCTTAGTCCTTCTGCTCAAACAGCTTCCCCGCCCCAGGGAACAGAGTCAGGCCCTGTCAGGACACACTGGAGTCCTGCTCTCCCCCTCTGCCCTTTCCCCACCATGGGCACCCCTTGCAGCCCCTCCCACGTTTTGGGCGGTGTCTCCCATGCAGGGAGCCCAGCAGGACTGCTCAGTACCCGAGTGCCCTGAGCCTTCTTAGGATAATTCCTCTGGGCTTGTGCCGCTCTTGTCTGGGCTGTGCCCGCTCTGCCCAGCAGCAGAGATGGCAGCTCAAGGCTCAGCAGGGCTCAGGCCCAGAGGCACAGCAATTACCTCCTGTGACTGTGCCTGGCATGGCCTCCCTTCCTGCAGCAGAGGCTGGAACAGAACCACTGCTTCCTCTGGGAAATGCAGCCTTCAGCACAGTCTTGACTTTCATTGCTGGGTGAAGAGACAAGTGGATCAGATGAACATTTTCCCTATTGGGGAGGTGGCATCTTCAGAAAGCAATGTTTGTCAGAGTCATGGATATGGATCAGGAAATCTTAGAAATTTTCTGGATTTGCCAGGGCCCAACCATCTCCAAACAGCTGCCCTTTCTGATCTACCCCAAGACTGGGAAATTACAGGGGAATTCAGGGTGTGCATGGCATGTAGGGCACTTTGGGCCCCTGAAGCTGCAGCCAGGCCAGGCTGGGAAACAGCCCTGCAGGGTGTGACAGCAGCAGTGGGGCAGCGAGGCTGCCATGGATCCCTTCCCGCTGTGCCGGGCACGGCATGTCCAGATGTGCAGAAAAAGCCCCGGCTGCTGAGCCTCAGGAGAAGGCTGAGGGAAATGCACCCACCACGGCGTCTCTCCAGATCACTCAGCATCTGGTCCAGAAGTCTGTCTGCCTCCAGGGATTTCTTGTCTTCTCTGTCATGGCTGTGGACTGTTGGAAGACCTGAGAGCAAAATAGTTCCACTTCATGTGTATGTGTCGGGTAAAGCCGTAGGGGCCACATGTGAATGGACACAGCCAGAGTTGCAGAGGGGCCTGGGGAGCTCTGGGCTGGCTCTGGTCACTCTGCACACTCTTTCCATGCCCTGTGCAACATCCCTGGATGGGTGGCTGGAGCAGCCCAGGGCCCCTGTGGGCTCTCTCCCTCCCACAGAGGAAAGCCTCCCTAAAGCCCTGTGCAGAACCATCCCCAGCGCTTCCTGGGGAGAAGGGAGCGCTGTCCCGGGAAAGGGGAGCCAGGCCGCCGGCTCACCTGCTCCCCGCGCTGGCCACGGAGCTGCCTGGGCAGCCCTGGCAGGCAGGGCCACTGCCAGGAGGAGCAGGAGGAAGAGGCGCAGAGCAAGGGCCATGGTGCCTTGCCCTCTGCCAGTCCCGCAGCTCTTGCTGCCACCGCTGTGCTGCCACCGCTGTCCCAATGTCAGCACCACTGCCGCCGCCACGCCGCCGCTGCTGCCGCAAGAGCCGCGCTCAAGGACTGACTGGTCTGTGGCTGTGGTGCTGTGCAACCACGGGGCCCTGGGACCTCTGTGACCTCAGAGCCTGCTGTGACCTCAGCCTGCTGTCACCCCAGAGCCTGCTGTGACCTCATGGCCTTAGCTGTACCCCCACAGTGTACCCCGATCTGCATGAATGGGCTGCAGTGATTGTAAATGTTTTGCTTTATCAATGGGCCATTGCTTAGCAAAACCTTTGTTTTGCCTGCTGACATTGTGGTCAGGCTGTGTCTCTGGAGATGCTCTCAATGGCTCCCCTCTTTTTCTGGGCATGCCAGTGGAGGAGGTGCAGGCCCAGATGATGCCACTGAAGGAGATGTGCCCTGAGCCCAGGGATGCTCAGCATGGGCTCCCCCAGCCCCTCGAGGCCTCGCACTGGTCACAGCAGGCCCTGCCTGGTTCCTGCCTGCCCGCACCCTGGGCATCCACGGCTACTCCTGGACATGGAGCTCAGCCAGTGCTGGTGCCATGTGGGCTGTGCTGGTGGTAGCACCCAGACACTGGGGCGACAGCTCCATATCTGCATTGAAGAAGAAAAGCTGGTTTTGGTGGCTTTCAGACGATGTTCATTTGAGCTTGTTTAATAGCAGAAATAGATGTCCAAACTTGTCCTTATCCCAGTCAAACAGCGTGTTCCCTGACAGAAACCCTTTCCAATGCCCTCCTGGGAATCAGTAACACATGTTGAGGTGCCAGCTGCATCTGTGGGAGCAATGAGGAGTGTGAGATCATGCTGTACTCCACTGCTGAGCTGGCAGCTCGCTGGATACAGCCAGGACATTCTGTGTTTCTCCCAGACCTGGGGCCTGGGGCACCTTGGTCCCCCTTGGGACAGGCTGTGCTACCCAACAAAGCCCAGAAGGCCGGGAGGAGAGCCCGGGGCCAGCACAGCTGCTTGGGCAGTGGCTCCTTCCAGGGAGCCGGGCCCAACCATCCCTGAGCAGCCACTGCCAGCCCCGACCCTCCCTGCCCGGTGACAGCTCCCCCAGCCCACAGAATGGATCCCACAAAATCAATGCTCAGCCCATGGGCTCAGCAAGGACACACTGCTCACCCCTGCTCTGAGAGCTGGGCTTTGTGCAGGAACCAGCAAAGGAGTTTGAAAAGGGGACAAACTGTCAAAGAGCTGACAGCCAGGAAAGACATTGTCCCAGAAATTGTGTGTTCCTCTTCTCTGGAATTGGTCCCAGAAACATCCCTCAGACTGCTGTGTAAATGCCCACACATGGTCTGATA
>JAPFBE010001036.1:0-15561 GCA_034336665.1 Luscinia megarhynchos
CCTTCTCCCACCGTCTCCCGTGCCCAGGTTCCCGGCAGCGCCCGTACCGGGGCGCTCCATCGGCACTCGGGTGGGGGCGGGCGGGGCGCTGGCGTCGCCGGCAGCCTGCCCAGCAGTGGTTCCGGGGGGCAAAGGCGGGCTGTGCGGTCGCAGCGCGGACCGGGGGGCGGCGGTGACACGGTGGGGAGAGGGTCGGCGGCGGAGAGGCGGCGGGGAGGGCGTGCAGGGTCCGCTGCCGTTCCGCTTCTGCGGGGACTTGGACTGCCCCGACTGGGTGCTGGCCGAGATCAGCACTCTGGCCAAAATACTGAAGTGCCCGCCCCACGCCTGCTGCGGGCCCGCTGCTCTCCCTTCCCCTCCACAGTCCTCGGTGAAGCCGAAGCTGATCTGCGCCCCGGTGCTGCGGGACCTGCTGGGGGAGGCCATCGAGGCAAACGTGGGGCTATTGCAGTGGACGTGTAGTGTTTCAACACTACAGTGGCATAATCAACATCTTCAATTAATCTCGTGTTCTGCATGCAAGCCTCAGTGTTAAGAATGTTACCGACCTCTACTAGTAGAAATAATATGCATAGTAAGTATTATTGGTATTAACATTTAGGTAAGAATTGTTGGTGTTAACGTGTCAGTGTGTTAGCTGGTGTTTACCATGGCTCTGCTCCCACAGGATGACAAGATCCTGAAGCTGACCTCAGATGCAAAGTTAGGTGAGTACTGCTGTCCTTACCACCATCCCCAATGGAGCCCCGCTCAGGATGGGCAGCAATGTGTCTGGGGAATACCTTGCCAAAGTGACAGAGCTCACCGTCCCGTCTGCAGAGTCAGTGGATGTGAAGGTGACTTTATCCTCTCCGGTGCAGCCAAGCACAATGTAGAAAGTGAGTCTCTGCCAGGTGAGCTGCAGCAGCTTTGGGACTGCCCAAAGGTAAGGGCAACCCTGGGGGTGAACTGTGAAGCAGAGCTGGTGGGGTGCTGCTCACAGTTCCCAGCCGTGCCTCTCACACCCAGGTGCGGGGCAGGCTGGCTGCCGTGCTGTCCTCCATCCTCCCTGCTGTGCCATCAGTCCCCGGGGCTCCTCAGGTGCTTTGGTGGCGTTAGGCAGCTGCAGGTCTGGTGTGAGCTGAGGTTCTTCTTGTCTCCTCACTGGCAGAGCATGCCAGTGGGTTGTGCCATTTTACATGTGACTGACTTACAAAACTGCAGGAGACTGAGGACTTGTTACAGGTGTAGGACAGGTTCAAAAGAGACTTGGGGAAAAACCTCTGTCTTCCTCAGTCCAGAGGGACAGCAAAACTCACATCTGCTCACAATAATCCTCTGGAGAGTGGAGCAATGTTTGTGTGGAAGGATGACTGAGGGTAAAATCAGAGGAAACCGAGGAGTTCTATTTATATCCTAATGTAATAAGGGGGCAGAAATTTTAGGGTAAAATACAGGTGCTGTTCCCAGGGTGGAACTTGGTTGGCAAGCTCCACAATGATTCTCCGTACAACCATAAGCACCTGCTCAGGGGGGGTGGAGCAGAGCAGAATGGAGACACCATGGTTAGGCTCTGCTGAAATCCTTGCAGGGGCAGCAATTTGGTGGTACTTTGAAGCTGATGAACTGCAGAGAAGCTGTGAGAGCGATGTCTTGCCGCCAAGCCAGCAACTGTGGCAAAATCTCTTTCCTCAGATGAACGTGGCTGTCATTATAGCCTTTGTAATATTAATGCACACCTCCCTCCCAAAGTTACTTGCCTCCAAGGTAGGACCGACCACCTGTCACTGGGCACCAGCACTATACATTTTTTTTACTCTAGCTTTAAAAGTGAAGTGAGGGAGTTTTATACCAATCACTACCAAATATAAGCATGACTAGAGTCACTCAAGCTTCCCCTAAATGTAAAGAAATGGTATAAAATAAACCAAGAATGGAGAAAAAGTTTAGGAAGGCTCCATCATAACTGCTGGGATCAGTCAATGGTCTGAACCTGTCTTTTCTCCCATAGGAACACCTGTTGGGTTAGAAATGCACTCTGCCTGTGAATATTTGTCCACGTTTGGACAAACTTGGGGAAAAACCCCCAGAAGAGCTTCCCAGGAAATAAACCCCCAATTCTTTATCCCACTGGACTTAAGAAAAAAAAAAATCACTCAGGGGGAAAAGTGGAAAAAACCTATTTATTAACACATACAAGAGAAACACTTCCCAGCACAGACCCAGATGACAAAAAAAGTTTTCACTGAGAGAGAGAGAAACTTGGACGCTTCGATCTTCACTAGAAGGGCGAAACACTTCTCTGGCCGGTGTCCAGCGGCAGGCCGCAGGGTTCCTCCGGAGCTGGTGCTGAATCCTGGGGGGTGAGGGGGAGAAGGGAGAGGAGGAGAGAGAGAAAGAAAAAAAATAGCCGGAATAGCCAGCAAGCCTTAAACAGCAGCGAGCTAAACCAAATAATTCAAGCAATATAAAGTCAAAAAAAATCAAGCAAAAAACAGCTAACTAACAAACCAGGCCACGAGCCACCACCACAGCAGCGATAGCCACCCGCAGCAGCAGCCAGAGCCAAGCGCGCAGCAGCGCGAGCACCACCCCCCAAGCCAAGCCCGCGGCAAACCAAGGCCATTCCGCAGAGCAGAGCCCAGGCGGCCCCTCCCCCGGGAGCAGACAGCTTCATGGCCAAGGGGGACAGGGTGAGGAGTCAGTCAAAATATGAACCCAGGACACTGTGCTTTGTAATTTTCTAGCCAGAATTCTCTCCTTTAAATAATTGTACAGGGTATCCATCCCCAATGAACACACACATTGCCAAGACACCAATGACCACAACCACTGACTACTCAACTGTCAGTGGATGTGGGCAGTGGTTGTGGTCAGTGGAAGTATGGTCAACTATGAGTCAGTTGTGGTCAGTGGGGGTGCTTAGTGGGGTGAGGTCAGTGGCTGTGGCCATTTGGGGTGGTCAGTATGGGTGGTCACTGTGATGTGGTCAGTGATTGTGATCAGCGGCTGTGTGGTCAGTGGGTGTGGTCACTGGGGTTTGGACATTGCTGTCTGTGCAGTGGGTATGGTCAGTGGGGTATGGTCAGTGGTTGTGGTCACTGGGGGTGGTCAGTGGGGTGTGGTCGCTGGTCTTGGGCAATGGGTGTAGGCCATAGTGTCTGGTCAGCAGCAGTGTGGTCAGTTGTGTTGTCAGCAGGTGTGGTCAGTGGGGTGCAGGAACTGGTGTCTGCACAGTGGGTGTGGTCATTGGAGTGTGGTCAGTGGAGGTGGTCTGTGGGTTGATCAGCGGGTGTCGTCAGTGAATGTGATCAGTTGGGTAGTTGGGTGGAGGTAGTCAGGTGGTTGGGGGTGTGGTCATTGGGTGTGGTCAGTGGGGCTGTTCATTTGGGTTTGGTCACTGGCTGCAATCAGTGGATGTGGTCAGTAAATATGGTCAGCTGGCTAGTCAGTTGGGTGGTCAGTGTGGTTATTGGTATGGTCAGTGGGTGTGGTCAGTGAGGGTATGGTCAGTTGGTGTGGTCAGTGGGTTTGGTCAGTGGGTATGGTCATTGAGTTGGTCCTTTTGACAGTGGGTGTGGGCAGTGTGTGTGGATAGTGGGTGTGGTCACTGGGGTGGTGAATGGTGTGTGGTCAGTAGGGGTTGTTGATGGGTTGGTCAGTGGGGTGTGGTCAATGGCATTTGTCATTGGGGTGGTCAGTGGGTGTGGTCAGTGGGGTGTTGGCACTGGTTTCTAGGATATCGGGTGTGGTCAGTGAGTGTGCGTAGTGGTTATGGTCAGTGGGTGTGATCATTGGAGGTATGGTCATTTGGGTGGTGAGTGGCATGTGGTCAGTGGGTGTGGTCAGCGGGTGGGATCAGTCAGCGGGTGATCAGTGCGTCACCTTTTCCTATTTCTGTTCGATCATTCCTGCTCTGGTGAGGATGGATCCTCAGCCACTTGGAGGATGCTGATGAATTTTACTGCTCCAGAGGCCTCTTCTTTCTTGAGCTCTTCAGTTCCGGAATTCAGTGACAAAGGCTCATAAACATTTGTTAAAAACACCCATAAGAAAAGCTCCTGGGGATAATTTAAGTTTTCAAATCTTTGGTGGTTAATTAGATAGATTTCAAAAGTGTATTCCAAGTGAATATACTATATTGAAAACAATGCAGAGAGAACAGTTTTGTGCTGTTTGGGGTTTCTCTTTCCTGTTTATAGATGGATATCAGAACTGTCCAACTGATATTGACCCCCAGCACCTTCTAATGCAGTCTGAATAGATATGAAAATCAAGACCCTTCATGACTGACAATCAATCACACTTTGTCCCCATCCCCATCTCCTCCTCACCATTTCCCTCCTCCAACCCCTCAGACTCCTGTGGACCAGGAACAGTGCAACCAGCAGGACCAGGGCAGTGATTCTTCCCCTGTGCTCGGCACAGGTTGGGCAGCACCTCGAGTGCTGTGTCCAGATCTGGGCCCCCAATTTAGGAAGGACATGGGGGGACTGGAGTGTGTCCAGAGAAGGGCAACAAGGCTGGTGATTGGGGCTCAGAGACCTCATCACTCTCACAACTCCCTGAGAGGACAAGAGGACACCAAAAGTGATTGGGGCATTGGAATGGGGCTGCCCCAGGGAGGTGGGTGAGTCACCGTCCCTGGAAGTGTTTCAGGATAGACTGGATGTGGCACTGAGTGCCATGGTCTGGTGACAAGGTGGTGTTGGTCACAGGTTGACTTGATGCTCTCAAAGTCTTTTCCAGCCTGGGTGATTCTGTGATGATTGTGACACTGCAGGCCCTGGGAAGCAGGCCATTGTGACACTGCAGGCCTCTGAACTGAGAGGACCATGGTGACACTGTGTACATGGCACCACAGAGCCAAGGCCACTGTGACACTGTGGGGCTACATGGGAGCAAGGAGTCCATTGTGACACTCTGGGTCCTGTGGAACCACAGAGGCCACTGTGACACTGCAGGGCCTTGTGGAACCAAGGGCCATTGTGCCACTGTGGAACCAAGGAGAGCCTTGTGAGAGCCTGGGGCCAATGGAATCAAGGGGCCATTGTTCCACTGCAAGGACTCTTGAACTAAGGAACAATTGTGACACTGTGGTGCCCCATGGAACCAAGGGTCCCTGTGACACTGCAGGATCTTGTGGAACCAGGGCTCCACTGTGACACTGCAGCACCAAGGAATTCTGGTGGCACTCAGGCCTCATGGAACCAAGAGGCCACAGTGACACTGCAGGGCCTGTGGGACCATGCAGAGCATTGTGACAGAGCAGGACCTCGTGTAATGATGGGGCCACTGTGACACTGCAGGGCCCTGGGGACCAAGGGGCCAGTGTTGCTCCTCAGGGACTCATGGAATGAAGGAAACATGTTTGACACTGTGGTGCCCTTGGGGACCAAGAGGCCATTGTGACACTGTGGGGACCAAGGAGAGCATTGCTGCACTGTGAGACCTCATGGAACCAAGGATCCACTGTGACACTGCAGGGCCCCAAGGATCCAAGGGACTCTGGGACACCAAGGGTCCCTGGAATCAAAAGGGACATTGTGACACTGGGAGGCCTCATGGAATCATCGAGATCATTGTGACACCCTAGGGCCTCATGGAACTGTGGTGACACCAAGTTGGCTGGGAGTGTTGATCTGCTGGAGGGTAGGAAGGCTCTGCAGAGGGACCTGGACAGGCTGGACCCAGCCAAAATCCAACAAGGTGAGGTTTAACAAGACCAAGTGCCGGGTCCTGCACTTTGGCCACAACAACCTGGTGCTACAGGCTGGGGACAGAGTGGCTGGTGAGCCAGCAGTGTGCCCCAGGTGGCCAAGAAGGCCAATGGCACCTGGCCTGGATCAGGAATGGTGTGGCCAGCAGGACCAGGGCAGTGACTCTTCCTGTGCTCAGCACTGTTGGCAGCACCTCGAGTGCTGTGTCCAGTTCTGGGGCCCCCAATTTAGGAAAGGGCATGGAGGGCTGGAGCGTGTCCAGAGAAGGGCAACAAGGCTGGTGAGGGTCTGGAACACAAGTGCTGTGAGGAGTGGCTGAGAGAGCTGGGGATGTTTATCCTGGAGAAAAGTAGACTCAGGAGTGACCTTATCACTCTCTACAACTTCCTGAAAGGTGGTTGTGGTCAGGTGGGGTTGATCTTTTCATCAGGCAAACAACTGACAGAATGAGAGGACTGTCATAAGCTGTGCCAAAGGGAAATATAGGTTGGATATTAGGAAAAGTTTTTTACAGAAAGGGTGATAAAATACTGGAATGATCTGCCCTAGGGGGTTGGTGGAGACACCATCCCCTGGATGTGTTTTAAAAAAAGACTGGGGTATGGCACTCGGTGCCATATGAAATGTGTTAGGCAGCGGTTGGACCTGATGATCTTGATCTTCCAAGCTAGTGATTCTGTGATTCTGTGAATTCTCGGAGTCTTTCAGCTGAATTCTCTGTTCCTGACCTTTCCCTGGATCTCTGTTGCAGATGGAAGCTGCTGGTGCTATTCTCACCAACCTAATTTGAATGCAGACAGATGTTCCCAGGTGTGTTAAGGTGTTGCTCAATGTTTTATGTGGAATTTTGTATCCTCATGGCACCAAGGAGACCCTTTTGGAACTGTGGAAAACTCATGGAACCAAAGCCATTGAGAGATTGGGGTGGATGGAACCAAGGAGAGCATTGTGATACTGCAGATCCAAGGACACCATGGTGACACTGTGGAAAACTCATGGAACCATGGGGCACTGTGACACAGCAGGGACTTCATGGACCCAAGGAGTGAACTGTGACTCTACCAAACCTCATGGAACCAAAGGGCCCCTTGTGGAACCTCAGAGCCTTGTGGACCAAAGGGACCACAGTGACACTGTGGGGTCCATGGAACCAAGGGGCCATGGTGACACTGTGGGGGCCCGTGGATCAAAGAGGCAACTGTGACACTGCAGGGCTTTGTGGAGCTCAGGGACTGATGTGACACTGTGTGACCGCATGGTGCCCAGGAGAGCATTGTGACACTGAACCTAATGGAATTGTTGGACATGATACAAATTTGAATTTTTTTAATGTAACAGGAGGACAGGGATGGGCAAGAGGAAGAAATCTGGAGCAGGAAAGAGGAAAGAAAATAAAGGTCAAGTAAAGGAAATGCTCATGGCATTGTGAGTGTGGCTGCCAGGCAGACCTGGCTCTGAGCAACAACATCTGCAGTGGGACAGGAAACTCAGAGCTCACAGGAACAAACTTTCTGTCTGACTGCAGAGGCCACGACAAACTTGAGTGGTTTCCCTGCCGTCCCCCAGCCCTTGCTGGCCCCAGGGGCTGATGGCATTTGTGCTCACTCAGCTCCATCTCCCCACAGCAGCACCATGGGGGTGCTGACGCCTGCTCTGTGCAGTGCAAACAGGGGCTCCTGAGCCAGTGCTGCCGTGGCTGTGCCTGCAAGGATGCGGCACCTGTGTGAGCTGGGGGAGAGGCCAGGGCTGCAGAGGGGGATGTTGTTGGCAGGTGCATGAGGACGCTGTGGGACGCTGTACTGAGCTGTCCAGCACAGTGGGGATGGATCAGCCCCTGCTCTGCTGCTCCTTGCCAGGGTCTCCCCCTTGCAGGGCCCTTGCAGAGCACCAGCCATGCTGTTTGCCCCCAGCCTGCCCACGGCCAGCCTGGGGCTGCTCACGGGGGTTTTCTCTGCTCAGCACTGGCCTGGCCAAGTGTTGTGGAGAGAGCCTGGCCAAGGAGCCTGGAGCCCCCAGGCCCTGGCCTGAGGCGTCAGCGCTGCCCCAGCAGTGCCCATGGCCTGTCCCTGCTGCAGCCCCGGCACTGCCACCCCCAGGGCTGTGCCCGGCCCTGAGAGCACTCAGGCCCTGCATCAACACGAGGGGCGGGAGGGCAGCGGGGCAGTGGCACGGGAGCAGGACTGGCAACACCAAGTGCTGCTGCTGCTGCTGCTGGGCACAGCTGCTGTGCCAGCACTGATCTGTCCCCAGCTCTGCACACAGACATTGCTTTTGCAGTTCCAGAGAACGGCACAAAAGGGGCATCTCTGGAGAAAAATTTGCTGTGAATTCCTTTATTTTATTTAAATCCACCAAGAGCACAGCTCCTCATTGACACAGTCTGTGGGTCACAGTAACGGTGGAGAGAAACAAAATGAGAAATGGCAGAAAGAATGGCTTTTCTTTTTGAAAAACGTTAAAAAAGTAAAACAAAAACAAACAATCTCTAAAACAAACAAGGAAGAGTTATCAAAAAATCCTTTTATTACAAGTGATTTGCAGAAACTGGAAAACAGTTTAATGGTCAGGAAAACGTCCAGTCTTCAGTTCCCACACTGCAGCCTTGAGCTCCTTATTCCTCAGGCTGTAGATGAGGGGGTTCAAGGCTGGAGTCACCACTGAGTACAAAACTGACAGGGCCAGATCCAGGGATGGGGAGGAGAGGTAGGGGGGCTTCAAGTGGGAAAATATGGCAGTGCTGAGAAACAAGGAGATGATGGCCAGGTGAGGAAGGCAGGTGGAAAAGGCTTTGTGCCGTCCCTGCTCAGAGGGGATCCTCAGCACAGCCCTGAAGATCTGCACATAGGAGAAAACAATGAATACAAAACAGGCAAAACATAAACAGACACTAACAGCAAGAAGGCGCAATTCAGCAGAGTTTGAGTGTGAGCAGGAGAGCTTGAGGATCTGTGGAATTTCACAGAAGAACTGGCCCAGGGCATTGCCCTGACACAGGGGCAGGGAAAATGTATTGGCTGTGTGCAGCAGAGCATTGAGAAAGGCACTGGCCCAGGCAGCTGCTGCCATGTGGGCACAAGCTCTGCTGCCCAGGAGGGTCCCATAGTGCAGGGGTTTGCAGATGGACACGTAGCGGTCGTAGCACATGATGGTCAGGAGGAAAAGCTCTGATCCAAGGAAGAACACAAAGAAGAAGATCTGTGCAGCACATCCAGCATAGGAGATGTTCCTGGTGTCCCAGAGGGAATTGTGCATGGCTTTGGGCACAGTGGTGCAGATGCAGCCCAGGTCAGTGAGGGCCAGGTTGAGCAGGAAGAAGAACATGGGGGTGTGCAGGTGGTGGCCGCAGGCTACGGCGCTGATGATGAGGCCGTTGCCCAGGAGGGCAGCCAGGGAGATGCCCAGGAAGAGGCAGAAGTGCAGGAGCTGCAGCTGCCGTGTGTCTGCCAGTGGCAGCAGGAGGAAGTGGCTGAGGGAGCTGCTGTTGGACATTTGCTGTGTCTTGGAATGGGGATCTGTATGAAAAGTAATCATGGAATAGTTCAGTTTGGAGAGGACTTTAAATACCTTAGCCCAGCTTGGTGGCACTTTCCCCCCACTGCCTTCCCAGGGCTCTGCTGCCTGGAGCTGTCCCTGCCAGCAGCTGCTTCCCTGTGCCCAGGGCTGTCCCCTGCCCGTGCTGGTCCAGAGCCCAGCCCAGCCCTGGGGGCTCAGCTCTGCCCTGCAGACCCCACCCAGCACAGGGCACTCCCCAGAGCCAGCTCTGCCTCTGCAGGCTCGGATGGCAGCATCATTGCAATCCTGAGGAGGCTGGAAAAGAGACACTGGTTCTGCCTGTAAGGGACCCTGTGCTGATTTCTTTCTTTGCCTGGTTTATTTAGACTTGAGAGAAATTGCTTTTATTTTTCTCAGCCTGAACAGGCAGATGAATATCAATGTGCAATTTCTCATCCACGTAATCTAGAGAAGTAGATTATCAAATCAGGATTTTCCCTTTTATGCAGCCTCTGCCTTGCTGTGCTCTCTATGTAATCTACTTGGAAATGTAGTGCAGTTAAATGTCATGCTCGGAGCAGTACTGAACAATGAAGCATCCTCACACATTCCAAGAGCATTTCCAAGCCTTACCAGCTGTCTCCTTCTACCCAGACCTTGTCCCCCAGTGCTGGGAGCAGCTCCCAGGGCTGACTGAGAGCTGTCCCTGGCAGGCAGCAGAGTCCCTGCCCCAGCACAGCGCCCTAGGCTGCAGGACCCTGCTCTGCAGGACAGCCCTGGGCACCCCTGGCTGATCTACACAAAAGAGAATCAGAGAATGTACTCACAGAGTCTGCAGGCTCTGGGATGTTCCAGCTTTAGGAAGTCTCTCCAGGAGCTGCAGCTGCATTTTCCTGCAGCCAGAGGTTTACTGTGTCAAGGGCTGGGAGTGATTCTGCCCCAGTCACTTCTGAGCATCTTCCCAGCGCTGACTGATTGAAGCTCTCTGTGCCTCTGTGCTGTGCCTGGAGTGGCTGCAGGAAGTGCCCCAGCCCTGCTGGGCTCTGAGAAGGGTTGCTCAGCAAGACCAATGTGTTTTTGAAGCTCTTCTTGATTGCCAGGATCTCGCTCTGAGCAAGGAGCCCAGCAAGGGGCCTCCTGGCTCAGCCCCAGCAAGGCTGGGCACTGTCACCCCTGCCCTCAGCATCCCCCCACATCCCAGTGGCCTCAGGGATCTGTTGGGACCAGTCCCTGGGGAGCCTTGGTCAGGAATGGCCCTGGGGGCTCCTTCATGCTCCCAGGGACTGCAGGTTTTTCAGAGAACTTTGGGTTTTGCTTTGGCCTTGGAGTCTGTGAGAGCTTTGTGGAATCATGGCCTCCAATTACCTGCTTTAATTAGTCTCTTGAGAGCCCTTCTCAGTAACAACACTCCATGGGGCTCATTAATGCTTCAAGCTACTTCAGGTTTTTTAAGGTACTTTCCTTTTTCCGTTCTTCGCTGACTCTCTGAGAGGTTTTTGGGCAATCACGGCCTCCAATTCTCTCCTCCAAGGAGTCCATGAGGAGCCTGTGTTGGGGATGGACCTCAGTGGGACCCATTAATGCTTTGAGACACTTTGGATTTTTCTTCTGACTTGGACTCCTGGAAAGGTTTGTGCAATCTCCTCTCAGGCCCTTACATTCAAAGGCTCAGCACCAAATGCACAACAGGGTTCTTTGGGATCAAGCATATTCTGACAAACCATGGCTCCGCCTTGATGTCCCTCTTGTCTGCTGCTGTTCATTAGGAAGGTGTGCTGCTGCAGTTATGGAGAAATATTTCAAAGAACTTCTAAGAAATATGTATTCCTATTTCAAGGGAAATACTGTTTCTCTTCAGAGCAGAGGTCATTGCCACATTCTGTCATTGATATTGATCCAAGGTCTCTCCTCAGGAGGTCTGGCCTGCTCAGAGAGGCTGTGCCTTGAGTTCTAACATAGTGTGGAAAACCTTGCTCCACATTACTCAGCTCCATCCTGTGTGTCCTCTCTCACCTGGGACCTGCTTTGCTTGGAGATCTGGCTGCACTCAGGCAAACAGGGGTTTTCTTCCTTTCCTTTTTTTTGAAGCAATTGAAAACTCCTAAGTTTCCCCCTTACATACAGACACCCTTCTCAAGTGTGTGTCAAGATGCCACCATGGAGATTTATATTCCCAAGGCAGAGCCATGCAAGATCTGGTTTAGAACTTTGGACTCTTTGGTTCCACAAGACCTTGTTGTGCCACCATGGACTCTTGGTTCTGTGAGGCTCTGTCACAATGGATGTTTGTTTCCATGGGGCCCCAGAGTGTCACAGGGGTTTCCTTTTTCCTGTGGTAATTAGCAGCAAACCCTACTGACAGACCCAAAAGCCTGGGAAGAAGGAGGAATGGGGACATTTGGAGTGATGATTTTTGTCTTCCCAGGGCACAGTGGCATTGGGTGGGGCCCTGGAGATGGCTGAACATCGGCCTGCCCATAGAAGGGGGAAGAGACAACAACCTCTGTCCATGGAACTACAACAGCAGAGAGGTCAGGCCGAAGTCTGGGCTTAAAAGACTGTCACCAGCACAGGAAACATCAATGTGAGAGGCAAGATGTCTTTACAAATCATTTGAATTGTGAAGGGGTGGGTGTTAAGGTCTGTGAAACGGGTTGTAATGTTTCTACTGACTTTGGGCACCAGATATTTTTACTGGGACCAGACAGCTTGGCTCCTGAAACAGACAAGGGTCTGCACAGGGCTGAACTTCTGAACTTCGGGGGAAAATGCCAGGTTCAGGAAGGGATATGGAGCAGGCAGATAGGGAAGCCTCTACCTTCCTAGTACCTCAGCCAATGGGGAAAGAAAGAGGGCAACAGGTGAAGAGGAGTTTAGGATAAAAGGAGTCTGCACCCTCTGAAACCTCAAGAGAGGAAACTCCATGGGTGTGTCCTCAAGGGACAGCACTCCTCAAGGTGCAGGGGGGTGCTGGAGTACCATACTGTGTCTGCAAAGGGTCAGAACTACTCGGGAGAGGGACTGCAGTACCAGGTTTTTTCCACAAAGGGAGCAGAACTGCTCAGCAGAGGGGGGAGCTGCAGTGCCATGGTGTGTTCACAAGGGGGCAGCACATCTAGGAGGAAGGAGGTGCTGCAGTACCAGGCTGTGCCCACAGGGGGCACAGCATTGCTTCGGTGGGAGGCAGCAGTACTGGGCTGTGTCCACAGGGGGGCAGCACTGCTTGGAGGAGGAGGATGCTGCAGTTTCAATCTGTGTACACAAGGGGCAGCACTGCTCGGAGTGGGGGGGGGGAGGGGGAGGAGTGGTAGTATGATGCTATGTCCACAAGGGGGCCGCACTGCTAAGAATGAGGTGGCTGCTGCACCGGCTTGTGTACACAACGGGGCAACACTGCTTGGGGGTGGGGGGGGATGCAGTACTAGGTGGCATCCACAAGGGGGTAGCACTACTCAGGGCACAGGGCTGCAGTACTATGCTGCATCCACAAGGCTGCAGCACTGCTCTGCGGAGGGGCTGCATTACTGAGCTGTGCCCACAAGCAGGCAGAACTGCTAAGGGAACACGGGGACTGCAGTACCATGCAGTGCCCACAATGGGACAGCACCGATCAAGAGGTGTTGTGGCTGCAGTACCGTGTTCAGTCCACAAGGGGGCAGTACTCCTCGGGGAAAGCGGGGGCTGCAGTACTGTTCAGTGTCCACAAGGGGGGAGCAGTGCTCGGGGGGCGGACTGCAGAATTTGTTGTGTCCACAATGGGGCATCACAGCTTAAGGAGAAAGGGGTGCTGCAGTGTTTGGTTCTGTCCTACAGGCGATTGCATTGCTGGGAGTGGAGGGTCTGCAGTACGAGGTTGTGTCCACAAGGGGGCAGCACTGCTTGGAGGGTGGAGCTGCAGTACCTTGCTGTGTCCACATGGGGCAGCATTTTTGGTGGGGGAAAAGGGCTGCCCTACCACGCTGTTTCCATAAAGGGGCAGCAATGTTCAGAAGGTGGCGGGTTGCAGTACCTGGCTCTGTCCACAACAGGGAAGCTCTACTCAGAAGGAGGCAGCTGCAGTACCATTCTGTGTCCTCAAGGGGGCAGCTCTGCTCAGGGTGGGGCTGCAGTAACAGATTGTGTCCAAAACGGGGCAGCACTTCTCAGGAGGGGGAGGCAGCAGTACCGGCTTGTGTACAGCAGGGAGCAGCACTGCTCAGAATGGGGAAGGGGGTGGAGCTGCACTGCTCGGAGTGGCGGGGGGAGGGGAGGAGTGATAGTATGATGCTATGTCCACAAGGGAGCCGCACTGCTAAGAATGAGGTGGCTGCTGCACCGGCTTGTGTACACAACGGGACAGCACTGCTTGGGGGTGGGGGGGATGCAGTACCAGGTGACGTCCACAAGGAGGTAGCACTGTTCAGGGCACAGGATTGCAGTACTATACTGTGTCCACAAAGCTGCAGCACTGCTCGGCGGAGGGGACTGCAGTGTCTAGCTGTGTCCACAAGGGGTCAGAACTGCTTGGAAGGAAGGGGCCTGCAGTACCATGCAGGGCCCACAAGGGGGCAGGACTTCTCAGAAGGGGGCAGGACTGCTCAGAAGGGCGTGGACTGCAGCATCATGCTGTGTCCACAAAGGGGCAGCACCAATCGGCATGTGTTGTGGCTGCAGTACCGTGTTTTGTCCAGAAGGAGGCAGCATTACTAGGCAGGCAGGGGCTACAGTACCGTGTTCTGTCCACAAGGAGGCAACACTCCTTTGGGAAAGCGGGGGCTGCAGTACCATGCAGTGTCGACAATAGGGGAGCACTGCTCGGGGGGGTGCTACTGCAGTATTGGTTGTGTCCAAAATGGGGCAACACACCTTAGAGAGAAGGGGGGCTGCAGTACTCGGTTCTGTCCTGAAGAGGGCCGGCATTGCTGGGATTGGGGGGTCTGCAGTACCTGGCTCTATCCTCAAGGGGGCAGCATGGTTCGGGGAAGAGGGGGAGGCTGCAATGCTGAATTTTGTCTGGAAGGGAGCAGGACTGGTCGAGGGAGGGAGGGCTGCAATACTGGGTTGTGTCCACAAGGAAACAGCACTGGTCATGGTGGGGGCCTGCCATACCCAGCTGTGTCCACAAGGGGGCAGGACTGCTCAGGGAACACGGGGCTGCAGTACCATGCTGTGTCCACAAAGGGACAGCACAAATCGGGAAGTGTTGTGGTGCAGTAACATGCTGTGTCCAAAAGGAGGCAGCATTACTAGGAAGGCAGGGCCTGCAGTATCATATTCTATCCACAAGGGGGCAGTACTCCTCAGGGAAAGCGGGGGCTACAGTACCGTTCAGTGTCCACAAGGGGGGAGCAGTGCTCGGGGGGGGGGGACTGCAGAATTTGTTGTGTCCACAATGGGGCAGCACAGCTTAAGGAGAAAGGGGTGCTGCAGTGTTTGGTTCTGTCCTACAGGCGACTGCATTGCTGGGAGTGGGGGGTCTGCAGTACGAGGTTGTGTCCACAAGGCAGCAGCGTTGCTTGGAGGGTGGAGCTGCAGTACCTTGCTGTGTCCACATGGGGCAGCATTTTTGGTGGGGGGGAAAAAGGGGTGCACCAAAACGCTGTGTCCATAAAGGGGCAACAATGCTCAGAAGGTGGCAGGTTGCAGTACCTGGCTGTGTACACAACAGGGAAGCAATGCTCAGGTATGGAGGGGGCTGCAGTACCTGGTTCCAATCTCCTGTCCCCTCGTCAGCTTACACCAGATGCTTGCCAAGCACTGCAAAAGGTGGCTGATGCTATTTCAACTAGGCAAGCTGCCCGATGGACCCCTGAGCTACCTTTCATTTTGATTATCCTAAATCCAGCTAAGCAATCTCATGCTTTGTTTTTTCAATGGGATCCTAAAGCACCGGACCACTGTTGATACCGAAATAATGAGAAAAAGGACTAATGTAGATATAGTAGTAGTCATGCTAAGGCTTAGAAAACTACAGTTTTCGGACAGGCCCTGGGAACCAACCTTGTGAAACAATAGTCAAAGGAATTAGTAGAGCATATAGAACATTTAGAACTGTGAAAACAATAATCAAAGGATTTAGTAGAGCATATAGAACATTTAGAAACTTTCAAGATAAGGCTAAAGTATAATAATAAATAAAGGGTTCTGGTGATGGAAAAACATGTAAGGGGGATTGAGGGGGGTAGCCTATAGTTCTGAGTAGACAAGCATGCAGAATTTATAACTTTTAAGAATGATATCTACAAGATTTATGTATCTGTATTGTCTTGAAGAATGTGTACTTTTGCAAGTAGACCACTTTGTAAAAAGGTATAAAAACCTGACGGAAAAAGGGAACTGTGGGATCCTGACTTTGGACGCTAGTCCGCAGGTTTCCCCGGGCCCTGAATAA
>JAPFBE010001037.1:0-15498 GCA_034336665.1 Luscinia megarhynchos
AGTTGCCCCTGGTTGTGCAGCCAGGACCGGCCCACCCGTGTGTGGGGCGTGGATAAGGGCCTCGCGGTTGCCTCTGGGTGTGCCGCCACGGCGGCCACCACCCGTCGGTGGGCGTGCAGAAGGGCCTGCGGTTGCTCTCTGGGTGTGCGCACACGGCCGGCCACCCGCTGGTGGGTGTGCAGAAGGCCCTGCGGTTGCCTCTGGGTGTGCCGCCCGCGGCCCGGCCTACCCGTGGGTGGGAGTGCAGAAGGGCCTCGCGGTTGTCTCTCGGGTGTGCCATACGGCCAGCCCACCCGTGGTGGGGCGTGCAGAAGGGCCTGCAGTTTCTTCTGGGTTGACGTAGCGACCAGCTTACCCGTGGGTGGGGCGTGCAGAACTGTTTGCGTGTGCCTCTTGGTGTGCCGCCACAACCGGCCCTCCCCTGGGTGGGCATGCAGAACTGTTTCGCGTGTGCCTCTGGGTGTGCACCGCCGGCCGGCCCACCCGTGGGTGAGGCGTGAAGAAGGGTTCGCGGTTGCCTCTGGGTGTGCGCCCGCGGTTGAAAGCCCACCAGTGGGTGTCGCGTGCAGAAGGCCCTGCATTTGCCTCTGGGTGTGCAGCAGCGGGGCGGCCTACCCGTGGGTGGGCGTGCAGAACTGTTTCGCGTGTGGCTCTGGGTGTGCCGCTTCACGGCCCGGCCCACCCGTGGGTGGGCGTGCAGAAGGGCCTGCGGTTGCCCCCTAGTTGTGCCGCCCGCGGCGGGCCCACCCGATGTGTGGGGCGTGCAGAAGAGCCTCGCGGTTGCCTCTGGGTGTGCCGCCCACGGCAGGCCCACCCGTGGAGTGGCGTGCAGAAGGGCCTGCAGTTTCCCCTGGAGAGTGCCGCCGGGTCGGCCCACCTGTTGGTGAAGTGCAGAAGCCCTGCGGTTGCGTCTGGGTGTGCCGCTACGGCCGACCAACCGTGTGTGGGGCGTGCAGAACTGTTTCGCGTGTGCCTCTGGGTGTGCCGCCACGGCCGAGCCCACCCGTGGGTGAGGCGTGCAGAAGAGCCTACGCTTGCCCTAGTTGTGCCGCCACGGCGAGGCCCACCGATGGGTGGGGCGTGAAGAAAGACCTGCATTTTCCCCTGGGTGTGCCGCCCGGCCCGACCCACCCGTTGGTGGGTGTGCAGAAGGCCCTGCGGTTGCCTCTGGATGTGCAGCCCGCGGCCAGCCCACCCGTGGGTGGGGCGTGCGAAGGCCTACAATTTCTTCTGGGTTGGCCTTAGCGACCAGCTTACCCGTGGGTGGGCGTGCAGAACTGTTTATGCGTGTGCCTCTGGGTGTGCAGCCACGGCCGACCCACCCGTGGGTGGGCGTGCAGAACTGTTCGCGGTTGGCTCTGGGTGTGCATACGGCCGGCTCCCACCGGTGGGTGGGCGTGCAGAAGGCCTGCTTTTCCCCTGGGTGTGCCGTCCCGCGGTGGGGCCACCCGTGTGTAGGCGTGCAGAAGGGCCTCGCGGTTGCCTCTGAGTGTGCCGCCCACGGCCGAGCCCACCCGTGGGTGGGGCGTGCAGAAGGAGTTTGCGTTAGCCTCTGAGTGTGCCGCCCACGGCCGGTTTACAGTGGTGAGCGTGCAGAAGGGCCTGCTGTTGTTTTGGGTGTATGCACGCCACGCCGGCCCTCGTGGGTGGCGTGCAGAAGGGTTTCGCGGTTGCCTCTGGGTGTGTTGCCACGGCGGGCCCACCCGTGGGTGGCGTGCACAACTGTTCTGCGTGTGCCTCTGGTTTGTGCCTCACGGCGACCCACCGTGGGTGGAAGTGCAGAAAGAGCCTCGCGGTTGCCTCTGGGTTGATGCAACGACCAACCCACCCGTAGGTGGGCGTGCAGAACTGTTCGCGTGTGCCTCTGGGTTATGTCAAAGCCCGCGGCCCGGCCCACCGTTGGTGAGGCGTCGCAGAACTGTTTCGTGTTCCTCTGGGTGTGCCTCCACGGCGGCCCACCCGTGGGTGGGCGTGCAGAAGACCTGCAGTTGCCCCTGGTTGTGCAGCCAGGACCGGCCCACCCGTGGGTGGGGCGTGGAGAAGGCCTACGTTTGCCTCTGGGTGTGCCGCCCGCGGCCGGCCACCCGTGGGAGGGCGTGCAGAAGGGCCTGCGGTTTCCTCTGGAGTGCGCCCCGCGGCCCGGCCCACCGATGGGTGGGCGTGCAGAAAGGGTCTGCGGTTGCCTCTGGGTTTACGCAGCGGTCGGCCCACCCGTGGGTGGGCGTGCAGAACTATTTCGCGTGTTCCTCTGGGTGTGCACACGGCCGTCCCACCCGATGGGTGAGGGCGTGCAGAGGGCTGCGGTTGCCTCTGGGTGTGTTATTACGGCCGGCCCACCCGTGGGTGGGGCGGTGCAGAAAACCGCGGTTGCCTCTGGCTCTGCCGCTACAGCCCGTACACGTGGGTGGGCGTGCAGAAGGCCCTGCGGTTGCGCGAGGTGTGCGCCACAGTCCGCCCACCTGTGGGTGAGGCGTGCAGAAGGCTCTCTGCGGTTGCATCTGGGAGTGCGCTTCACGCGCCCAACCTTGTGTGAGGCGTGCAGAACTGTTTCGCGTGTGCCTTTTGGTGCTGCGCGCCCGGCCACCCGTGGGAGGGCGTGCAGAAGGGCCTGCGGTTGCCTCTAAGTGTGCGCTTCACGGCCGGCCCCTACCCGTGGGTGGGGTGCAGAAAGGGCCTGCAGTTGCCTCTGGGTGTATGCCCACGGCCAGCCACCACGTGGGTGGAAGTGCAGAAGAGCCTGCAGTTTCTTCTGGGTTGGCATAGCGACCAGCTTACCCGTGGGTGGGCGTGCAGAACTGTTTCGTGTGATTGCCTCTTGGGGTGTCGCATACAACCCGGCCCTCCCTGGGTGGGCGTGCAGAACTGTTTGCGTGCTGCCTCTGGGTGTGCCGCCCACGGCCCGGCCCACCATGGGTGAAGCGTGAAGAAGAGGTTTCGCGGTTGCCCTCTGGGTGTGCACACGGTTGGCCCACCAGTGGGTGTGCGTGCAGAAGGCCCTGCAGTTGCCTCTGGGTGTGCAGCAGCGGCTGACCTACCCGTGGGTGGGCGTGCAGAACTGTTTGCGTGTGGCTCTGGGTGTGCCTTCACGGCCGGCCCACCCGTGGGTGGGCGTGCAGAAGGGCCTCGCGGTTGCCCTAGTTGTGCCGCCACGGCGGGCCCACCGATGTGTGGTGGTGCAGAAGAGCCTGCGGTTGCCTCTGGGTGATGCCTGCAGCGGCCGTCCACCGTGGGTGGAAGTGCAGAAAGGAACCTAGCAGTTGCCCCTGAGTGTGCCGCCCGCGGTCGGCCCACCTGTGGGTGGGACGTGCAGAAAGCTGCGGTTTGCGACTGGGGTGTGCCGCTTCATGGCCCGGCCAACCGCGGTGTGGGCGTGCAGAACTGTTCGCGTGTGCCTCTGGGTGTGCTGCACACGGCGGCCCACCCGTCGGGTGAAGAGCGTCAGAAAAGGGCCTGCATTTTCCCCTGGCGTGCCGCCAGGGCGGCCCACCCGTTGGTGGTGTGCAGAAGGCCCTGCGGGTTGCCTCTGGATGTGCAGCGACGCCAGCCCACCCGATGGGTGAGTAAGAAAGGGACCTGCAAATTTCTTCTGGGTTGGCATACGGCGGCCCACCCGTGCTGTGGCGTGCGAGAACTGTTTGCGCGAGTTTGCCTCTGGGTGTGCCGCCCACGCCGACCACCGATGGGTGGGCGTGCAGAAGGGCCTGCTTTTCCCCTGGGTGTGCCGCCAGCGGTAGGACCACCCGTGTGTGGAAGCGCGCAGAAGGGCCTCGCGGTTGCCTCTGAGTGTACCGACGCGGCGACTCCACCCGTGGGTGGAGCGTGCAGAAGGTTCGCGTTAGCCTCTGGAGTGTGCCGCCCGCGGCCGCCCTAACGCGAGGTGCAGAAAGGGCCTGCTGTTGTGCGCCTTTGTGCGCCACACGGCCCGGCCCCTTTCGTGGAGTGGCGTGCAGAAGGGTTTCGCGGTTGCCTCTGGGTGCTGTTGCCGCAAGGGCCCACCCGTGGGTGGGCGTGCACAACTGTTCTGCGTGTGTGCCTCTGGTTGTGTGCCTCAGCGGCCCGACCCACCCGTGGTGAAGTGCAGAAAAGACCTGCACGGTTGCCTCTGTTGAGCGACGACCAACCCACTCGTAGGTGAGCGTGCAGAACTGTTTGCCTGTGCCTGCAGTTATCATGGCCACGGACGGACCCACCGTGGTGGCGTCGCAGAACTGACTGCGTGTGCCTCTGCGTTATTGCCTCCCGCGGCGGCCCACCCGTGGGTGAAGTGCAGAAGGCCTCGCGGTTGCCTCTGGGTGTGTTGCCACGGCGGCTCATCAGTGGGTGGGCGTGCAGTAGGGCCTCGCGGTTGCCTCTGGCTGCGCTTCGCACGGCCGGCCCACCTGTGTGTGAGTGCAGAAGTCCCTCCGGTTGCGACTGGGTGTGCCCTCACGCAGACCAACCATGTGGGCGTGCAGAACTGTTTTATGAGCCGCTCTGGGTGTGCCGCCCACGGGCCGGCCCACCCGATGGGTGAGCGTGAAGAAGGGCCTGCGGTTGCCTCTGGGTGTGCCGCCACGGTTGGCCCCACCAGTGGGTGTAGCGTGCAGAAGGCCCTGCATTTGCCTCTGGGTGTGCAGCAACGGGCGGCCTACCCGTAGGGTGGGCGTGCAGAACTGTTTGCTTGTGGCTCTGGGTGGCCACACGGCCGGCTCACCGATGGGTGAAGTGCAGAAGAGCCTACAGTTGCCCTGGTTGTGCAGCGGGACCGGCCCACCCGTGGGTGCGGGCGTGGAGAAAAGACCTCGCGTTTACACTCTGGGTGTGCCGCCACGGCCGGCCCACCCGTGCGTGCAGAAGGAGCCTGCGGTTTAGTCTGGAGTCGCGCCACCACGGCGGCCCACCGATGGGTAGGCGTGCAGAAGGGTCTGCGGTTGCCTCTGGGTTTACTGATACGGTCCGGACCACCGTGGGTGGAGCGTGCAGAACTATTTTGCGTGTTCGCTCCGGGTGTCGCACGGCCGTCGACCGTGGGTGGGAAGTGCAGAGAGACTTGCGGTTGCCTCTGGGTGTGTTGTTGTACGGCCCACCCGTGGGTGGGCGAGCAGAAGGCTCGCGGGTTTGCCTCTGGCTGTGCGCTACAGCCGGCTCCACCCGCGGGTGAAAGCTGCAGCAGACCCTCGCGGTTACCCGCGGGGTGTGCCGCGAGTCACGCCCACCTGTGGGTGGGCGTGCAGAAGGCCCTGCGATTTGCATCTGGGAGTGCCGCTACGGCCGCCCAACCTTGTGTGGTGCGAGCAGAACTGTTTCGCGTGTGCCTTTTGGTGTGCGCCACGGCCGGCCCACCCGCGGGAGGCGTGCAGAAGGGCCTCGCGGTTGCCTCTGGGTGTGCCGCCACGGCCGGCCTACCCGCGGTGGGCGTGCAGTAGAACCTGCATTTTCCCCTGCGTGCCGCCACGTCGGCACACACTCGTTGGTGGTGTGCAGAAGGCCCTGCCTTTGCCCTCTGGGTGTGCAGCCACGGCCAGCCCACCCGTGGGTGAAACGTGCAGAAGGGCCTGCATTTTCTTCTGGGTTGACGCAACGACCAGCTTACCCATGTGTGGGCGTGCAGAACTGTTTATGCGGTGCCTCTGGGTGTGCCGCCAGCGGCCTCGGCCCACCCGTGGGTGGGCATGCAGAACTGTTTGCGCGTGTGCCTCTGGGTGTGCCGCCACGGCCGGCCCACCCTGTGGGCGCGGCAGAAGGGCCCTGCTTTTTCCCCTGAGTGTGCCGCCACGGTAGGCCCACCCGCGGTGTGGGCATGCAGAAGGGCCTGCGTTTGCCTTTGGGTGTGCAGCGCGAGCCGGCCCACCCGTGGGTGAGCGTGCAGAAGGGTTTGCGTGTGCCTCTGAGGTGTGCCGCACGGCGCCGCCCACCCGCAGTGTGGGCGTGCAGAAGGGTTTCGCGGTTGCCTCTGAGTGTGCCGGGCCACGGCCGCCTACCCGTGGGTGGGCGTGCAGAAGAGACCTCGCGGTTGCCTCTGGGTGTGCCGCCACGGCCGGCTCCATCAGTGGGTGGAGCGGCAGAAGGGGCCTTCGGTTGCGACTGGGTGTGCGCTATCTGACGGCCAACGCGGTGTGGGCGTGCAGAACCGTTTTGCGTGTGGCTCTGGGTGTGCCGCCACGCGGCCGGGCAACCCGCGGGTGGGCGTGCAGAAGGGCCTGCTGTTGCCCCTGGTTGTGCCGCCAGCGGTGGGCCCACCCGCAGTGTGGGCGTGCAGAAGGGCCTGGCGGTTGCATCTGCTTGTGCCAAGCACGGGCCGCCCACCCGTTGGTGGGTGTACAGAAGGCCTGCCCGGGTTGCCTCTGGGTGTGCAGCCAGCCGGCCTACCCGTGGGGTGGGAGTGCGAAGGCCCTGCGGTTGCCTCTGGTGTGCCGCCACGGCCGGCCTACCCGTGGGTGGAGTGCAGAAGGGCCTGCGGTTGCCTCTAGGTGTGCCGCCACGGCCAGCCCACCCGCAGGTGGGCGTGCAGAAGGGCCTGCAGTTTCTTCTGGGTTTACTATCCGACCAGCTTAGAGCGCGGGTGGGCGTGCAAACTGTTTGCGCGTGCCTCTGGGTGTGCCGCCACGGCTGGCCCACCCGTGGGTGGGCGCAGAACTGTTTGCGCGTGTGCCTCTGGGTGTGCCGCGACGGCTGGCTCCACCCGTGGGTGGGCGTGATAAAGGCCCTGCAGTTGCCTCTGGGTGTGCAGCAACGGGCGGCCTACCCGTGGGTGGGCGTGCAGAACAGTTTGCTTGTGGCTCTGGGTGTGCCGCCACGGCCGGCTAACCCGTGGGTGGGCATGCAGAAGGGCCTGCAGTGGCCCCTGGTTGTGCAGTCAGGACCGGCCCCACCCGCGGGTGGGCGTGGAGAAGGGCCTGCGTTTGCCTCTGGGTGTGCCGCCACGGCCGGCCCACCCGTGGGAGGGCGTGCAGAAGGGCCTGCGGTTTCCTCTGCGCGCGCCGCTGACGCCGGCCCACCCGTGGTGGGCGTGCAGAAGGGTCTGCGGTTGCTCTCTGCGTTTGCGCCGGTCATGGCCCACCCGCGGGTGGGCGTGCAGAACTATTTGCGTGTTCCTCTGGGTGCTGCCATGCACGGCCCACCCATGGGTGGGCATGCAGAGGGAACTTCGCGGTTGCCTCTGGGTGTGTTGCCACGGCCAGCCCACCCGTGGGTGGATGGCAGGAGGGCCTGCAGTTTCTTCTGGGTTGGCACGTAGCGACCAGCTTACCCGTGGGTGGGGGGCGTGCAGGAACTGTTTGCATGTGCGCTTTGGGTGTCGCTCGGGCCGGCCCTGCACCCGTGGAGTGGGCGTGCAGAAGTGTCTGAGTTTGCCTCTGGGTGTGCCCAGACGCGCCGGCCCACCGATGAGTGGGCGCTGCAGAATTTGATTTAGGGTTAGGGTTAGGGTTAGGGTTAGGGTTAAGGTTAGGGTTAGGGTTAGGGTTAAGGGTTAGGGTTAGGGTTAGGGTTAGGGTTAGGGTTAAAGTTAGGATTTCGCGAAATGGTTAGGGTTAGGCTAAGGTTAGGGTTAGGGTTAGAAGTTTAGGGTTAGGGTTAGGGTTAGGGTTAGGGTTAGGATTGAGGTTAGTTTAGGGTTGCGTTAAGGTTAGGGTTAGGAGATTAGAGTTAGGGTTAGGGTTAGGGTTAGGGTTAGGGTTAGAGTTAAGAAATTAGGGTTAGGGTTAGGGTTGAGGTTAGGGTTAGGCTAGGTTTAGGAGGGTTAGGGTTAAGGTTAGGGTTAGGGTTAGGGTTAGGGTTTAGAAGTTAGGGTTAGGGTTCACGGTTAGGAGTTAGGGTTAGGGTTAGGGTTAGGGTTAGGGTTAGAGGTTAGGGTTATATGGTTAGAGTTTAGGGTTAATGTTAGGGTTAGGGTTAGGTTTAGGGTTAGGGGTTAGGGTTAGGTTAGGGTTAAGGTTTAGAGTTAGGGTTAGGGTTAGGGTTAGGGTTAGGGTTAGGGTTAGGGTTAGGGTTAGGGTTAGGGTTAGGGTTAAGGTTAGGGTTAGGGTTAGGGTTAGGGTTAGGGTTAGGGTTAGTGTCTGGATGCCTCTGGGTGTGCAGCAAAACTGGCGACCCGTGGGTAGGGCGTAGATAATGTCGGGGTTGCCCTGGGTATGCCGCATAGCGGCCGGCCCACCGTAGGTGGGCGATGCAGAAGTGTCTGAAGTTTGCCTCTGGGTGTGCCATGGCGGCCGGCCCACCCGGTGGGTAGGGCGTGCAGAAGTTAGGGTTAGGGTTAGGGTTAGGGTTAAGGTTAGAGTTAGGTTAGGTTATGGTTAGGGTTAGGGTTAGCGTTAGGGTTAGGGTTAATGTTAGGGTTAGGGTTAGGGTTAGGGTTAGAGTTAGGGTTAGGAGTTAGAGGTTAGGGTTAGGGTTAGGTTAGGGTTAGGGTTAGAGTTAGGGTTAGAATTAGGGTTAGTGTCGAGCTGCCTCAGGGTGTGCAGCAAAAACTGGCCCCAATCAGCGGGTGGCGTTTAGAAGTACATCGGGGTTGCCCTGGGTATGCACAAATGGCCGCCCAGCCGTGGAGTGGGCGTGCAGAAGTGTCTGGAGTTTGCCTCTGGGTGTGCGCTATACGGCCCACCCGATGGGTGAAGCGTCTAGAAAGGGCCTGCGGTTGTCTCCGGGTGTGCATCACGACCAGCTTACCGTGGGTGGGCGTGCAGAACTGTTTGCGTGTGCCTCTGGGTGTGCCGCCACAACCGCCCTCCCCGCTGGTTGGGCGTGCAGAACTGTTTGCGTGTGCCTCTGGGTGATGCCGCCGCGGCCGGCCCACCCGTGGGTGGGCGTGCAGAAGGGCATGCTTTTCCCCTGGGTGTGCCGCCCGACGGCCGGCCCACCCGTGGGTGAGGCATGCAGAAGGGCCTGCAGTTGTCGCTGAGTGTGCCAGCCCGCGCGGTCGGGCCTACCCGTCGGGTGGAGCTGCAGCAGAAGTGTCTGCGGTTGCGCCTGGGTGTGCCGCTTCACGGGCCGCCACCCGTGTGTGGCGCGGCAGGAACTGTTTGGCGTGTGGCTCTGTGTGCCGCTGACGCCGAGCCCACCCGTGGGTGGGCTGCAGAAGGCCACCATGGGTCGCTAGTTGTGCCGCCGGCGGGCTGGCCCACCCGTGGGTGGGCTGCGGCGGAAGGGCCTGCGATTTTTCCCCTGGGTGTGCCGGGCGACGGCGGCCCACCGTTGGTGGGTGTGGCAGAAGGTCTCTGCGGTTTGCCTCTGGATGTGCAGCCGCGGCCAGCCCACCAGGTGGGCGAAGTGCAGAAGGGCCTGCAGTTTCTTCTGGGTTGAGCGATAGCGCACCGTGCTTACCCGTGGGTGGGCGTGCAGAACTGTTTACGCGGTGCCTTCTGAGTGTGCCGCCGACGGGCCGGCCCACCCGACGGGTGGGGCCGCAGAACTGTTCGGCGGTTGGCTCTGGGTGTGCCAAGCCCGCGGCCCGGCATCCGACGAGCAGGCGGTCAGAAGGGTCCTGCTTTTTCCCCTGGGTGCGTGCACGCGCCGTAGCCCACCCGCGTATTAGGCGCGCAGAAGGGCCTGCGGTTGCCTCTGGAGTGTGCCACGACGTACGGCCCACCCCTGGGTGGGCGTGCAGAAAGGCTTCTGCGAAGCCTTCTGAGTGTGCCGCCACGGCCGGCCTACGACGCGGGTGAGCGGCAGAAAAGGGCCTGCTGTTGCCTTTTGGGTGTGCCGCACGAGCCGACCCACTGCCGTGGGTGAGCGTGCAGAAAGGGTTTGGCTGGTTGCCTCCGCGCGTTGTTGCGCTGGCCCTACGTGGGTGGCGATGCACAACTCGTTCCGCGTGTGCCTCTGGTTTGTTCCTCCGCGGCGGCCCACCCGCGGGTGGGCGCAGAAGAGCCCGCGGTTGCCCCTGGGCTGGCGCAGCGACCTCAACCCGCACCGTGGGTGGGCGTGCAGAGTGTTTGCGCGGTGCTCTGGGATTGCAGCCGACGCCAGCCCACCCGTGGGTGGGGTGCAGAAGGGCCTGCAGTTTCGCCTGGGTTGGCGCGATAGCGACCAGCTTACCCGTGGGTGGGCGCGCAGAACTGTTTCGCGTGTGCCTCTGGGTGTGCACACGCCGGCCCACCCGTGGATGGGCATGAAGAACTGTTGGCGTGTGCATTTCTGGGTGTCACACGGCCGGCCCACCCTGGGTGCATGCAGAAGGGCCTGCTTTTTCCCCGAGTGTGCCGCTGACGGGTAGGGCCCGCCCGTGTGGGCGTGCAGAAGGCTCGCGGGTTGCCTTCGTGTGTGCCGCCACGGCCGGCCCACCCGTGGGTGGGCTGAGTGCAGAAGGGTTTGCGTTTGCCTCTGAGTGTGCCGCCACGGCCGGCCTACTCCGCGACGTGGGCGTGCAGAAGGGCCTGCGGTTTCCTCTGTTGACGTAACGACCAACCCATCCGTGAGGTGGGATGCGCGGAACTGTTTGCGTTTGGCTCTGGGTGTGCCACACGCGCCGGCCCACCCGCGGGGTGGGCGCGCAGAAGGGCCTGCGCTTTGCCTTTGGATGTGTGCACGCACGCGGCCCGGCCACCCAGTGGGGCGTGCAGAAGGGTTCGTAGTGCTCTCTGAGGTGCCGCTCGCGACGGCCCACCCGTTGGTGGTGTACAGAAGCGCGCGTTGCTCTGGAGTGGCACGCCACGGCCGACCTACCCGCGGGTGGGCGTGCAGAAGGGCCTGCGGTTTCCTCTGGGTTGGCCTGTAGCGACCAACCCACCCGTAGGTGGGCTGCAGAGAACGGTTCGCGTGCATGCCTCTGGGTGTGCCGCCGACGGCGACGCCCACCCGTGGGTGGGCGTGCAGAAGGGCTCCTGCGGTTGCCTCTGGGTGTGTTGCCATGGCCGGCTCATCAGTGGGTGGGCGTGCAGAAGGCCTCGCGGTTGCCTCTGGCTGCTGCCATTTCGGGCCGGCCCACCTGTGGGTGGGCGGCAGAAGGGATCTCTGCGGGTTGCGACTGGGTGTGCCGCCACGGCCGCCAACCGCGATGTGGGCTGCAGAACTGTTTCGCGGTGTGCCTCTGGGTGTGCCCGCCACGGGCCGACCAACCCGTGGGTGGGCGTGCAGAAGGGCCTCCGGTTGCCCCTGGTTGTGCCGCCACGGTGGGCCCACCCGTGTGGGGCGTGCAGAAGGGCCTGCGGTTGCCTCTGCTTGTGCCGCCACGGCCGCCCACCCGCTGGTGGGTGTACGGACGTCCCGCGTTGCCTCTGGGTGTGCTGCCACGGCCGGCCTACCCGTGGGTGGAGTGCAGAAGGGCCTGCGGTTTGCCTCTGGGTGTGCTACGCCAGTCCCACCCAATCGCGAGGTGGGCGTGCAGAAGGGACCTGCAGTTTCTTCTGGGTTGACGCTTAGCGACCAGCTTACCCGTGGGTGGGCATGCAGAACTGTTTGCGTGTGCCTCTGGGTGTGCCGCGGCCGCGCCACCCCTGGGTGGGCGTGCAGAGCTGTTTGCGCGGTGCCTCTGGGTGTGCCGCTGACGGCCGGCCCCACCCCGATGAGTGGGCGTGAAGAAGGGGCCTGCGGTTGCCTCTGGGTGTGCCGCCATCGTTGGCCACCAGTGGGTGTGCGTGCAGAAGGCCCTGCAGTTGCCTCTGGGTGTGCAACGGGGCGGTCTACCCGTGGGTGGGCTGCGAGCTGTTTGCTTGTGGCTCTGGGTGTGCCGCCAAGGCCCGGCTAACCCGTGGGTGGAGCGTGCAGAAGGGCCTGCAGTTGCCCCTGGTTTGTGCAGCCAGGACGGCTCCACCCGTGAGGTGGGCGTGGAGACCTGCGTTTGCCCTCTGGGTCGTGCCGCCACGGCCAGCCCACCCGCGAGGGCTGCAGAAGGGCTCACGGTTTCCTCCGGATGCGCCGCCACGGCGGCCCACCGACTGGGTGGGGCGTGCTGAGGGGTCTATCGGTTGCCTCTGGGTTTCGCAGCGCGTCGGCCCACCGTGGGTGGGCATGCAGAACTAAACTGCGGTTCCTCTGGGTGTGCTCACGACGGGCACGGCCACCCACATGGGTGTAGGCGTGCAGAGAGGGGCCTGCGGTTACCCTCTGGGTGTGCCGCTACAGCCAGCCCACCTGTGTATGTGGCGTCGCAGAAAGGGCCCTGCGGTTGCCTCTGGGTGTGCCACCCACCCGGGCCGACCCGTGTGTGGCGTGCAGAAGGCCCTGCGATTGCCCCTGGTGTGCCCTACAGCCGGCCCACACCTGTGCGGCGATGCAGAAGGGCCTCGCTGTTGCCTCTGGCTGTGCTGTCGCGGCCCGCCCACCGTGGTTGGCGTGCAGAAGGGCCCTGCGTGTTGCCTCTGGGGTTTGCCGCCACGCCAGACCACCCGCATGGGTGGTCGTGCAGAAAGGGCCCTCGGTTGCCTTCTGGGTGTGCCGGCGACGGGACGGGCCCACCCGCTGATGGTCGCGCGAGTAGGCCTCTGCGTCGACGTGCGCTAATATTTAGCGCAGACTTACCTGTGTGAGCGATGCAGAACTGCTTTGCATGTGCCTTTGGGTGTGTCGCGTCGGCGGCCCACCGGTGAGGTGGAGCTGCAGCAGAAGTGTCTGAGTTTGCCCTGGGTGTGCGCCCGCGGCCAGCCCACCCGTGGGTGGGTGCAGCAGGAGCCTCGCAGTTTCTTCTGGCGTCGCCTCAGCGATGGCTTTACCGCGTGCGTTGCGGAACTGTTTGCATGTGCCTTTGGGTGCGCGCTGACGTCCGGCCCACCCGCGGGTAGTGCGTGCAGAACTGTTTACGCGTGTGGCTCTGGTGTGCCGCCACGGCCCGGCCAACCCGTGGAATTAGGCGTGCAGAAGCGCCGCGTTTACGCACCTCTGGGTGCGCCGCACGGCGGCCTACCCGACGGTGGCTGCGTGCAGAAGGGCCTGCGGTTTCCTCTGGGTTGACCGAACGTTCCAACCCACCCGTGCAGGTCGGGCGTGGCAGAACTGTTTGGCGCGGTGCCTCTCTGGGTGTGCCGCGATCACCGCCCACACACCGTGTGGTGCGTGCAGAAAGAGGTCTGGCGGTTGCCTCTGGGTGTGTCAAGCCGCGGCGGAACCCACCCGGTGGGTGGTGCGGTAGGGCCTCGCGGTTGCCTCTGGGTGACATACGTGCGGCTCACCCGTGGGTGGCGTGCAGAAAGGCACACTGTACTGGTAAGCCGCCACCGGTCCGCCTCACCGTGCGTGGGCGTGCAGAAGGGCTACGCGGTTGCGACTGGGTGTGCCGCTACGGCCGGCCAACCCGCGTGGTGTGGGCGTGCAGAAGGGACTCGCGCTGTGCCCCTGGTTGTGCATACGGGCTGACGTGGCCCACCGCCGCATGTCAGTGCAGAAAGGCCCGGCGGTTGCCCTCTGCTTGAAATGCCGCACGGGCCGCCGCTGCTAGGTGGCTGCAGCGTTCTCGCGGTTGCCTCTGGGTGCAGCCGCTGCCGGCCTACCCGCGGGTGGGTGTGCAGAAAGCGCTCCGCGGTTGCCTTTGGGTGTGCCGGCGACGGCCAGCCACCGATAGGTGGGCTGCGGCAGAAAGGGCCCGCAGCTTTCTTCTGGGTTGACGCACGACCAGCTTACCCGTGGGTGGAGGCGTGCAGAACTGCCTGCGCAGTGCCTCTGGGTGTGCCGCCCGCGCGACTGACCCACCCTGCGCGTGCAGAACTGTTTGCGTGTGCCTTCTGGGTGTGCGCTACGACGGCGGCTCCGACCCGATGGGTGAAGGCGTGAAGAAGGGCCTTTTCGCGGTTGCCTCTGGGTGTGCCGCCATCGGGTTGGCCCACCGGTGGGTGTGCGTGCAGAAGGCCCTGCCAGTTGCCTCTGGGTGTGCAGGTGCGGGCGGCCTACCCGTGGGTGGGCGTGCAGAGCTGTTTGCTTGTGGCTCTGGGTACTGCCGCCGGCGCCGTGGCTAACCCGCGGGTGGGCGTGCAGAAGGGCCTGCAGTGGCCCCTGGTTGTGCAGCCGGACCGGCTCCACCCGTGGGTGGGCGTGGAGAAAGGAGCCTCCGCGCTTGGCTCTCTGGAATTGTGCCGCCACGGGCCGGCCCACCAGCGAGAGAGGCGTGCAGAAGGGCCTGCGGTTTCCTCTGGGTCGCGCGCCACGCGGCCGGCCCACCAGTGGAGTGAAGTGCAGAAGGGTCTTGCGGTTGCCTCTGGGTTTTCCGCGGCGGCCCACCCGTGGGTGAGCGTGCAAAAACTATTTACGCGTGTTCCTCTGGGTGTGCCGCCGACGGCCGCCCACCCGTGGTGAGGTGGTGCAGAAGGGCTTCTGCGGTTGCCTCTGGGTGTGTTACCCGCGGCCGGCTCATCAGTGGGTGGGCGTGCAGAAGGCCTGCGGTTGCCTCTGGCTGTGCCGCTACTGCCGACCCACCTGTGTGGGCGTGCAGAAGGGCCTCGCGGTATGCCTCTGGGTGTGCGCCCGCGGCGGCCCACCGTGGGTGCGTGCAGAAGGCCCGCGATTGCCCCCTGGGTGTGCCGCCCGCGGCCGGCCCACCCGTTGGTGGAGTGTGCAGAAGGCCCTGCGGTTTGCGCTCTGTGTGTGCTTACGGCACGTCACACCGTGTGTGGGCGTCAGCAGAGACTTCGACTGGTGTGGCTCTGTGTGTGCCGCCAGGGCAACGCCAGCTGGGTGGGCGTGCAGAGGGCTGCGTTTGCCCTGGTTGTGCCGCCGCGGTGCGCCCATCGCGGTGTGTGCAGAAGGGCCCGCGGTTGCTCTCTGCTTGTGCCGCCACGGCCAGCCCCACGTTGGTGGGTGCAGAAGGCCCTGCGGTTGCCTCTGGGTGTGCAGCCACGGCCGGCCTACCCGTGGGTGGGTGTGCAGAAGGGCCTGCGGTTGCCTTTGGGTGTGCCGCCCACGGCCAGCCCACCGGTGCGGCGGGCAGAAGGGCCCGCAGTTTCTTCTGGGTTGACGAACGCACCAGCTTACCGTGGGTGGGCGTGGCAGAACTGTTTGCGTGTGCCTCTGGGTGTGCCAGCACGTCGGCCCACCCCCTGGGTGGGCGTGCAGAACTGTTTCATGCGGTGCCCTGGGTGTCGCGCCGGGCCCGACCCACCCGCGGCGGGCGCGGAAATGAAAGGACCTGGCGGTTGCCTCTGGGTGTGCGGGCCACGGTTGGCCCACCAGTGGGTAAAAGGGCGTGCAGAAGGCCCTGCAGATTTGCCTCTGGGTGTGCAGCAACGGGCGGCCCACCCGTGGGTGGGCGTGCAGAACTGTTTGCTTGTGGCTCTGGGTGTGCCGCCACGGCGGCTAACCGATGGGTGAAGATGCAGAAGGCCTGCAGTTGCCCCTGGATTTGTGCAGCCAAGGACGACCCCGCACGTTGGGGTGGTCAGGAGAATGGGTACACCTCTGGGTGTGCGCCAGCCCACCCGATGAAATGCAAAGAAAGGCCGGGTTTCCTCTGAACCATGCATGCGGCGGCCCACCAGTGGTGGTGCAGAAGGGTCTGGGATTTGCCTCTGGGTTTACGCAACGGTCGGTACACACCCGTGGTGCGGCGTTCAGAACTATTTCGCGTGTTCCTCTGGGTGAGCAATACGTAAAAAAAAG
>JAPFBE010000104.1:0-149085 GCA_034336665.1 Luscinia megarhynchos
GTGGACCTTGTTTCCGCTTAGCCGGTCTTGGCCTTTCACGCTCCCGCGGGTAGACCTTGGTGCCGGCAGCCGGTCCTGGCCTTTCGCGCCCCGCCGCGGGTAGACCTGTTGCCGGCAGCCGGTCTCGACCTTTCGCTGCCCCTCGGGCCGCGGGTAGACCTGTTGTCGCTAGCCGGTCTCGGCCTTTCGCGCCTCGCGCGGTAGACCTGTTGCCGCTGTAGCCGGTCTCTGGCCTTTTGCCGCACCCCGCTGGTAGACCTGGTGCCGGCAGCCGGTCTCGCCTTTCGCTACATACCCGGGTAGACCTGTTGCCGCTTAGCCGGTCTCGCTCGTATGTCACAGGTAGTCCTGGTGCCGGCAGCCGTCTTAGCTCTCGCTACCGCTGGTAGACCTGTTGCCGCTAGTCGTCTTAGCTTTCGCCGTCTCCGCTGGTAGACCTGTTGCCGCTTAGTCGGGTCTTTTCAGCCTCTCGCTGGTAGACCTGTTGCCGCTTAGCCGGTCTCGCCTGCGCCACGGGTAGACCTGGTGCCGCAGTCGTCCCGCCTTTCGTACCGCCAGGTAGACCTGTTGCCGCAGCCGGTTCGCATTTCAAGGCCATGTCACTGGGTAGACCTGCTGTCGCTTAGTCGATCTCAGCCTTTCATCCCGCCATGGGTAGACCTGTCGTCGCTTAGCTGTCAGCGTCTTCGCCTACCGCTGGTAGACCTGTTGCCGCTTAGCCGGTTCCTCGCCATACTTTGCTAAGGTAGAGCTGTTGCCGCTTAGTCGTCTACTTTTCGCCTATCACTGGTAGACCTGTTGCCGCCATCGTCGCTGCCTGATAATACCGTAGACCTGTTGCCGCTTAGCCGGTTCGGCTTTCACTACCGCAGAAGGTAGACCTTGTTGCCGCTTAGCCGGTCTCGGCTCACAGGCCACTGGTGACCTGCTGTCATTTGCCGGTCTTTGAGCCTTTTGCGCTACTCGGCCGCTGGGTAGACTCCGGTGCCGGCAGCCGGTCTCGCCTCGCTACCGCTGGGGACACCTGTTGCCGCAGCCGGTCTCGCTCTTCCGGCCGCTGGGTAGACCTTGTTGCCGCTAGCCGGTCTTGGCTCGCTACAGTCATGGGTAGACCTGTTGCCGCTTAGCCGGTCTCTAGCTCTTTCACAAAGTACCGCTGGGTAGACCTGTTGCCGCTTAGCCGGTCTCGCTCTTTCACCGCTCCGCTGAGTAGATCTGTGCCGCAGCCGGTTCGGCTCTTCACATACCGCGATAGACCTGTTGCCGCGAAGCCGGGTTCGGCTTCGCTACCGGACCGCTGGGTAGACCTGGTGTGCCGGTCTCGCCGTTTCGCTTTGCGGGCACCGCTGGTAGACCTGATGTCACGGCCGATCTCGCCTGACACACTGGTAGACCTGCCGCCGCGAAAGTCGGTCTCAGCCTTCACTAGGGCCTGGGCTGGGTAGATCTGTTGTCGCTGTCGTCGCTGCCGTCAGTCACCGCTGGTAGACCTGTTGCCACTAGCCGTCTTCGCCTCTACCGCCATGTAGACCTGTTGCCGCTTAGCCGTTCGGCTCGTCCGCTGCGGTAGACCTGTTGTCAGCGAGCCGGTCTTAGCCCTTCATACCGCTGGTAGACCTGTTGCCACTAGCCGGTCTCTCGCCTTTTACAGCCGCTGAAGACCTGTTACCGCTACTAGCCGGTTCGCCTTTCATACCGCTGGAAGACCGTTGCCGCTAGTCGTCTCGGCCTTTCGCTACCGCTGGTAGACCTGTTGCCTAGCTGGTCAAACGCGGGCTTTCGCTACCGCCGCTGGTAGACCTGTTGTCGCTTAGCCGGTCTCGGCCTTCGGGTGTCACTTCACAAGGTAGACCCTGTTGCCGCCAGCCGGTCTCGCCTTTCGCACCACTGGGTAGACCTGTTGCCACTCAGCCGGTCTTGGCTCATGCTCGCTGGTAGACCTGGTGCCGGGCAGACGGTCTCGCCTTTTCTACCTGGTAGACCTGTTGCCGCAGCCGGTCTCGCCTTTCACTACCGCGTAGACCTGTTGTCGCTAGCCGGTCTTAGCCTTCGCTGCTACCGCTGTAGACCTGTTGCCGCTAGCCGGTCTTAGCCTTTCGCTGGCCAGGCCGCTGGGTAGACCTTGTTGTCACGCTAGTCGGTCTTTAGTTTTCGCTACCGCTGGGTAGACTCTGTTGCCGCAGCCGATCTCTGCCTTCACCGCCCGCTGGGTAGACCTGTTGCCGCTTAGCCGACACGGCCTTTCGTCACCGGGCCCGGTAGACCTGTTGCCGCTTAGCCGGTCTCGCTCTTCGCGCTCGGGTAGACCTGGTGCCGCTTAGCCGGTCTCGCTTTTCGCTCAGCTGTGGTAGACCTGGTGCCGCAGCCGATATCGGCCTGCTCGGGCGACGCGAGTAGACCTGTTGCCGGGCAGCCGGTCTCGTATTTCGCCATGTCGCTGGGTAGACTCGCTGGCGCTAGCCGGTTCCGCCTCTCATTGCTGGCCTCGCTGGTAGACCTGCTGCCGCTTAGCTCTTTCGCCTTTCGCCTACCGCTGGGTAGACCTGTTGCCGCTAGCCGGTCTTAGGGCCTTCGCTGCGAGGTAGACCTGTTGCCGCTTAGTCGGGTCTCGCCTTTCAGGGCTCGCTGGTAGACCTGGTGCCGGCAGCCGTCTCGCCTTCGCTACCGCTGGGTAGACCTGTTGCTGCTGCAGCCGGTCTCGTCATTCGCTACCAAGGCCATGGAGAAAACCTTTTGCCGCTAGCCGGTCTCAGCCTTTCGCGCGGGGTATACCTGGTGTTGGCAGCTGGTCTCGCCTACCGGTAGACCTGATGCCGCCGGTCGATCCGGCTCACCGGGCCGCTGGGTAGACCTGCTGCCGCTAGCCGGTCTTAGCTCTACATACCGCTGGATAGATCTGTTGCCGCTTAGCCGGTCGCTGCCTTCGTACCGCCGGGTAGACCTGTTGCCGCTTAATGGTCTCGCCTTTATGCCTACCGCTGGAAGACCTTGTTGCCGCTTAGCCGGTCTCGCCTACCGCTGGTAGACCTTGTTGCCGCTTAGTCGGTCTCAGTTTTACAATACCGCTGATAGATCTGGCGCCGCAGCCGGTCTCAGCCTTTCGCCAAGACCGGGCCGCTGGTAGACCTGTTGCCGCTAGCCGGTCTCGCCTTTGTGCCCTCGGCCGCTGGAAGACCTGTTACCGCTAGCCGGTCTCGCCTTTATACTCGTCGTGGGGAAGACCGGTCACGCTAGTCGGTCTCAGCCTTTCGCTACCGTGGTAGACCTTGTTGCCGCTTAGCTGGTCGTCTGGCCTTTCGCTACCGCTGGGTAGACCTGTTGCCGCCAGTCGGTCTCGGCCTTCGCGTCACCACTAAGGAAGACCTGTTGCCGCTTAGCTGGTCTCGCCCTTCGCCGTCACCGCTGGTAGACCTGTTGCCGCGAAAGTCGGTCTTGCCTTTCGCCATACCGCTGGGTAGACCTGGTGCCGCA
Source organism: Luscinia megarhynchos (assembly GCA_034336665.1). Lineage (NCBI taxonomy): Eukaryota > Metazoa > Chordata > Aves > Passeriformes > Muscicapidae > Luscinia > Luscinia megarhynchos. Next base: position 3,472 of record JAPFBE010000104.1, read on the forward strand.
GACGGTCTCGGCCTTTCGCGAGTCTCGGGCCGCTGGTAGACCTGTTGCCGGGCAGCCGGTGCCGGCTCTTTCAGTGCCAATGGGTAGACCTGTTGTCGCTAGTCGTCTTAGTTCTTCGCCGCTACCGCTGGTAGACCTGTTGCCGCTAGTCAATCTGCCTTCACTGCTCGCTGGGTAGACCTGTTGCCGCAGTCGGTCTTAGTCCTTTCGCTACCGCTGGTAGACCTGTTGCCGCTTAGCCGATCTCTGCTCATACCGCTCGGGTAGACCTGCTGTCAGCTTAGCCGACACTGCGCTTTTCAGCCACTGGGGTAGACCTGGTGCCGCTTAGCCGGTCTCGGGTTCTCACTGCTGGGTAGACCTGCTGCTCGTAGCCGGTCTCGCCTTTCAAGCGCCTGCCGCTGGGTAAACTTGTTGCCGCGAAGCCAGTCTCAGCTTCACACCGCTGGGTAGACCTGGTGCCGCAGCCGTCTCGCCTTTCGGCCACCGCTGGTAGACCCTGATGCCGCAGCCGGTCTCGGCCTCATATGCCGCTGGGTAGACCTGTTGCCGCTAGTCGGGTCTCAGACTTTCGCTACCACCACAGGGTAGACCTGGTGCCGGGTAGCCGGTCTCGCCTTCTACGCCGCTCCGTGAATAGACCTGTTGCCGCGCAGCCGGTCTCGCCTTTCCGCCGCCGCTGGTAGACCTGTTGTCAGCTTAGCCGGTCTCAGCTCGCTACAGCCCCGCTGGGTAGACCTGTGCCGGCAGCCGGTCTCGCCTTTCACGCCATACCGGTGTAGACCTGATGCCGCTAGCCGGTCTCAGCCTTTACGCCGTCCGCCGGGGGTAGACCTGCTCGCTCAGCTCTAGCTTCTTCGCCTCTCATGCCGCTGGTAGACCTGTTGCCGCTAGCCGGTTCTTTAGTTTTTCGCTACCGCGAGGGTAGACCTGTTGCCGCTTAAGGCCGTCTCGCCTTTCTACCGCTGGTAGACCTGGTGCCGCAGCCAGTCTCGCCTTTCGCTGGGTAGACCTGTTGCCGCCTAGCCGGTCTCGCCTTTCGCAGCTCACGGGTAAACCTGTTGCCGCTTAGTCGGTCTCAGCCTTTCAGCCTGGGTATACCTGGTGTTGGCAGCTGGTCTCGGCTCTTTCGCTCGCCCGCTGGTAGACCTGATGCCGCTAGCTCATTCGCCTTTCGCACTGGTAGACCTGTTGCCGCTTAGCCGGTCTTAGCCTTTCGAGCCACCGCTGGATAGATCTGTTGCCGCGAAAGTCGGGCCGCTGCCTCGCCACGGGTAGACCTGTTGCCGCTTTAAGCCGGTCTCGCCTTTTATGCACCGGGTAGACCTGTTGCCGCTTAGCCGGTCTCGCCTTCGCTACCGCCCCGCTGGGTAGACCTGTTGCCGCTTAGCCGGTCTCAGCTCTTTCGCTACCGCTGGGTAGACTCTGGTGCCGCAGCCGTCTCAGCTTCACAAGACTGGCCGCTGGGTAGACCTGTTGCCGCGTAGTCGGGTCTCGGCCTTTGTGCCCCCGCCGCTGAAGACCTGCTACCGCTTAGCCGGTCTCGCCTTTGCGCCTCGTGGAAGACCGCCGCTGCTAGCCGGGTCTCAGCCTTTTCGCTACTCGCTGGGTAGACCTGTTGCCGCTTAGCTGGTCTCGCCATTCGCTCAGCCCGGTAGACCCTGTTGTTAGCTAGCCGGTCTCGCCTTTCGCCGCCGTCACAAGGAAGACCTGATGCCGCTTAGCCGATCTCGCCTTTCATACCGCTGGTAGACCTGGTGCCGCGAAATGGTCTCAGCTCTTTTCCGCTGGGTAGATCTGTTGCCGCTAGCCGGTCGCGCCTTTCGCCGCCTCGCGGGTAGACCTGTTGCCACTCAGCCGGTCTCGCCTACAGGCCACTGGGTAGACCTTGTTGCCGCTTAGCCGGGTCTCGGCCTTTCGTACCGCTGGTAGACCTGTTGCCGCTTAGCCGGTCTCAGCCTTTCGCTGCTCGGGTAGACCTGTTGCCGCGTAGCCGTCTCGCTTTTTATGCCGCTGGGAAGACCTTGTTACCGCTTAGCCGGTCTCGCCTTTATGCCTCGGGCTGAAGACCGGCTGCCGCTTAGCCGGTCTTGGTTTTCACGCTACTCGCTGGTAGACCTGGTGCCGGGCAGACGGTTCGGCCTTTTCGCTACCGCTGGGTAGACCTGTTGCCGCAGCCGGGTCTCGCCTTACTACCGCTGGTAGACCTGTTGTCGCTAGTCGGTCTTTAGCTTTCAGCTCGCTCGGGTAGACCTGTTGCCGCTAGTCGTCTTAGCCTTTCATGCTTCGCCGCTGGGTAGACCTGCTGCCGCTTAGCCGGTCTTAGCCTTTCGCATACCGCTGGGTAGACCTGTTGCCGCAGCCGATCTCTGCCTTCGCTACCGCCGCTGGGTAGACCTGTTGCCAGCGCAGCCGACACGCCTTCATACCGCCGCTGGGTAGACCTGTTGCCGCTAGCCGGTCTCGCCTTTCGACGCTCGCTGGTAGACCTGGTGCCGCAGCCGGTCTTAGCCTTTCGATACTGCTGGTAGACCTGGTGCCGCGAAATGGTCTCTTCGCTTTTCACAGGCCAGTGGGTAGACTCTGGTGCCGCAGCCGATATCGGGCCTTTCGCGCTACCGCTGAGTAGACCTGTTGCCGCAGCCGGTCTCGGTATTTCAGCTTTCATGCCGCTGGTAGACCCGCGCTTAGCCGGTCTCAGCCTTTCGCTGCCCCTACTCGGGTAGACCTGCTGCCGCTTAGCTCTTCGCTGCCTCGGCTACCGCCGGGGTAGACCTTGTTGCCAGCTTAGTCGGTCTTAGCTCTTTCGCCACCGTGGTAGACCTGTTGCCGCTCAGTCGTCTCGCCCTTTCGCACTCGCTGGTAGACCTGGTGCCGCAGCCAGTCTCGCCTTCGCACTCGCTGGGTAGACCTGTTGCCGCTAGTCGGTCTCGCTATTCGCTAGCCGCTGAGTAAAACCTTTTGCCGCTTAGCCGGTCTCAGCCTTTCGCCACTTCCGGGGTATACCCTGGTGTTGGCAGCTGGTCTCGCCTTTCGCTACCGCTGGGTAGACCTGATGCCAGCTTTGCCGATCTCGGGCCTTTCACGCTACCGCTGGTAGACCTGTTGCCGCTTAGCCGGTCTTAGCCTTTCATACCGCTGATAGATCTGTTGCCGCTTAGCCGGTCGCTGCCTTTCAGCTACCGCGGGTAGACCTGTTGCCGCTAGCTCGTCTCGCCTTTCATACCGCTGGAAGACCTGTTGCCGCTTAGCCGGTTCGCCTACCGCTGGTAGACCTGTTGCCGCTAGCCGGTCTCAGCCTTTCGCTACCCCGTGCTGGATAGACCCTGGTGTCGGGCAGCCGGTCTCAGCCTTTCACAAGACCGGGCCGCTGGGTAGACCTGTTGCCGCCAGCCGTCTCGCCCTTTTGTGCCCGGCTGAAGACCTGTTATCACGAGCCGGTCTCGGCCTTTATAGCTACGCTGAAGACCGTCACCGCTTAGTCGGTCTCAGCCTTTCGCATACCGCTGGTAGACCTGTTGCCGCTTAGCTGGTCGCTGCCTCATACCGCTGGTAGACCTGTTGCCGCTTAGCCGGTCTCGCCTTTCGGCGCTCTCAAGGAAGACCTGTTGCCGCTTAGCTGGTCTCGGCCTTTCGCTGCTCGCCGCTGGGTAGACCTGTTGCCGCGACGGTCTCGCCATACTCGCTGTGACCGCGCGGTAGACCTCGTGCCGCAGCTCGCCCTTCGCCTTCGCAGTACTACCGCTGGGTAGACCTGTTGCCGCAGCCGGTCTTACGCTTCCCCATGGTAGACCTGTTGTCGCTTAGCCGGTCTTAGCCTTTCGCTACCGCTGGTAGACCTGTTGTCAGTCGCAGTCTTAGTTTTCGCTACCGGGTAGACCTGTTGCCGGCAGCCGGTCTCTGCTCTCGCCATCCCGGTAGACCTGCTGTCAGCTTAGCCGACTTCGCTACACGGCTGGGTAGACCTGTTGCCGCTTAGCCGGTCTCGGGCCTTTTCGCATCGCCAAGGGTAGACCTTGTTGCCGCTGGCATGGTCTCGGCTCTTTCGCTACCGCTGGTAGACCTGTTGCCGCTAAGCCGGTCTCGCTTCGCGTATCGCTGGTAGACCTGTTGCCGCTTAGCCGGTCTCGCCTTCACCGCTGAATAGACCTGTTGCCGCTTAGCCAGTCTCAGCCCTTTCAAGGCCATCCGCTGGGTAGACCTTGTTGCCGCTTAGCCGGTCTCAGCCTTTTCGCCACACGCGAGAGTAGACCTGTTGCCGCTCAGCCGGGTTCCCGCCATCCCAGCTGGTAGACCTGTTGCCGCTAGCCGGTCTCAGCCCTTTCGCTACCCTCGCTGGTAGACCTGTTGCCGGCGAGCCGGTCTCGCCTTTCATACCGTCGGATAGACCTGGTGCCGCTAGCCGGTCTCGCCTCGCCGCTCACCCCGCTGGGTAGACCTGTTGCCGCTAGTCGGTCTCGCCTTCGCTACCAGCGGGTAGACCTGTTGCCGCTAGTCGGGTCTTAGCTCATACCGCTGGTAGACCTGTTGCCGCGTAGCCGGTCTCAGCTCATACGCCGCTGGTAGACCTGGTGCCGCAGCCGGTCTCGCCGATCACCGGGTAGACCTGTTGCCTAGCCGTCTCGCCTGTCCAGCTACCGCTGGGTAGACCTGTTGCCGCTTAGCCGGTCTCGCCTTTCGATACCGCTGGTAGACCTGGTGCGCAGCCGGTCTCGGCCTTTCGCTACGCGGGTAGACCTTGTTGTCGCGCAGCCGTTCGCCTCCGCGCCGCTGGTAGACCTGTTGCCGCTTAGCCGGTCTCAGCCTTCCATACCGCGGGTAGACCTGTTGCCGCGTAGCTGGTCTTGCCTTTCGCTCATACCGCTGGGTAGACCTTGTTGCCGCTAGCCGGTCTCGGCTCATGCGCTACCGCTGGGTAGACCTTGGTGCCGCTTAGCCGGTCTCAGCCTTTCAGCTACCTGGGTAGACCTGTTGCCGCTTAGCCGGTCGCTGCTCTCACCGCTGGTAGACCTGTTGCCGCTAGCCGTCTCGGCCTTTCAGCTACCGCCGCTGGTAGACCTGCTGCCAGCTTAGCCGGTCTCGGCTCGAGACTCGGGCCGCTGGTAGACCTGTTGCCGCTTAGCCGGTTCCTGCTCTTTGCGCCACGCGGAAGACCTGTTGCCGCTAGCCGGTCTTCGCCTTTCGCTTACCGCTGGGTAGACTCTGTTGCCGCAGCTGGTTTTCGCTTGCGGGCCTTGTACCGCTGGGTAGACCTGTTGCCGGCAGCCGGTCTCGCTCATACGCTACCGGGCCATAGTGGTAGACCTGTTGCCGCTTAGCCGGTCTTTCGCCTTCATACCGCCTGGGTAGACCTGTCGTCAGCACGGTCTCGCCTTTCGCTACCGCTAGTAGACCTTGTTGCCGCCAGCCGGTCTCGGGCCTTTCGGGCCTCCGCTGGGTAGACCTGTTGTCGCGCAGCCGGTCTCGGCCTTTCACACGCGGTAGACCTGTTGCCGCTTAGCCGGTTCGCTTCGCCTTCGCCTCCGCTGTAGACCTGATGCCGCTAGCCGGTCTCGGCTCTTCAGGGCTACCGCTGGGTAGACCTGGTGCCGCTTAGCCGGTCTCAGCTTTCATACTACTGGGTAGACCTTGTTGCCGCAGCCGGTCTCTGCCTTCACGCATACCGCTGGGTAGACCTGTTGCCACTAGCCGACACGGCCTTTCGCTCGGGCCGCTGGGTAGACCTGTTGCCTTAGCCAGTCTCGGCTCAGCCGCTGGGTAGACCTGTTGCCGCTTAGCCGGTCTCGCCTTTCGCTACCGCTGGTAGACCTGTTGCCGCTAGCCGTCTCGCCTTCGTGTCGGGCCGCTGGAAGACCTGTTACGCCGCGGTTCGCCTTTATGCCTTTGTCGCTGGAAGACCTGTTGTCGCTTAGCCGGTCTCAGCTCTTCGCTACCGCTGGGTAGACCTGTTGCCGCTCGCCGGTCTTCGCTCTCGCTGGGTAGACCTGTTGCCACTAGCCGGTTCGCTCGCCACTAGCCGCTGGTAGACCTGTTGCCGCTTAGCCGGTCTCAGCCTTCGCTACCGCTGGGTAGACCTGTTGCCGCTTAGCCGGTCTTTAGCTACCGCTGGGTAGACCTGTTGCCGCCAGCCGGTCTCGGCCCTTCGCTACACTGGTAGACCTGTTGCCGCTTGCCGATCGCTGCTCGTGACCTGTTGCCACTAGCCGTCACGCTTCGCTGGTAGACCTGTTGCCGCTTAGCCGTCTCGCCTTTATGCCTTTAGCCGCTGGTAGACCTGTTGCCGCTAGTCGGGTCTCGGCCTTTTCGCTGCGGGCTGGTAGACCTGTTGCCGCTAGCCGGTCCAGCCTTTCCAGCCGCTGGGTAGACCTGTTGCCGCTTAGCCGGGTCGTTTTGGCCTATCCGCTAGTAGACCTGTTGCCGCAGCCGGTCTCGGTCTCACTGCCGCGGGTAGACCTGTTGCCAGCTTAGCCGGTCTCAGCCTTTCGCTAGCCGCTGGTAGACCTGTTGCCGCCAGCCGGTCTTTGCAGCTTTTCGCCTGCAATGGTAGACCTGTTGCCGCTTAGCCTGAGATCGTTGCGTCTATTCACCGCGCGAGGTAGACCTTGTTGCCGCGACACGCCCACGTCTTTCTCGCTCGCGGGGTAGGACCTGGTGCCGGGCAGCCGGTCTCGCTTTCACTCGGGTAGACCTGTTGCCGCTAGTCGTCTCGCCTCTCTGCCGGGCCTGGGGTAGACCTTGGTGCCGCTGTCGGTCGCGTCTTCATCACGCTGGGTAGACCTGGTGTCGCTGTAGCCGGGTCTCGCTGTCGCTAGCCGGGTAGACCTGGTGCCCTGCCGGTCTCGCCTTTCACCGTGGGTAGACCTGTTGCCGCCAGTCGGTTCTCGTCATTACTGGGATAGACCTGGCTGTCAGCGCAGCCGGTCTCAGCCTTTCACATGCGCTGGGGTAGACCTGGTGCCGCTTAGCTCGGTCTCGCCTTTCTATACCGCTGAAGACCTGCTGTCAGCTTAGTCGTGCTCGCCTTTCACCGCTGGTAGACCTGTTGCCGCCAGTCGGGTCGCGCCTTTCAGCTGGTAGACCTGGTGCCGGCAGCCGGTCTTCAGCCTGTCTCGCGTACCGCTGTAGACCTGTCGCTTAGCCGGTCTCGCCCTTCGGGCCCGCGAGTAGACCTGTTTGCCGCTTAGCCGGTCTCGCTTCACGCATGCACGTGCACTGTTGCCGCAATGATCCCGTCATTCGCTCGCTAGCTGGGTAGACCTTGTCGCTTAGCCGTTTCAGCCTTCGCTACCGCTGGTAGACCTGTTGCCGCGCAGCCGGTCGCCATACCGCTGGGTAGACCTGTTGCCGCTTAGCCGGTTCTGCCTTTTGCTCACCGCGGAAGACCTGGTGTCGCTTAGCCGGTCTCGCTCTTCGCTACCGCTGGTAGATCCGGTGCCGCTAGCCGGCTCTCAGCTCTTCACAATACCGCTGGATAGACGGTTGCCGCAGCCGGGTCTCAGCTCGCTGCGACCGCTGGGTAGACCTTGCTGCCGCTTAGCCGGTTCTCAGCCTTCGAAGGCTCCGCTGGGCGGTGGTCTGTTGTCGCTGGCCGGTTGCTGGGCCTCGGCCATGCGTGGGTAGACCTGTTGCCGCCAGCCGGCCTCAGCTCAATACCGCTGGCGGTAGACTCTGTTGCCGCTTAGCCGGTTCGGCTTCACGCTCACCGCTGGTGGTAGACCTGTTGCCGCCAGCCGTCTCGCCTTGGCTCGTGTCGGCCACACCGCTGTAGACCTGGTGCCGCTCAGCTGGTTCGGCCCTTTCGCTCCGCCGCTGGTAGACCTGTTGCCGGCTAGCTCGGTCTCTGGCCTTCGCTACCGCTGGTAGACCTGCTGCCGGGCAGACGGTCTCTCAGCCTTCGCTGCGCCTGCGGTGGACCTTGCTGCCGCTTAGGGGCCTGTTCGCTTCGCCACCGCTGGGGTAGACCTGTTGTCGCTTAGCCGGTCTTAGCTCTTTCGCCGCCGCCGGGTAGACCTGGTGCCGGGCAGCCGGTCTCAGCCTTTCGCGTCACCGCTGGGTAGACCTGTTGCCGGGCAGCCGGTTCTCAGCCTTCGCCATACCGCCGTAGACCTTGTTGCCGCCAGCCGGGTCTCGCCTTTCGGCTACCGGATAGACCTGTTGCCGCTTAGCCGTCTCAGCCTTTCGTACTACCGCTGGGTAGACCTGTATGCCGCTCAGCCGGTCGCGCCTTTCGCATACCAAGGGTAGACCTGTTGCCGCTAGTCGGTCTCGCCTTTCACTACCGCTGGGTAGACCTGTCAGTCATTAGCCGGTCTCAGCTCCGCTGCAGACCTGATGCGGCAGTCGGCCTCGCTCTTCGCTACCGTTGTAGACCTGTTGCCGCAGCCGGTCTCGGCCTGCTGGCCATGCCGCTGGTAGACCTTGCTGTCATGCAGCCAATCTTCGCTACCAGCGTCGTAGACATGCGTTGCTAGCCGGTCTTGGCTCTTTCAGGCAATGCCGCTAAGGTGGACTCGGCCGCAGCCTGTCTCGCTCGCTCCGCTGAGTAGACCTGTTGCCGCGAAGCCAGTCATGGGCCTCTCGCGGCCTTGCCGCTGGTAGACCTGTTGCCGCCAGCCGGTCTCGCCTCGCGACTACCGCTGAGTAGACCTGGTGCCGGCAGCCGGTCTCAGCCTTTCGCTGCTCGCTGGGTAGACCTGTTGCCAGCGTAATGGGTCGCTGGGCCTTTGCAATACCGTACGTCGCCTTTGTAGACCTGCTGCCGCTTAGCCGTCATACTCGCTCGCGCTCGCTGGTAGTCCTTGTTGCCAGCTTAGCCGGTCCTCGCCTTTCGCTACCGCTGGTAGACCTGTTGCCGCCTAGCCGGGTCTTCGCTCTTTCAAAGGCTTCTCCGCGGTAGACCTTGGTGCCGCAGCCGGTCTCGCCAAGCAATATACCGCTGGGTAGACCTGCTTCTGTTGTCAGCTTAGCCGGGTCTCGGCTCTTTCGTACTACCGCTGGGTGGACCTTGTTGCCGCCGAGTCGGGTCTCAGCTCAACTCGCGGGTAGATAACTCTGGTGCGCAGCCGGGTCTCGCCTTGACACAGCTCGCTGGTGTCGACGCTTATGTCGCTTACTGCATCTCGTGCGCTTTCGCCGTCGTGGGTAGACCTGGTGCCGCTTAGCGTTCCCCAGTCTTCGCTACCAGCTGGATAGATCTGTTGCCGCTAGCCGGTCAGCGTGCCTCGTACCGCCGATGTAGACCTGTTTGCCACGTCTCGCCTTTCGCCTGCTGGTAGACCCAGCTGCCGCTTAGCCGGTCTTCGGGTTCGCATACCGCTGGGTAGACCTTGCTACCGCCAGCCCGTTCCAGGGCCTACACCGCGCGCGGGTAGACGGCAGGCCGCAGCCGAGTCCTCAGCCTGCCAGACCGCTGGTAGGACCTGTTGCCGCTAGCGTCTCGCCTGTCGCGCTGGGCCGCTGGGTAGACCTGTTGCCGACAGTTGAGCCGTCTGGCCTTTCTCATACCTCGGCCATGGTAGACCTGTTGCCGCTAGCCGTCTCGGCCTTTCGCCGCTGGTAGACCTTGTTGCCAGCTTTAGCCGGTCTCGGTTTCGCTGGTAGACGTTCCAGTTGCCGCAGTCGATCTCAGCCTTCGCTACTACCGGTAGACCTGTTGCCGCCTAGCCGTCTCGCCTTCGCTGGAGTCGACCTGTTGTCATAGCCGTCTCGACTTTGCACGCTCGCTGTAGACCTGATGCTCGCCTTAATCGATCTCGCGCTGGGTAGACCTGTGCAGCCGCTTAGCCGGTCTCAGCCTCTTCGCTACCAGCTGGGTAGATCTTTGTTGCCGCTATCGGTCGCGTTTTCGCTGTACAGCCAGACCTTGCTGCCACCTAGCTCGGCTCTTTCGCGCGTCTCGCGCCGCTGGTAGACCTTGTTGCCGGGCAGCCGGTGTCTCGGCTCGCGTACAAATACCGTGGGTAGACCTGTTGCCGCTCAGCCGTCCTTTAGTTCTTTCGGCAATACCGCTGGTAGACCTGGTGCCGGCAGCCGGGTCATCGCGCTGGTAGCGATCTGTGCGCGAATGATCACGGTTTGTCATACCGCCGGCTGGGTAGACCTGCCGCTGCTAGTCGATCTCGCCTTTCGCTTCCAGGGGTAGACCTTGGTGCCGCTTAGCCGTCTCGCGCACACCGCTGAGAATAGACCTGTTGCCAGCTTAGCCGGTCTCAGTCTCGCCGCTGGTAGACCTGGTGTCACGCAGCCGGTCTCGGGTTTTATGCCTGCTGGGTAGACCTGATGTCGCCAGGCCGGTTCCGCCTTTCAAGGCCATGCCGCTGGGTAGACCTGTTGCCGCGACGGTCTCGGCCTTTCGCCTACCGGTGGTGGTCCTGGTGCCGCGTAGCCGGGTTCCTCTAGCCTTTCGGCCGCCTGCCGGAGTAGACCTTGGTACCGCTTAGCCGGTCTCGGCTCATTCCGCTGGGTAGACCTGGTGCCGCCAGCCGGGTCTCGGCTCATTACTCGCTGCAGACCTGGTGCCGCGTACCGGTCTCGCCTACGCTGCTCACGCCGGGTAGACCTGTTGCCGCTTTCAGCCGGTCTGCCTCGAAGGCCGCCGCCGCTGGTAGACCTTGCTGCCGCTTAGCCGTCTCAGCTCGCTACGCTCGCTGGTAGACCTGGTGCCGGCTTAGCCGGTCTCGTTTTCACGACACCGGTGGTAGACCTGGTGCCGCTGAAGCCGGTCTCAGCCTTTCTGCGCGTTCCGCCAGTAGACCTGCTGCCAGCTCAGTTTCATGCCTTTGCGCGACCGCTGGGTAGACCTGCTGCCGCTTAGCCGGTCTTAGTTGCTCGCTACCAGCGTTCTGGTAGACCTGTTGCCGCTTAGCCGGTCTCGGCCTGCCTTCGGCCAAGGAATAGACCTGGTGCCGGGCGAGCGGTCTCGCCGTCACCGCTGGGTAGACCTGTTGCCAGCGCACAGTCTCGGGCCTTTCGCCGGGCCGCGAAGTACGGTAAACGAGTTGCCGCTTAGCCGGTCTCAGCCTTTCATACCAGCAGACCTGGTGTTGGCCGCTGGTCTCGGCTCGCTCACGGGCCTGCTGTAGACCTGGTGCCGGTCGATCGGTTCGGCCTGGCAAATACCGCTGGGTAGACCTGTTTCGCCGCTTAGCCGGTCTTAGCTCTTCAAGCTACTCGCTGGGTAGACCTGGTGCCGCTAGATCGTCTCGCTGCCTCGCTACCGCTGGTAGACCTGTGCGCCGCCAGCCGGTTCGCTCGCTACCGCTGGTAGACCTGTACTGCAGCCGGTTCTCAGACATTTTCGCCATGCCGCTGGGTGGGAATTTGTTGTCAGCTTAGCCGGCAGCCTTTCGCTGCCCGCCCGCTGGCAGACCTGTTGCCGCCAGCCGGGTTCGCAGCGCTGTCACACGCGCTGGTAGACTCTGGTGGCCGCTAGCCGTCTCAGCCTTCGCCGCGACCGGGTAGACCTGTTGCCGCTTAGCCAGGTCTCGCCTCACTGTAGACCGCGCCGCTGATCTGTCTTCGCCTCGGGCACGCTGAGTAGACCTTGTTACCGGCAGCCGGTTCGCTCAAGGCCTACCGCTGGGTAGACTGCCGCATGCATTAGCCGTCTCTAGCTCTTTCGCTGCGTCGCTGGTAGACCTGTTGCCGCTTAGCCGGTTCTGGCCATTCGCTACCGCTGGTAGACCTGTTGCCAGCGTAGGCCGGTCTCAGCCTTTCGTGCCGCTTCACGTAGACCTGTTGCCGCTTAGCCGATCTTCGCCTTTCATACCGCTGGTAGACCTGGTGCCGCTTTAGCCGGTTCTTCAGCTCTTTATCGCTCGCTGAGGTAGATACTATGTTGCCGCTTTGCCGGTCACTGGCACTTTTCACCGCTGAAGGTGGACCTGTGTGCCGGGTAGCCGGTCTTCGCCTGCCAAGGCTTCGCCGGGTAGACTCTGTTGCCGCTTAGCCGGGTTCAGCCTGCATACATTGCGGTAGACCTTGTTGCCGCTTTAGCCGAGTCTTTAGCTTTCGCTACCGCTGGTAGACCTGTTAAGCCGCGAAGGCCGGTCTCGCCTTTTTATACCGGGCCGCTGAAAGACTCTGTGCCACCGCTTAGCCGGTCTCGCTCTTTATACCGAAGACTGGCGTCGGGCTGCCAGTCACCGCGGCCTGCCCCGGTAGACCTGTTTGCCGCTTGTCGGTCTCGCCTTTCCGACGCCGCCCCGCTGGCGTAGACCTGGTGCCGCTTAGCCGGCACCCGCGGCTCTTCAGCGCTGCGCCGCTGGCAGACCTGTTTGCCGCCGCCGTGGTCCGGCCTTTCCGGCTACCGGCCGCTGTAGACCTGTTGCCGCTTAGCCGGTCTTTCAGCTGGCTCTTTCCGCTGCGGTAGACCTGTTGCCGCCAGTCGTCTCGCCTTTCAAGGGTAGACCTGGTGCCGCAGGACCGCTCGCTACTGGTAGACTCCAGTTGCCGGCAGCCGGTCTTCGCCTTTCGCTCGGGCCGCTGGTAGACCTGTTGTCAGCTTAGCCGGTCTTTAGCCTTCAAGGCCATGGGTAGACCTTGTTGCCGCTATAGGCCGGTTCCTTAGTTTTCAAGGTGTTGGTAGACCTGTTGCCGGCAGTCGATCTCGGCCTTCGCTACCGGCCAAGTAGACCTTGCTGTCAGCTTAGCCAATCTTTAGCCTACCGGTAGATATGTTGTCGCTTTAGCCGGTCTTGGCCTTTCGCTACCGCATCGTGGACTCGGTGCCGCAGCCGGTTCCCGGGCTCACTACCGCTGGGTAGACCTGTTGCCTTAGCCGGTCAAGGGACTTTCACTACCGGGTGTAGACCTGTTGCCGCTTAGCCGGTCTTTAGCCTTTCGCTGCATACCGCTGGGTAGAATTGCCAAGGCAGCCGGTCTCGGTTCGCCTCGGGCCATGGTGGACCTGTTGCCGCTTAGCTGTCATACTTTCGCGTTTCCGGCCGCTGGTAGACCTGGTGCCGCAGCCGTCCCGGCTTCACAATGTGGGTAATCTGTTGCCGCTTAGCCGGTCTTGTATTCATACTGTAGACCTATGTTGCAGGCGGCGCTGCTCAAGGCCTACCGCTGGTAGACCTGTTGCCGGGCAGTCGGCCCCGTATTTCGCTACCATGCCTCGGTAGACCTGTTGCAGCAAATCGGTCCAGACTCGCCCCCACAGACCTGTTGCAGCAGCCGGCGCTGCCTTTCACTAACCGCCGGTAGACCAGATGCAACAAACCGCTCCCCGCCCACACCACAAACCCACCCCATTCCGCTGGTAGACCTTGCCGCAGACCCCCGGCCTTCACTACCGGTAGACCGCCACCGATCGCTCTCCTCCGCCACTGGTAGACCTGTTCCACCCGCCCAAATTACTACAACAGAATAGACCTGTTCCGCCAGCCGCCACTTTCGCCAACCGCTGGTAGACCTGTTGCAGCTAACGTCTTAGCTACACAACCCAGAGACCTTGTTGCAGCTAATGTCTAGCTCATCGCGTAGACCTGTTGCCCACCACCCCCCACCAACCCCACCAACCCCACCCCAACACCCACAACACAACCTCCTCAGCCGGTTCGCCTCCAAAAACCACAGACCTGCCATCAGCTGCCTCTCGCCGCTGGTAGACCTGTCCGCTAACCTGCCTTAGCCTTCGCACCCCGCTGGGTAGAACTGCTACGCAGCAGTTTCGCCACGCCTTGCAGACCTGCGCCGCACAGCCGGTCTTAGCTCACCCCGGTAGACCTGGCCGCCAGCCCGCCTCGCCTCTCATACCACAGACCTGTTGCCGCTGCCGGTTCGCCCCGCCTTCCCCCTGTAGCCCTGTTGCAGCCACCGCCTTCAGCCTTTCGATACCGCAGACCTGTTGCCACTAGCCGGTTCGCCTCGCCTTCGCCGCTGGTAGACCTGTTGCCGCTTAGCCGGTCTCAGCCTTTTCACAGCTCGGTATAACCTGTTGCCACTAGCCAGTCGCGCCTTTCGTACTCCCGGCCGCTGGTAGACCTGTTGTCAGCTTAGTCGGTCTTTACCTTTCGCTCGGCCGCTGAATAGGACCTGTTGCCGCCTAGCCGGGTTCAGCTCTCGCTACCGCTGGTAGACTCTGTTGCCAGCGTAATGGTTCGCTGCCTTTCGCTACCGCTGGGTAGACCTGTTGCCACGAATGTCTCGGGCCTCGCTACCAGTTGTAGACCTGTTGCCGGTTCGGCCGGTTTCAGCTCATACCGCTGGGTAGACCTGTTGCCGCTTAGTCGGTCTTTAGCCTTCACAATACCGCTGTGGTAGACCTTGGTGCCGCTTAGCTGGTCTCGCTCAGCCACAGGCCGCGGGTAGACCTTAGCGTCGCAGTCGGTCTCGGGCCTACCAAGCTGGTAGACCTCGTTGCCGCGGCCGGTCTTCGGCTACCGCTGGTAGACCTGTTGTCATGAAACACCTCGGCTTTCGCTCGCCTGGCCGGTAGACATGTTGTTGCCAGCCGGTCTTGGCCTTTCGCCGCTCAAGCAGGTGGACCTGGTGCCGCAGCCGGTCTCGCCGTCATACCGCCGCTGGGTAGACCTGTTTGTCGCTAAGTAGCCAGTCGCTGCCTTCGCGTTCTGCCAGCTGGTAGACCTGTTGCCGCTTAGTCGGTCTCGGCCTTCGCGACTCGGCCGCTGAATAGACCTTGTTGCCATGCAGCCGGTCCAGGGCCTGCTACCAACAAGGTAGACCTTGTTGCCGCTAGTCGTCAGCGGGCTCATACCAGCCACGTGTAGACCTTGTTGCCGCTAGTCGGTGCCTCGGCCTTTATACCAGTTGTAGATCCTGTCGCCGCCAGTGGGTCTCGCCTTCGCACCGCTAGGTAGACCTGTTGTCGCAGTTGGCGGCTCAGCCATACCGCGGGTAGACCTTGGTGCCGCCGCAGCCGTTCGGCTCGCTACCGCTGGTAGACGGTTGCCGCTTAGCCGGTCTCGTTTTTCGCGTACCGCTGGTAGACCTGCTGCCGCGGCCGATTCAGCCTCTCAGCTACCGCTGGTAGACTCCAGTTGCGATTGGTCACGCGGCGCTGGCCGCTGGCGCGGAGTAGACCTGTTGCCGCCTAAATGGTCTCGCTCGCCTGCGGTAGACCTGATGCCGCTTTAGCCGATTCGGCTCACTACTGCTGCAGACCTGCTGATCAGCTTTGAGTCGCCGGGTCTCAGCCTTTCGCGCTCTCGCTGGGTAGATCTTTGTTGCCGCTATGCCGGTCGCGCTCTCGCTACGGCTGGTAGACCTTGCTTTGCATCACTTTCGAAGGCCGGTTCGCGCTTTCAAGGCCTGGCCAAGGGTAGTAGACCTGTATGCCACGCTTAGCCGGGTCTCGGCTCTTCGCAATACCGCATGGGTAGACCTTGCTGCTGCTAGCGGGTCTTAGTTACAATACCGCCTGGTAGACCTTGGCGCCGCTTAGCCGGTCTCGCCTTTATACTACCGCTGGAAGTTCTGCTACCGCGTAGCCGGTCTCGCTCTTTTGCGCGCGCCACTGGAAGACCGGGTTGCCGCTAGCCGGTCGCTGCCTTTCGGCACGCTGGTAGGACTCTGTTGCCGCGCTAGCCGTCTCGGCTCATGCCTGGCCAAGGAATAGACCTGGTGCCGCCAGCGCTGCCTTCGGGCCACCAAGAATAGACCTTGTTGCCAGCGAAGCCGTCTCGGCTCTCGCCACCGCAGTAGACTCCAGCCGCGGCCGGTTCGGCTCTTTCGCCATCACAGGACCTTGTTGCCGCTTAGCCGGTTCCCGGCCTTTCGTGGCCGGCCAGACCTTGCGCCGCAGCCTGTCTTCGCCTTCGCCGCTGGTGGACCTGTTGCCGCAGCCGTCTCGTATTTCACGCGCCACGCCGCTGTAGACCTGTTGCCGCCAGCCGTCTTCAGCTCGTCGCTTTCGCCCCCAAGAAGCTGTAGGACCCGTTGCCGCCAGCTGGAGTCGCGTCTTCGCCTGGCAAGCAGTAGACCTGTTGCTGCATTAGCCGGGTCTCCGGCCTTTCGCTGCTCTGCAAGGTAGACCTGCTGCCGCGAGCGCGGTTCGCGCGCCTGGCCTGGTAGACCTGTTGCCGCCGCCGTGTCCTTAGGCCTTCGCTACTCGCAGCAGGCTCTGGCAGCCGCAGACGGTCTCGCTTTCGCTACTCGGGCCAGCTGGTGACCCATGCTGCCGGCTGCCGGTCTCGGCCTTTCGCTACCGGGCCGCTGGTAGACCTTGTTGCCGCTAGCCGGTCGTAGCCTTTCGGCCATGCGCCAAGCGTAGACCTGTTGCCGCTTAGCCGGTCTTTCACAAGGACAAGGCCATGGGTAGACCTGTTGCCGCTAGCCGGTCTTAGTTTCTTTCAAGGCCGCAGGACCTTGTTGCCGGCAGCCGATCTGCCTTTCGCTCACCAGATTTAAGGTAGACCTGTTTGTCATGGTCAGCGAATACGCGTCACTACAGGTAGACGCTAAGCGTAGCCGCTACGCCTTGCCTTTCGCGTCACCGCCAGGTAGGGACCTGCGCTGCAGCCGGCTCGCCACGCCTCGGGCCGCTGGGTAGACCTTGTCATGCCGCTCGCTCGCTCGCCTTTCGCTGGTAGATCCTTTGCTTGCCGCGTAGCGGCCTGAGTTTCGCACTGCTGGTAGATTCTGTGCCGCTGAAGCCGGTCTCGCCTTTGCGCCTGGGCCAAGAAGACCTGTTACCGCGCAGTCGGTTCTCGGCCTTTGCTCGCGCCAGAAGACCGGTTGCCGCGTAAAGCTAGTCGCGCCTTTCGCAAGGCTCCGCGTAGACCTTGTTGCCCTAGCCAGTCTCGCCTTTCACGCCGTCTCATGCGTAGACCTGTTAAGCCACGAAGCCGGTTCTTAGCCTTTCACGCCAGCTCCCGCTGGCTGGACCTGTTGCCGCGAAGCCGTCTCGGCTCTTCGTCACTTGCTGTAGACCTTGTTGCCGCTAGCCGGTTCTCGCCTTTCGCTACCGCTGGTAGACCTGCTGCCGCAGCCGTCTTGGCTTTTCGCTAGCTCGCAGACCTGGTGCCGCAGACGGTCTTCGCCTTTCGCGCTTCGCCGGGTAGACCTGTTGCCGCAGCCGCTGTCTTTCGCCTACCTGGTAGACCTGTTGCCGCTTAGCCGGCTTTAGCTTTTCGCCACACGCTGGTAGACCTGCTGCCGCTTAGCCGGTCTTAGCTTTTCGCCAGGGCGGTAGACCTTTGTTGCCGCTAGCCGGTCTTTCGAGTTTTCGCATAGCCCCTGGTAGGACCTTGTTGTCGGGTAGCCGCATTCGGGCTTTCGCTACCGCTGGGTAGACCTGTTGCCGCTTAGCCACCCTTCGCTTTAGCGCCTCCGCTGAGGTAGACATGTTGCCGCCAGCCGGTCTTGGCCTTGTCAGTCACCGTGAATGTGGACCTGGTGCCGGCAGTCGGTCTCGTCTCGCTCACCGCTGGTAGACCTGTTGCCGCTAGCCGGGTCAGCGCCTTCGCGCTGGTAGACCTTGTTGCCGCGCAGCCGGTCTTAGTTCGCCGCTGGTAGAATTGTTGCCGCAGCCGGTTCGCCTTTCGCTCACCGCTGGTAGACCTGTTGCCGCTTAGCTGTTCACGCTGCCTTTCACCGCGAGGGTAGACCTGTTGCCGCTTAGCCGGTCTTAGCTTATCAGCGCTCTCGCTGGGTAGACCTGGTGCCAGCTCGTCTCGCCTTTCGCGCCATCGCTGCGGTAGACCTGTTGCCGGCAGCCGGTTCGCCTGCCTTTCGCCGCTGGTAGACCTGTTGCCGCTAGCCGGTCTTTAGCTTTCGCCACTGCAGGTAGACCTGTTGCCGCCACTCGGCTCGCCTTCGCTACCGGTGGAGACCTTGTTGTTAGCCGCAGCTCTTCACTCTGCTGGGTACACCTGTTGCCGCCAGTCGGTCTGCCTCGCTACCGCCATAGAATAGACCCTGTTGCCGCCAGCCGGTTCCTCAGCCTCGCTCACCGCTGGTAGACCTTGTTGCCGCTTAGCCGGTCGCTCGGGCTCTCGCTCACCGCTGGGTCGACCTGTTGCCGCTAGTCGGTCTCGGCCTTCGCTCGGGCCAAGGTAGACCTGTTGCCGCTTAGCCGTTCGCCTTTCAGCCTGCCGCTGGTAGACCTGTTGCCGCCAAATCGGTCTCAGTCTTCAGCACAGCTCGCTGGTAGACCTGGTGCCGGGCAGTCGGTCTTGGCTCTTTCGCTACTCGCTGGGTAGACCTGATGTCGCTTAGCCGATCTCGCCTTTCACAGCCTCGCTCGGTAGACCTGGTGCCGCTTAGCCGGTCTCAGCCTTTCAGCCACCCCCGCTGGTAGATCTGCTGTCAGCTAGTCGTCTCGCCTTTTATACCGCTGGGAAGACCGTTGCCGCTAGCCGGTCGCTGCCTTTCGCTGTCCCCGCTGGTAGACCTGTTGCCACTTAAAGCCGGTCTCGCCTTTCGCCACCGAATAGACCTGGTGCCGCTTAGCCGTCTCGCCTTTCATCGCTAGGGTAGACCTGTTGCCGCTTAGCCGTCTCGCCTTTCACCGACCGCTGGTAGACCTGTTGCCGCGCAGTCGGGTCTTAGCCCTTTCGCGGGCCAGCTGGGTAGACCTGGTGCCGCAGACGGTCTCGCCTTTCATACCGCTGATAGACCTTGTTGCCGCAGTCGGTCTCGCCTGCACGGGTAGACCTGTTGCCGCGAAGCCGGTCTGAGCCTTTCGCCGCGGCCGCTGGGTAGACCTGTTGCCGCCAGTCGTCTTAGCCTTTCGCTGCCGCCGCTGGGTAGACCTGTTGCCGCTTTGCCGTCTTAGCTCTTCTCACCATGTAGGTAGACCTGTTGCCGGCAGCCGATCTCGCCTTTCGCTACCGGGCCGTCAGGTAGACCTGTTGCCGCTCAGCCAATCTTCGCTTTCGCTCGTAGGTAGACATGTTGCCGCTAGCCAGTCGCCTTTCGCGTCAGCCTCGCTAAGGTGGACCTGGTGCCGCAGTCGGTCTCGCCTTTCGCTAAGGCCGCTGGTAGACCTGTTGCCGCTAGCCGGTCGCGGGGCTCACCGCTGAATAGACCTGTTGCCGCTAGCCGGGTCTTAGCTTTCGCCACAAGGCGGTAGACCTGTTGCTGCCGCAGCCGGCTCGCTTCGGGCCGCTGGGTAGATCTTTGTTGCCGCTAGCCGGTCGCTGGCCTACGTCACCGAGGGTAGACCTGTTGCCGCTTAGCCGGTCTTTAGCTATTCTCGTACGCTTCCGCTGGTAGACCTGGTGCCGCTTAGCCGTCTCGCCTTTCATGCCCCTCACCGCTGGGTAGACTCTTGTTGCCGTGGCAGCCGGTTCGGCCTTTCGCTTTGCCGCTGGTAGACCTGTTGTCAGCTTAGCCGGTCTTAGTCTTTCAGCCACTGGGGGAGACCTGTTGCCGCTTAGTCGGTCTCGCCTACCGCCAAGGGTAGACCTGTTGCTGCTAGCCGGTCTTAGTTTTCGCTGAGGCCAGCTGGTAGAATTGTTGCCGGCAGCCGGTTCGCTCATACCGCTGGTAGACCTGTTGCCGCTTAGCTGAGTCAGGCCCTCGCGCTCAGCCGCAGGGTAGACCTGTTGCCGCTAGTCGGTCTTAGCTATTCGCACGCCATGGTAGGTAGACCTGGTGCCGCTTAGCCGGTCTCGCCTTTCGCTCGCTGGTAGACCTGTTGCCGCAGTCGTCTCGGCCCTTTCGCGCTTTCGTCGCAAGGTAGACCTGTTGCCGCTAGCCGGTCTTAGTCTTTCGTACTCGCTGGGTAGACCTGTTGCCACTAGCCGGTTCGCCTTTTCCGAGCTGGTAGACTTGTTGCCGCTTAGCCGTCTTAGCCTTTTCACACGCTGCGCCGCTGGTAGACCTTGTTGCCGCATACGCCCGGTCTTCGCGCCTCTGCCGCTGGTAGACCTGTTGTCGCAGCCGGTCTCGCGTCGCTGCTTTGCCGCAGTAGACCTTGTTGCCGCTAGTCGGTCTTAGCTCGCCCGCTGGGTAGACCTTGCCACTAGCCGGTTCGCCTTTCGCTACTCGCCACCGCTGGTAGACCTGTTGCCGCTACGGTCTTTAGCCTTTCGCGTCGTTGGGTAGACCTGTTGCCAGCTTGTTCTCGCCGCTGGCCGCTGGTAGACCTGTTGCCGCCAGCTCGCCTTTAGTTCTCGCTGGCCAGCGCGGGTAGACCTGTTGCGCTAGTCGGTCTTAGCTATTCTCGTCGTTCCAGGAGACCTGGTGCCTCTAGCCGTCCGCCTTTGCCGCTGGTAGACCTGTTGCCGCAGTCTGTCTCGGGCATTTCGCGCCGCTGGTCGGTAGACCTGTTGTCAGCGAAGTCGGTCTTAGCCTTCGCTTCCGGGTAGACCTACAGTTGCCAGTCGGTCTCGCCTTTCCCGCTCGCTGGTAGACCTGCTGCCGCGAGAATGGTCTCAGCCTTTCGCTGGGTGCAAACCTGTTGCCGTCAGCCAGTCGCGCGCGCTTCGCTGCCGCTGGGTAGACCTGTTGCCGCGTAGTCGTCTCGCTCACAGCCTACCGCGAATAGACCTGAGTTGCCGCTTAGCCGGTTCGCTCTCGCCACCGCCCGCTGGTAGACCTGTTGCCGCGAATGGTTCGCGTCTTTCACGCTACCGCGTAGACTTGTTGCCCGCTTAGCCGGTCTCGCCTTTGCTACCGGGCTGGAAGACCTGTTAGCTAGCCGGTCTCGCCTTTATGCTCGCTGGAAGACCGCTGTCGCTAGTCGGTCGCGGCTTTCGCAGTTCCGCAGGTAGACCTGGTGCCGCTTAGCCGTCTCCGCCCTTTCAGCGCTTCCGCCCGCTGAATAGACCTGTGTGCCGCTTAGCCGGTTCGGCCTCGCGCTTTCCAGCATAGACCGCTGCGAACTGGCCTCGGCTGCACGAAGTAGACCTGTTGCCGCGAGCTGGCTCGCCTTTCGCGCCACAGTAGACCTGGTGCCGCGAATCGGTCTCAGCTCTTCGCCACCCCGTGGGTAGATCTGTTGCCGCTTACGTCGCGTGCCTTTCGCACTGACCTGCCTTGCCACTACCGGTCTCGCGTCACGCTTCCGCTGGTAGACCTGTTGCCGCAGCCGGTCTCGGCTTTCAGACCGCCGCTGGTAGACCTGCCGCCAGTGGTCTTTACCGCCGGGTAGACCTGTTGCCACTAGTCGGTCTTCAGCCTTTGCACCGCTGGGTAGACCTGTTGTCGCTTAGTCGGTCTCGCCCTTCGCGGCTCCCGCCACGGTAGACCTGTTGCGCAGTTGGTTCGCCGGCCACTCGCGGCGCTGGTAGACCTGTTGCCGCTTAGCCGGTTCGCCTTTCGCTACCGCTGGTAGACCTGTTGCCGCGCAGCCGGTCTCGGCTACCGCTGGTAGACCTGTTGCCGCAGCCGATTCAGCCTTACCGCTGCAGACCTGTTGCCGCTAGCCGTCGCCTTTCGCCACCGGAGTAGACCTGTTGTCGCTTTAGCCGGTTCCGGCTTTCGCTCGCTGTGTAGACCTGATGCCGCTAGTCGATTCGCCTGCTACTGGTAGACCTGGTGCCGCTTAGCCGGTTCCAGCCTTTTCAGCTACCGCGGTAGATCTACAGCCGCTTGTCGTCGCGCGTTTTCGGCACCGCTGGTAGACCTGTTGCCACTAGCCGGTCTCGGCCTTTCGCTCGCCGCTGGTAGACCTGTTGCCGCCAGTCGGTCTCGCCTTTCGCCCGCTGGGTAGACCTGTTGCCGCTTAGTCGGTCTTAGTTTTTCGCCTGCTGGGTAGACCTGGTGCCGCTTAGTCGTCTCGCCTTTTATACCGCCGCTGGAAGAGTCTTATCGCTTAGCCGGTCTTCGCCTTTCATACCGCTTGAAGACCGGGTTGCCGCTAGCCGGTCAGCGTCTTCACAGCGTCTCCGGGTAGACCTGTTGCCGCTAGTCGTTCGCCTCGCTACCGCTTGAATAGACCTGGTGCCGCTAGCCGGTCTCGCCTCGCACCGCAGAATAGACCTGTTGCCGCCAGCTCGGGTCTTCGGCGTCGCGCGCGAGTAGTAGACCTCGTTGCCGCTTAGCCGGTCTCCGGCGTCATCGCTACCGCTGGGTAGACCTGTTGCCGCTTAGCCGGTCTCGCCTTTCGCCGTACGCTGGTAGACCTGGTGCCGCAGCCGTCTCGCTTTCGCTACCGCTGGGTAGACCTTGTTGCCGGCAGCCGGTCTTCGCCTTTTCGGCTACCGTCACTGCTGGTAGACTCCAGCACTAGCGCTTTTAGCTCGCGAGGTAGACATATGTCGCCGCTTAGTCGCTCCTGCCTTTCGCTAAGGCTGGACCTGAGCCGGCAGCCGGTCTCGCCTTTTCATGCGCTCGCCTGGTAGACCTGTTGCCGGCAGCCGGTTCGACTTCGCTACCGCTGAGTAGACCTTGTTGTCACAGCCGTCGCGTTTCTCGCCACGGGTAGACCTGTCGCCGTCGCTTAGCCGGCCTTCGTTCATTGGGCCCTCTCAGCTGGTTGTAGACCTGTTGCCGTGCAGCCGATCATCGGCTTTCTATACCGCCGCTGTAGACCTGTTGCCGCTTAGCCGGTCTCAGCCTTTCGCTGCCATTTCCGCTGGGTAGACCTTGTTGCCGCTTTAGCCGGTTCGCTACCGTGCTCGCTGGGTAGACCTGTTGCCGCTAGCCGGCTCTCGTTTTCGTACCGCTGGGTACACCTGGTGCACGCTAGCCGTCGCTGCCTGCTACCGGTAGACCTGGTGCCGCTTAGCCGTCTCAGCCTTCGCGCTGCACGGCGCAGACCTGCTGCCGCTGCCGTCGCTGCCTTTCGCCGCTGGAATAGACCCAGTTGCCATGCCACTAGCCGTCTCAGCCTTTCGCTGCCGCTGGGTAGACCTTGCTGCCAGCTTAGCCGGTCTCGGTTTTCGCATACCGCTGGTAGACCTGTTGCCGCTTAGCCGGTCTTGGCCTTTCGCCACGCTCGGGTAGACCTGTTGCCGGGCTCAGTCGGTCTCGGCCTTTCGCTACCGCCGCTGGTAGACCCGTTGCCGCCAGCCGGTCTTCGCTCTTCGCGTCTCCGCCACAGGACCTTAGCCGGCAGTTGGTCTCGGCTTTTCATACCGGGCTCGCGGCAGGCTGGGATGCGGCTTAGGCCGGTTCGGCCGGTTTCGCTGCCGCTGGTAGACCTTGTTGCCGCTAGCCGGTTCTCGGGTTTTTCGCTGGTAGACCTGGTGCCGCTTAGCCGATTCAGTTTTCGCGTCTCCGTGCCGCTGGTAGACCTTGTTACCGCTTTTAGCTCGGTCGCAGCCTTTTCGTCTTTACCTGCTGCGGGAAGACCTGCTGCCGCGAGCCATGTCGCTGCCTCTCGCTGTTCCCGCTGTAGACCTGTTGCCAGCTTAGCCGGTCTCGGCCTGACGCATACCGCTGGGTAGACCTGGTGCCGCTTAGCCGGTCTCGGCCTTTCACACGCCCGCTGGAATAGACCTGTTGTACCGCCAGTCGGTCGTCAGCGTGTCGCTACGACGCCGCTGGGTAGACCTGCTGCCGCTAGCCGTCTCGGCTCAACGCCTGGCCGCTGGTAGACCTGTTGCCGCGAATGGTCTCGCCTTTCGTACCGCTGGTAGACCTGTTGCCGCTCAGTCGTCTCGCTCTTTCTCTCACCACGAGGTAGACCTGGTGCGCGCAGTCGGTCTCGCCTTTCGCTACCGCCTGGGTAGACCTGTTGTCGGGTAGCCGGTCTCGGCCTTTCGCTCGCCGCTGGTAGACCTTGTGCCGCTATGAATCGGTCTCTAGTCTTGTCGCTGAGCAGACCATACTACCGCTTAGCGGTCTCCAGCTTCGCTACCGCTGGGTAGACCTGTTGCCGCTAATCGTCTTCAGCCTTCGCTACTCATGATAGCACCTATCGAGTTGTCGCAGCGATGGTCGCCTGGCTCGCGTCTCCGCCGCTGGTAGACCTGTTGCCGCTTAACCGTCTTAGTTCGCCTTTCATACACCGCTGGGTAGACCTGTTAAGCCGCTTAGCCGGTTCAGCTCTTTCGCCACCAAATAGCTGGGTAGACCTGGTGCCGCAGTCGGGTCTCGGCCTTTCGCCTACCGCTGGGTAGACCTGTTGCCGCTTAGCCGGTCGCTGCCTGGCTCGCCACGTGACCTGATGCCGCGAATAGGGTTCCCGTTGTTTCGCTACCGGTGGACCTGGTGTCGCGCAGTCGGTCTCGCCTCTGTGCCTCGCCGCTGGTAGACCTGTTGCCGCTTAGTCGGTGTCTTAGCTCACTATTGGTAGACCTGGTGTGCCGCTTAGCTGCCAGTCCGCGCCTTTCGACTAGCGTTCATGGCTAGACCTGTTGCCGCTTAGCCGGTTCGGCCTTTCGCTCGGGCCGCTGAATAGACCTTGGCGTCGCTAGTCGGTTCTCGGGCCTCGGGTGAATAGACCTGTTGCCGCCAGCCGGTCTTTCGCCTTAGCCACGCTGGTAGACCTGGTGCCGCAGTCGGTCTTCGGCCTTCACCGCTGGGTAGACCTGTTGCCGCTTTAGCCGGTTTCGTCTCGCTGGTAGACCTTGTTGCCGCTTAGCCGTCATCGCGTCTTCGGCTCAGCCGCTGGGTAGACCTGGTGTCGCAGCCGGTCTCGCCTTTCGATACCGCTGGTAGACCTTGTTGCCGCGTAGCCGGTGTTCCGCATTACGCCTCGTGCCGCTGGTAGACCTGTTGCTCGCGAGCCGGTTCGGCCTTCGCTGCCCCACAGCGTAGACCTGTTGCCGCTTAGTCGGTTCGCTCGCTACCGCTGTAGACCTGTTGCCGCCAGCCGGTTCTCGGGCTCTTCGCTACCACCGCTGGTAGACCTGTTGTCGCTAGTCGGTCTTGGCCTTTCGCTACCGCTGGGTAGACCTGGTGCGCTGGCAGATCTATCTCGCTCGGGTAGACCTGTTGCCGCAGCCGTCTTGGCTACCACGCTGGGTAGACCTGTTGCCGCTTAGTCGGTCTCGGCTTCGTACCGCTGAGTAGACCTGGTTGCCGCTTAGTCGATCTCAGCTCTCGCCTACCGCGGGTAGACCTGTTGCCGCTTAGCCGGTCGCGCCTTCGCTCGCCGCTGGGTAGACCTGTTGCCGCTAGTCGGTCTCGCCTTTCGCTACCGCTGGGTAGACCTGATGCCGCAATGGTCGCGCTCTCTCGCTGGGTAGACCTGTTGCCACTAGCCGGTCTCAGCCTTCGCTACCCGCCGCGGGTAGACCTGTTGCCGCTAGTCGGTTCGCCTTTCGCGTCCTCGGCTGGGTAGACCTTGTTGCCGGCAGTTGGTCTCGCCTTTCGCTACCGGCCATGGGGTAGACCTGTTGCCGCTAGCCGGTTCGCCTTTCGCCGCTGGTAGACCTGTTGCCGCTTAGCTTCGGTTTCGCTATTCCGCGGTAGACCTGTTGCCGCAGCCGATCTGCCTTTCGCCTACCGCTGAGTAGACCTAGCGTTCAAGAAGCCGGGTCGCGCGCCTTTCATACTGGAGTAGACCTTGTTGCCGCTAGCCGGTCTCGCCTTTCACGCCTCGGGTAGACCTGATGCCGCTTAGCCGAGTTCGCTCGCTCACCGCTGGTAGACCTGGTGCCGCTAGTCGGTCTCAGCCTTTCGCGCTGCCCCCGCGGGTAGATCTGTTGCCGCTTAGCCGGTCGCGCTTTCGCTACGGGTAGACCTGTTGCCACTTAGCCGTCTTCGGCTCACTACCGCCGGGGTAGACCTGTTGCCGCTAGCCGGTTCGCTCGCAAAAGTACCGCTGGTAGACCTGTTGCCGCTAGCCGGGTCTTAGCTTTTCAGCTACCGCTGGTAGACCTGGTGCCGCTTAGCCGGTTCGTCTGTATGCCGCTGGAAGACCTGTTACCGCTTAGCCGTCTCGCCTTTTCGCTGCTCGGGCCGCTGGGAAGACCGCTGCCGCTTAGCCGGGTCGCTGCCTTTCGCTGCCCCTGCGGGTAGACCTGTTGCCGCTAGCCGGTCTCGCTCATACGCGCTCGCTGATAGACCTGCGTGCCGCTTAGCGTCTCGGCCTTTCGCCACCTCTCGCGGCAGTAGACCTGTTACCGCAGACGTATCTGCCTTTCGCCACTACCGCTGGTAGACCTGTTGTCGCTAGCTGCGCGTGCCTTTCGCTCGCCGCGGGTAGACCTGTTGCCGCTAGCCGTCTTAGCCTTTTCGCTACGCTGGTAGACCTGGTGCCGCTTAGCCGTCTTAGTTTACGCGCTGCTGTAGACCTGTTGCCGCTTAGCCGGTTCTTTAGCTCTTCGCTACAGCCATGGGTAGACCTGTTGTCCGCAGCCGATCTCGCCCTTTCGCACTACCGCAGGTAGACCTGTTGCCGCTTAGCCAATCTTCGCTATACCGCTGAGGTAGATATGTTGCCGCTTAGTCGTCTTTGGCCTTTCACACTAAGAGTGGACTCTGGTCGCAGTCGGTTCGCCTCGGGCCGCTGGGTAGACCTGTTGCCGCAGCCGATCTCTGATCTTCACTACCGCCGCAGTGAGATCTGTTGCCGCGTAGCCGGTCGCCTTTCTGCGGCCATCGGTAGACCGTTGTCGCGTCGCGTTCTAGCTTTTCGCTCCGCTGGGTAGACCTGTTGCCGCAGCCGATCTCGCCTTTCATACCTCGCCGGGTAGACCTGTTGCCGCTTAGTCGGTCTTAGCCTTTCACGTGCGCTGTAGACCTGTTGCCACCAGTCGAGTCCGCCTGCCACCGCTGGTAGACCTGTTGCCGCTTAGCCGTCTCAGTCTTTCGCTGACCGCTGGTACACCTGTTGCCGCAGAAGCTCGCCTTTCGGCTCGTCGGGTAGACCTGGTGCCGCGAATGGTCTCAGTCTTTCACCCCGCGGTAGATCTGTTGCCGCTGTCGGGTCGCGTCACCGCTGAATAGACCTGTTGCCACTAGTCGTCTTCGCTCGCTCGGGTAGACCTGTTGCCGCCAGTCGGTCTCGCTCTTTCGATACTGGGTAGACCTGTTGCCGCTAGTCGGTCTTAGCTCTTCTACCGCTGGGTAGACCTTGTTGCCACTAGTCGTCTCAGCTCGCTCCCCGGTAGACCTGTTGTCAGCGAAATGGTCTCGCTCTTACGTACCGCTTCATGGGTAGACCTGTTGTCGCGCAGTTGGTCTCGGCTTTCGCTACCGCCATGGGGTAGACCTGGTTGCCGCCAGTCGTTCGCTCTCGCTACCGCTGGTAGACCTGTTGCCGCTAGTCGGGTTCGCGTTTTCGCTACCGGTGAGACCTGTTGCCGCAGCCGATCTCAGCTCGCTACCGCTGGGTAGACCTTGTTGCCGCGCAGTCGGTCGCGTCTTCGGCCACTGGAGTAGACCGTGTTGCCGCTATCGCTTTCGCCGTACCGTCAGTGTAGACTCTCGTTGCCGCCAGTCGGTTTCGGCCTTTCGCTACCGCTGGTAGACCTGGTGCCGCGAGTCGTCTCAGCTCACATACTGGGTAGATCTGCCGCTTGTCGTCATGCTCATACTGCGCTGGGTAGACCTGTTGCCCTAGCCGTCTGCCTCGGGACCGGGTAGACCTGTCGCCGCCAGTCGTCTCGCTCATACCGCTGGTAGACCTGCCGCTTAGCCGTCTTAGTTTTTCTCGCGTAGGTAGACCTGGTGCCGCAGCCGGTTCTCGCCTACGCCACGAGATAGACCTGTTGCCGGGTAGTCGATTCGCCTTTCGCTACTCACCGAATAGACCTTGGTGCCGCTTAAATGTCTCGACCTTTCACCGACGAGAATAGACCTGTTGTCGCAGCCGTATCTTTCGCCTTTCGACTCGCCTCTGGTAGACCTGTTGCCGCTTAGCCGGTCGCTGCTGCCTTTCGCTCACCGCTGGTAGACCTGTTGCCGCTCAGTCGGTCTCTGGCCTTTCGTCACCGTGGTAGACCTGAGTGTCGGCAGTCGGTCTCGCCTTTCGCTGCTACCGGGTAGACCTGTTGCCGCCAGTCGTCTCGGCCTTCGTCAGCCCGGGTAGACCTGTTGCCGCTAGTCGTCTTAGTCTTTCGCTACCAGCTGGGTAGACCTTGGTGTCGCTTAGCCGTCTTAGCCTTTCGCCATACCGCTGGGTAGACCTGGTGCCGCTAGTCGGTCTTAGCTCTTTCGCTACCGCTGGTAGACCTGTTGCCGCAGTTGACTTTCGCCTTTCGCTACCGCCGCTGGTAGACCTTGTTGCCGCTTAGCCAATCTTCGCCTTTCACACCACCGCGAGGTAGATATGTTGCCGCTAGCCGGTCTTTGGCCTTTCGCTACCGCTAAGGTGGACCTTGGTGCCGCAGCCGGTCTTCGCCTTTCGCTACCGCCCGGTAGACTCTGTTGCCGCTTAGTCGTCAGCTGCGTTCGCCTCGCCGGTAGACCTGATGCCGCTTAGCCGGGTCTTAGTTTCGCACGCCGCTGGTAGACCTGGTGCCGCTTAGTCGGTCTCGGCCTTTTATACTCGGCCGCTGGAAGACCTGTTACCGCTTAGCCGGTCTCAGTTTCGCTAGCGGAAGACCGTTGCCGCTAGCCAGTCGCGCCTTTTCGTTCCCGCTGGCGTAGACCTGTTGCCGCTTAGCCGGTTCGCCTGCCTCGCCGCTGAATAGACCTGGTGCCGCTTAGCCGGTCTTCGCTCACAATGCCGCTGAATAGACCTGTTGCCGCTAGCCGGTCTCGCTCGCCACGCGGGTAGACCTGTGCCGCTAGCCGGTTCGCCTTTTCCGGGCCATGGTAGACCTGTTGCCGCGTCATGGCCTTTAGGGCTGGTAGACCTGGTGCCGCGTAGCCGGTCTCGCGCTTTCACAAGGCCAGCTGGTAGACCTGGTGCCGCAGCCGGTCCTCGCCTTTCGCTACTACCGCTGGTAGACCTTGTTGCCGCGCAGCCGGTTCGCATTTCGCACATGCCGCTGGTAGACCTGTTGCCGCTTAGCCGGTCTCAGCTCGCTTGCCCCTACCGCTGTGTAGACCTGTTGCCGCCTAGTCGTCTCGGCCCTTTCGCTACCGCTGGGTAGACCTGTTGCCGCTAGCCGGGTCTTCGCTCTCGCATACCGCTGGTAGACCTGTTGCCGCTTAGCCGTCTTGGTCTTTCGCTACCGCTGGTAGACCTGGTGCCGGCAGACTATCTCGCTCTTCACGGTACCGCTGGGTAGATCTGTTGCCGGCAGTCGGTTCGGCCTCGCCTACCGCTGGGTAGACCTGTTGCCGCTAGTCGTCTTAGTTTTTCGCTCGGGCTGAATAGACCTTGCTGTCAGCTAGTCGGTCTCAGCCTTTCGCTACCGCTGCGGTAGACCTGTTGCCGCTAGCCGGTCTCGCTCTTTCACCGGCCGCTGGGTAGACCTGTTGCCGCTAGCCGGTCTCGCCTTTCGCTGCCCCTGGGTAGACCTGGTGCCGCTAGTCAGCCGCGTCTTCGCTACCGGTAGACCTGTTGCCACTAGCCGGTCTCAGCTTTCATACCGCTAGGGTAGACCTGTTGCCGCTTAGCGGGTCTCGCTCTCTCGCAGCTCGCCAGCTGGGTAGACCTGTTGCCGCAGTTGGTCTCGGCTCTTTACGCCCTGGGCTATGCGCGTAGACCTTGTTGCCGCTTAGCCGGTCTTCGCCCTTTCGCTACGCGGGTAGACCTGCTGCCGCTTAGCCGGTCTCGCCTTTTCGCATACCGCTGGTAGACCTGTTGTCGCAGCTCTAGCTTTCACAGTCTGTCGCGTCGCGGGGTAGACCTGTTGCCGCTTAGCCGTCTCAGCCTTTCTCGGCCCTCGCCGGTAGACCTGATGCCGCTTAGCTGATCTCGCTCTCGCTACCGCTGGGTAGACCTGGTGCCGCTTAGTCGGTCTCAGCTTCCTACCGCTGGTAGATCTGTTGCCGCTGTCGGTCAGCGTCTTTCACTACCGGGTAGACCTGTTGCCACTCAGCCGTCTTCGCCTTTCGCTACCGGGCCGCTGGGTAGACCTGTTGCCGCTTAGTCGTCTCGGGCTCTTTCGCTACCGCTGGTAGACCTGTTGCCGCTAGTCGGTCTTAGTCTCACGCTCGCTGGTAGACCTGGTGCCGCTAGCCGGTCTTTCGCCTTTTCCGCAGAATAGACCTGTTGCCGCAGCCGATTCGCCTTTCGCCGCCTGGCCGCTGGAATAGACCTGGTGCCGCTAGTCGGTTCTCGGACCTTTCGCTACCGCGAGAATAGACCTGTTGCCGCAGCCTATCTTCGGCCTTTCGCTACCGCTGGTAGACCTGTTGCCGCTAGTCGGTCGCGCGTCTCGCTACCGCTGTGGTAGACCTTTGTTGCCAGCTTAGCCGTCTCGCCTTTCTCGCCGCCCCGCTGCGGTAGACCTGGTGCCGCAGCCGGGTTCTCGCCTTTCATACTCGCTGGGTAGACCTGTTGCCGCGAAGCCGGTTCGCCTTTCGCTCGGGGCCGCTGGGTAGACCTGTTGCCGCTAGTCGGTCTTAGTCTTTCGCTACCGCTGGGTAGACCTGGTGCCGCTAGTCGGTCTTAGTTTTCGCCGCTGGGTAGACCTGTTGCCGCTTAGCCGGTCTTAGTTTTCTCGCCGCTGGGTAGACCTGTTGCCGGCAGCCGACCTCGGCCTTTCGCTACCGCTGGGTAGACCTGTTTCGCCAGCTATCGCCATCTTCGCTACTCGAGGTAGACATGTTGCCGCTTAGTCGGTCTTTGGCCTTTCATACCGCTAAGGTGGACCTTGGTGCCGCAGTCGGTCTCGCCTCGCTCGGGCCGCTGGGTAGACCTGTTGCCGCTTTAGCCGGTCGCTGCCTTTCACTACCGCTGGGTAGACCTGATGCCGCTTAGCCTTTCTAGTTTTCGCTACCGCTGGGTAGACCTGGTGCCGCTTAATGGTTCTCGCCTTTATACTCGGCCGCTGGGAAGACCTGTTACCGCTTAGCCGGTCTCAGCCTTTCGCTACCAGCTGGAAGACCGTTGCCGCTAGCCGTCGCTGCCTTTCGCTACGTCTCCGCTGGGTAGACCTGTTGCCGCTTAGCCGGTTCGGCCTTCGCTACCGGGCCGCTGAATAGACCTGGTGCCGCCACGGTCTCGCCGTTTCTCGCTTACCGCTGAATAGACCTGTTGCCGCTTAGCCGGTTCGCCTTTCATACCGCTGGGTAGACCTGGTGCCGGGTAGCCGGTCTCGCCTTTCACTACCGCTGGTAGACCTGTTGCCGCTTAGCCGGTCTTAGCTCTTCGCTGCTCGCTGGGTAGACCTGGTGCCGCTAGCCGGTCTCGCTGCTGGTAGACCCTAGTGCCGGGCAGCCGCTCGCCTTCGCTACCGCTGGTAGACCTGTTGCCGGGCAGCCGGTCTCGTATTTTCACGCCATGCCGCTGGTAGACCTGTTGCCGCTAGTCGGTTCTCAGCTCGCTGCCCCCGCTGGCGAGACCTGTTGCCGCTAGCCGGTCGTCTCGCCTTCCGCTAAGGTAGATCTGTTGCCGCTAGTCGGTTCGCCTTTCCTACCGCTGGGTAGACCTGTTGCCGCTTAGCCGGTCTTGCTCTTTCGCTGCTCGCTGGTAGACCTGGTGCCGCAGACTATCTCGCTCTTTCGGGCCGCTGGGTAGACCTGTTGCCGCAGCCGGTTCGCTCGCTCGTACCGCTGGTAGACCTGTTGCCGCTAGTCGGTTCCTATTCGCTACCGCTGAATAGACCTGTTGCCGCTTAGCCGGTTCAGTTTTCGCTCTCACCGCTGGGTAGACCTGTTGCCGCTTAGCCGGTCGCTGCTCGCTACCGGGCCGCTGGGTAGACCTGTTGCCGCTTAGCCGGTCTCGCCTTTCACCGCTGGGTAGACCTGGTGTCGCTTAGCTGGTCTCGCTCGCTACCGCTGGTAGACTTGGTGCCGCAGCCGGCTTCGCCTTTCGCTACCGCTGGGTAGACCTTGTTGCCGCAGCCGGTCTCGCCTTTAGCGCCTTGGGCCGCTGGGTAGACCTGTTGCCGCTTAGCCAATCTTCGCTCACGCTACCTGTAGGTAGACATGTTGCTGCTAGCCGGTCTTGGCCTTTCGCTACTCAAGGTGGACCTGGTGCCGCAGCCTGTTCGCCGCTACGCTACCGCCGGGTAGACCTTGTTGCCGCTTAGCCGTCGCTGCCTTTCGCGTTCTGCCGCTGGTAGACCTGTTGCCGCTAGCCGGTTCTCGGCCTTTCGCACTCTCGGGCCGCTGAATAGACCTGTTGCCGCTTAGCCGGTTCAGCTCGCTACCGCCGCTGGTAGACCTGTTGCCGCTAGCCGGTCGCTGCCTCGCTACCGCTGGGTAGACCTGTTGCCGCTTAGCCGGTCTCGGTTTCGCTCACCAAGAAGGTAGACCTGTTGCCACTAGCCGGTCTCGCCTTTCGCCTCTACCGGGTAGACCTGTTGCCGCTAGCCGGTCTCGCCTGCCTACCCGCTGGTAGACCTTGGTGCCGGCAGTCGGTTCGCCTTTCGCCAGCTTGTCGCTGGGGGAGACCTGTTGCCGCAGCCGGTTCGCCTTTCGCTCTGCCGCGAGGGTAGACCTTGTTGCCGCTTAGCCGGTCTTAGCCCTTTCGCCAGCGCCTGGGGTAGACCTGTTGCCGCTAGTCGGTCTTAGCCTTTCACGCCGTGCCGCTTTGTAGACCTGTTGCCGGCAGCTCGATCTCGGCTCTCGCTCGGGCCGCTGGTAGTCCTGTTGCCGCCAGTCGATCTCGGCCTTTCACAGCTCGCTGGGTAGACCTGTTGCCAGCGAAATAATCTTCGCTTTTAGCGTCACCGCTGTAGACCTGGTGCCGGCAGTCGGTCTCGCTCTTTCTCACCGCTGGGTAGACTTGATGCCGCTTAGTCGATCTCGCCTGCTCGCGCTGGTAGACCTGTTGTCGCGAGTCGGTCTCTAGCTTTTCTACCGCTGGTAGACCTGGTGCCGGCAGTCGGTCTCGCTGCTTCCGCTGGGTAGACCTTATGTCGCTTAGCCGATCCTCGCTTTTCGCTTCGTCAGGTAGACCTGCGTGCCGCTAAAGCCGGGTCTCAGCCTTTCGCCACACCCCCGTGGGGTAGATCTGTTGCCGCTGTCGGGTCGCTGCCTTCTCAGCTTACCGCTGAATAGACCTGTTGCCACTAGTCGGTCTTCGCCTTTCGCCTACCGCTGGTAGACCTGTTGCCGCTAGTCGGGTCTCGCCTTTCGCGACCGCCACCGCAGGGTAGACCTGTTGCCGCTTAGCCGGTCGCTGCCTTTCGCCCCAAGCCTCGGGGTAGACCTGTTGCCACTCAGCCGGTCTCAGCCTTCATACCGCTGGGTAGACCTGTTGCCGCCTAGCCGGTCTCGCCTTTCGTGTCTACCGCTGGGTAGACCTGTTGTCGATAGTTGGTCTCGGCTCGCTACCTCGGGCCATGGGTAGACCTGTTGCCGCTAGCCGGTTCGCCTTTCGCTACCGCTGGGTAGACCTGGTGCCGCTAGTCGGTCTCAGCTCTTTCATACCGCTGGTAGATCTGTTGCCGCTGCCGGTCGTTGCCTTTCACAAAGGCCGCTGGGTAGACCTGCTGCCACCAGTCGGTTCGCCTCGCTCGGGCCGCTGGGTAGACCTGTTGCCGCTAGTCGTCTCGCCTTTCGCGCTACCGCTGGTAGACCTGTTGCCGCTAGTCGTCTTAGTTTTTCACAAATACCGCTGGGTAGACCTGGTGCCGCCAGTCGTCTCGCCTTTATACCGCTGGAAGACCTGTTACCGCTAGCCGGTTCTTCGGCCTTTTATGCCTCGGGACTGGAAGACCGTTGCCGCTTAGCCGGTCGCTGCCTCGCTAAGGTTCCGCTGTAGACCTGTTGCCGCTAGCCGGTTCGCCTTTCGCCACTACCGCTGAATAGACCTGGTGCCGCGAACGTCTCGCCCGCTACTCGCAGAATAGACCTTGTTGCCGCTTAGCCGGTCTCGCCTAGCACACGACAGTAGACCTGTTGTCGCTTTAGCCGGTCTCGGCCTTTCGCTGCTCGTAGACCTGTTGCCGCTTAGTCGGTTCGCCTTTCGCTACCGCTGGGTAGACCTTGGTGCCGCAGCCGGTTCGCCTTTCGCTACCGCCGGGTAGACCTGTTGCCGCTAGTCGGTCTTAGCTTTTCGCGATACTCGCTGGGTAGACCTGGTGCCGCTTAGCCGGTTCTCGCTCTCGCCACTGGTAGACCTGGTGCCGCAGTCGGTTCGCCTTTCGCTACCGCTGGTAGACCTGTTGCCGGGCAGCCGGTTCGTATTTCGCCGCTCATGTCACTGGTAGACCTGTTGCCGCTTAGCCGGTCTCAGCTCTTTCGCTGCCCCCGCTGGCGAGACCTGTTGCCGCTAGCTGGTCAGCGCGTCATACCAAGGTAGACCTGTTGCCGCTAGTCGTTCGCCTTTCGCTACCGGGCCGCTGGGTAGACCTGTTGCCGCTAGCTCGGTCTTTCGCTCACACTGCTGGGTAGACCTGGTGCCGCAGACGGTTCGCCTCGCTACCTCGCCGCTGAGTAGACCTGTTGCCGCAGCCGGTTCGCTACCGCCACGGGTAGACCTGTTGCCGCTAGTCGGTCTTAGCTCTTTCGCACAGCTGGGTAGACCTGTTGCCGCTAAAGGCCGGTTCTTAGTCTTTCGCTAGCCGCTGGGTAGACCTGTTGCCGCTTAGCCGGTCTTAGTTTTCGCATACCGCTGGGTAGACCTGTTGCCGGCAGCCTATCTCGGCCTTTCGCTACCGCGAAGGTAGACCTGTTGCCGCTAGCCAATCTTCGCCACCGAGGTAGACATATGTTGCCGCTTAGTCGGTCTTGGCCTTTCGCTACCGCTAAGGTGGACCTGGTGCCGGGCAGTCGGTTCGCCTTTCGCTCGGCCGCTGGGTAGACCTGTTGCCGCTAGTCGGTCAGCGCTCTTCGGCCTTCTACCGCTGGGTAGACCTGTTGCTGCTAGTCGTCTTAGTTTTCGCTACCGCTGGTAGACTTGGTGCCGCTTAGCCGGTCTCGCCTTTTATGCCTGCCGCTGGGAAGACCTGTTACCGCTAGCCGGTTCGCCTTTTTATACCGCTTGAAGACCGGGTTGCCGCTTAGCCAGTCGCTGCCTTTCAAGCGTTCCGCCGGGTAGACCTGTTGCCGCTTGTCGGGTCTCGCCTTTCACGCTGCCCCGCTGCATGTAGACCTGTTGCCGCTTAGCCGGTCTCTCAGCCTTTCACGCTGCCCCCGCTGGCGTAGACCTGTTGCCGCTTAGCCGGTTCCCGCCTTCGCTACCGTTAGCAGTAGACCCTGTTGCCGCTAGTCGGTCTCGCCTTTCATACCGCTGGGTAGACCTGTTGTCGCTAGTCGGTCTCGCTGTCACTCGCTGGTAGACCTGGTGCCGCAGACGGTTCGCTCTTTCAGCTACTGGGTAGACCTGTTGCCGGGCAGTCGGTTCGCCTTCGCTACCGCTGGTAGACCTGTTGGCCGCTAGTCGGTCTTAGCTCTTTCGCCGCTGGGTAGACCTGTTGCCGCTTAGCCGGTCTTAGCTTTCGCCGCTGGGTAGACCTGTTGCCGCAGCCGATTCGCCTTCGCTACCGCTAAGTAGACCTGTTGCCGCTTAGCCAATCTTCGCCTTTAGCTACTCGCCGGTAGACATGTTGCCGCTTAGCCGGTCTTGGCCTTTCTACCGCATCGTGGACCTGGTGCCGCAGTCGGTTCGCTCGCCTACCGCTGGGTAGACCTGTTGCCGCTTAGCCGTCAGCGACCTGCCTACCGCTGGTAGACCTGTATGTCGCTTAGCCGGTCTTAGCTCTTCGCTAGCCGCTGGGTAGAATTGTTGCCGCAGCCGGTCTCGCTCGCTCTCACCGCTGGGTAGACCTGTTGCCGCTTAGCTAGTCGCTGGCCTTTCACCGCTGGTAGACCTGGTGCCGGCAGTCGGTCTCGCCTTTCGCTACCGGGGTAGACCTGTTGCCGCTTAGCCGGTCTTTAGACATGTCATACCGCTGGGTAGACCTGGTGCCGGCAGGCGCGCCGGCCTTTCGCTACCGCTGGTAGACCTGTTGCCGCAGCCGGTCTCGTATTTCGCCATGCCTCGGGTAGACCTGTTGCCGCTAGCCGGTCTCAGCCTTTCGCTGCCCCCGCTGGGCGTAGACCTGTTGCCGCTTAGCTGGTCGCTGGCCTTTCGATACCGCTGGGTAGACCTGTTGCCGCCAGTCGGGTCTCGCCTTTTCCCTAAGGTAGACCTGTTGCCGCTAGCCGGTTCTCGGTAGACATACCGCTGGGTAGACCTGTTGCCGCTAGTCGGTCTTGGCCTTTCGCTACCGCTGGTAGACCTGGTGCCGGGCAGATCTGTCTCGCCTTTCACGCTGGGCCGCTGGTAGACCTGTTGCCGGGCAGCCGGTTCGGGCTCGCTACCGGGCCGAATAGACCTGTTGCCGCTTAGCCGGTCTTAGCTTCTCGCATACGCGGGTACACCTGTTGCCGCTTAGCCGGTCTTAGTTTTCGCTACCGGGCTGGGTAGACCTGTTGCCGCTAGTCGGTCTTAGTTTTCGCTAGCCGCTGGGTAGACCTGTTGCCCGCAGCCGATCTCGCCTTTCGCTACCAAGCTGGTAGACCTGTTGCCGCTTAGCCAAACTTCGCTTTAGCCGCCCCACAGGTAGACATGTTGCCGCTAGTCGGGTCTTGGCGTTGCCATACTCGCTGGGTAGACCTGGTGCCGCAGCCGGTCTCGCCTTTCGCTACCATCGCCGCTGGGTAGACCTTGTTGCCGCTTAGCCGGTCGTCTGCCTTTCACCGCTGGTAGACCTGTTGCCGCCAGTCGGTCTTAGCTCTTCGCATACCGCTGGGTAGAACTGTTGCCGCAGCCGGTCTCGCCTTTCGCCTTGGGTCGCTGGGTAGACCTGTTGCCGCCAGTCGGTCTTAGCTCACCGCTGGGTAGACCTGGTGCCGCTAGTCGGTCTCGCCTTTCATACCGCTGGTAGACCTGTTGCCGGCCGTCGGTCTCGGCCTTCGCCTTGCCTGTCAGTTGGTAGTTGTTGCCGCTAGTCGTCTCAGCTCGTCACCACAGAGGTAGACCTGGTGCCTCTAGCCGGTCTCGCCTTTCAAGCCTGCTGGGTAGACCTGTTGCCGGCAGTCGGTTCGCCTTTCGCCTTCTTGCCGGGTAGACCTGTTGCCGCTAGTCGGTCTTAGTTTTCGCTACTCGCTGGGTAGACCTGTTGCCACCAGTCGGTCTTTCGCCTCGCTACCGTCCGGTAGACCTGTTGCCGCTAGCCGGTCTCAGCCTTTCGCTGTACTCGCTGGGTACACCTGTTGCCGCTAGCCAGTCAGCGTCTTTCGTGTTGCCCCTGGCCGCTGGGTAGACCTGTTGCCGCTAGTCGGTTCGCCTTTCGCCTACCGCTGAATAGACCTGTTGCCGCTAGCCGGTTCAGCCTTTCGCTCACCGCTGGTAGACCTGTTGCCGCGTAAATCGGTCAGCGCTTCCGCTCGCTGGGTAGACCTGTTGCCGCTTAGCCGGTTCGCCTTTTATACCGGGCCGCTGAAGACCTGTTACCGCTAGCCGGTCTCGCCTTTTATACCGCTGAAGACCGTTGCCGCTAGTCGGTCGCTGCCTTTCGCTGTCTCCGCTGGGTAGACCTGTTGCCGCTTAGCCGGTTCGCCTTTCGCTACTCGCCGCTGAATAGACCCTGGTGCCGCTTAGCCGTCTCGCCCGCGCCACCGCAGAATAGACCTGTTGCCGCTTAGTCGGTTCGCCGCTACCACGAAAGTAGACCTGTTGCCGCTAGTCGGTCTCGCTACAGCTCGGGTAGACCTTGTTGCCGCTTAGCCGGTCTCGCCTTTCGCGTACCGCTGGTAGACCTGGTGCCGCAGTCGGTCTCGCCTTTCGCTACCGCTGGGTAGACCTGTTGCCGCTTAGCCGGTCTTAGCCTTTCGCTACCGCCGGGTAGACCTGGTGCCGCCAGCCGGTCTCGCTCGCTACCGCTGGTAGACTTTGCGTCGCAGCCGGTCTCGCTACCGGGCTGGTAGACCTGTTGCCGCAGCCGGTCTCGGTATTTCGCCATGCCGCTGGGTAGACCTGTTGCCGCTAGCCGGTTCAGCTCATACTGTCTCACGGGCGAGACCTGTTGCCGCGAATGGTCTTCAGCCTCGCTACCGCTGTAGACCTGTTGCCGCTAGCCGGTCTCGCCTTTTCGCTACCGCTGGTAGACCTGTTGCCGCTTAGCCGGTCTTTGGCTCTTCGCTACCGCTGGTAGACCTGGTGCCGCAGACGGTTCGCTCGCGCTACCGCTGGTAGACTCTGGTGCCGCAGCCGGTTCGCCTGCTACCGCCGCTGGGTAGACCTGTTGCCGCGAAGCCGGTCTTTAGCCTTTCGCCGCTCTGCGGGTAGACCTGTTGCCGCGAAAGCCGGTTTTAGCCTTTCGTCACCGCTGGTAGACCTGTTGCCGCTTAGCCGGTCTTTAGTTTTCGCCGCTGGTAGACCTGTTGCCGCAGCCGATTCGGCCTTTCGCTACCGGCCGGGTAGACCTGTTGCCGCTATAGCCAATCTTCGCTTTAGCTCGCCGGTAGACATGTTGCCGCTTAGTCGTCTTGGCCTTTCGCTACTCGCTAATGTGGGATCTGGTGCCGCAGCCGGTTCGCCTTTCATACCGCCGGGTAGACCTGTTGCCGCTTAGCCGTCATGCTCGGCCTCACCGCTGGGTAGACCTGTTGCCATTAGCCGGGTCTTAGCTCGTACACAGCGCCGCTGGTAGAATTGTTGCCGCAGTCGGTTCTCGCTCATACCGGCCGCTGGGTAGACCTGTTGCCGCTTAGCTGGTCGCTGGCCTTTCGCTACCGGGCCGCGAGGGGTAGACCTGTTGCCGCTAGGCCGGTCTTAGCTATTTCGCTACGCTCGGGTAGACCTGGTGCCGCTTAGCCGGTCTCGGCTCTTTTCACACTGGTAGACCTTGTTGCCGCTTAGCCGGTCTTAGTTTTCGCATACCGCTGGGTAGACCTGTTGCCGCAGCCTATTCGCCTTGCCCCGCTACCGCGAGGTAGACCTGTTGCCGCTAGCCAATCTTCGCTTTTCAGCTACCGCGAGGTAGACATGTTGCCGCTTAGCCAGTCGCTGCCTTTCGCTACCGAAGGTGGACCTGGTGCCGCAGTCGGTCTTCGCCTCATACTCGGGCCGCTGGGTAGACCTGTTGCCGCTTAGTCGTCGCTGCCTTCCTCACCGCTGGGTAGACCTGTTGCCGCCAGTCGGTCTTAGCTGCGCGTCACGCTGCGGTAGAACTGTTGCCGCAGTCGGTTCGGCTCTTCGCCTACCGCTGGTAGATCTGTTGCCGCCAGTCGGTCAGCGGGCCTTTCGCTACCGGCCGAGGGGTAGACCTGTTGCCGCTTAGTTGGTCTTAGCTATTCTCGCTACCGCTGGGTAGACCTGGTGTCGCTTAGCCGGTCTCGCCTTTCAGCTACTCGCTGGGTAGACCTGTTGCCGCAGCCGGTTCGCCTTTCGCTAGCCTTTGCCGCCGGGTAGACCTGTTGCCGCCTAGCCGGTCTTAGCCCTTCGCCGCCTGGGGAGACCTGTTGCCGCTTAGCCGGTCTCGCCTTCAGCCAAGGGTAGACCTGTTGCCGCCAGTCGGTCTTTAGCTCGCCTACCGCTGGGTAGAATTGTTGCCGCAGTCGGTTCTCGGCCTTTCGCCTACCGCTGGGTAGACCTGTTGCCGCTAGCTGGTCGCGTTTCTCGCTACCGCGAGGGTAGACCTGTTGCCGCTTAGTCGGTCTTAGCTATTCTCGCTACCACAGGGTAGACCTTGGTGCCGCTAGTCGGTCTCGCTCTTCGCGAGCTCGCTGGGTAGACCTGTTGCCGGCAGCCGGTTCGGCCTTTCGCCTTCGTCGCTGGGTAGACCTGTTGCCGCTAGTCGGTCTTAGCTCGCTACCGCTGGGTAGACCTGTTGCCACTAGTCGGGTTCTCGCCTTTCGCTACCTCGGGCCTGGTAGACCTGTTGCCGCTAGCCGGTTCTCAGTTTTCATACCGCTGGGTACACCTGTTGTCGCTAGCCGTCGCTGCCTTTCGCGGCCCTGGCCGCTGGGTAGACCTGTTGCCGCTAGCCGGTTCTTCGGCCTTTCGCTACCGCTGAATAGACCTGTTGCCGCTAGCCGGTTCAGCTCTCGCTACCGCTGGGTAGACCTGTTGCCGCTAGTCGTCGCTGGTTTTCGCTACCGCTGGGTAGACCTGTTGCCGCTTAGCCGGTTCGCCTTCGCTACCGCTAAGGTAGACCTGTTGCCACTAGCCGGTCTCGGCCTTTCGCTACCGGGCCCCCTGGTAGACCTGTTGCCGCTAGCCGGTCTCGCCTTTCGCATACCGCTGGGTAGACCTGGTGCCGCAGTCGGTTCGGCCTTTCGCTACTTTGCCGCTGGGGAGACCTGCTGCCGCAGTCGGTCTCGTATTTTCAGCCTGCCGCTGGTGGTAGACCTGTTGCCGCTTAGCCGGTCTTAGCCTTTCGCTACGCGCCGCTGGGTAGACCTGTTGCCGCTAGTCGGGTCTTAGCCTTTCACGCTCGCGTCGCTGGGTAGACCTGTTGCCCGCAGCCGATTCGCCTGCTACCGCTGGTAGACCTTGTTGCCGCCAGCCGGTCGCTGCCTCGCTACCGCTGGTAGACCTGTTGCCGCTTAGCCAGTTCTCGCCTTACGCTACCGCTGGTAGACCTGGTGCCGCAGCCGGTCTCGGCTCTTCACGCTCGGGTAGACCTGTTGCTCAGCCGGTCTCGCCTTTCGCCTACCGCTGGTAGACCTGTTGCCGCTAGTCGGTCTCAGGTTTTCATACTGCTGGTAGACCTGGTGCCGGCAGCCGGTCTCGCCTTTCGCTACCGCTGGTAGACCTGATGCCGCTGAATGATCTCGCCTTTCGAAACTTCGCTCGGGTAGACCTGGTGCCACTAGCCGGTCTCAGCCCTTTCGCTACCACCCCGCTGGGTAGATCTATTGCCGCTGTCGGTCGCTGCCTTTCGCTACCGCTGAATAGACCTGTTGCCACTAGCCGGTCTCTCGCCTACCGCTTCGGGTAGACCTGTTGCCGCTTAGCCGGTCTCGCCTTTCGGCATACCGGCCGCTGGGTAGACCTGTTGCCGCTAGCCGGTCGCTGCCTTTCGCCCGGCCCTCGGGTAGACCTGTTGCCACTAGCAGGTTCTCAGCCTTTCGCCTACCGCTGGGTAGACCTGTTGCCGCTAGTCGGTTCGCCTTTCGCTACCGCTGGGTAGACCTGTTGCCGCAGTTGGTCTCGGCCTTTCGCTACCGGGCCATGGGTAGACCTGTTGCCGCTTAGCCGGTTCGCCTGCGCTTCGCCGCTGGGTAGACCTGGTGCCGCCAGTCGGTCTCGGTTTTTCGCTACCGCTGGTAGACCTGTTGCCGCAGCCTATCTCGCCTTTCGCTACCGCTGGGTAGACCTGTGTCCGCTATAGTCGCGCTCGCTGGCCGCTACTGGAGTAGACCTGTTGCCGCCAGTCGGTCTCGCCTTTTCAGCCTCCGCTGGTAGACCTGATGCCGCTAGTCGATCTTCGCCTTGCTACCGCTGGGTAGACCTGGTGCCGCTAGTCGTCTCAGCCTTTCATACCGCTGGGTAGATCTGTTGCCGCTTGTCGGTCGCTGCTCGCTACCGCTGGGTAGACCTTGTTGCCACTCAGTCGTCTCGCCTTTCGCTACCGCTGGGTAGACCTGTTGCCGCTTAGCCGGTCTTCGCTCGCATACCGCTGGGTAGACCTGTTGCCGCTTAGTCGGTCTTAGCCTTTCGCTACTCGCTGGGTAGACCTGGTGCCGCTAGTCGGTCTCGCCTTTGCTCACCGCTGGAAGACCTGTTACCGCTAGTCGGTTCGGCCTTTATACCGCTGGAAGACCGCTGTCACGCTAGCCGGTCGCTCGCCTGCTGCTCCGCTGGGTAGACCTGTTGCCGCTTAGCCGGTCTCGCTCTCGCTACCTTCGCTGAATAGACCTGGTGCCGCTTAGCCGTCTCGACCTTTCGTCACCGCGAGAATAGACCTGTTGCCGCAGCCGATCTCGCCCTTCATACCGCTGGTAGACCTTGTTAGCCGCTTAGCCGGTCAGCGCTTCCTACCGCTGGTAGACCTGTTGCCGCTTAGCCGGTCTTAGCCTTTCGCTACAACAAGAGGGTAGACCTGGTGCCGCCAGTCGGGTCTTAGCTCGCTACCGCTGGTAGACCTTGTTGCCGCTTAGCCGGTTCTTAGCTCTTCGCTGCATACCGCTGGTAGACCTGTTGCCGCAGCCGATCTCGCCTGCTACCGCTGGGTAGACCTGTTGCCGCTAGCCAATCTTCGCTTTTAGCTGCCGCTCGGTAGACATGTTGCCGCTAGTCGGTCTTGGCCTTTCGCTACTCGGCGGGTGGACCTGGTGCCGCAGCCGGTTCGCCTTTCGCTACCGCTGGGTAGACCTGTTGCCGCAGTCGGTCTTGACCTTTCGCTACCGCCGAGTAGACCTGTTGCCGCGAAGCCGGTCGCTGCCTTTCTGCCGCTGGTAGACCTGTTGCCGCTAGTCGGTCTTAGCCTTTCGCTACCGGCCGCTGGGTAGACCTGTTGCCGCAGCCGGTCTGCCTTTTATACCGGCCGCTGGTAGACCTGTTGCCGCCAGTCGGGTCTTAGCCTTTCGCTACTCGCTGGGTAGACCTGTTGCCACTCAGTCGGTCTCGCCTTTCGCTACCGCTGGGTAGACCTGTTGCCGCTAGTCGGTCTCAGCCTTTCGCTACTCGCTGGGTACACACCTGTTGCCGCTAGCCGTCGCTGCCTTTCGCTACCGTCGGGTAGACCTGGTGCCGCTAGTCGGTCTCAGCCTTTCGCCACCCCGTGGGTAGATCTGTTGTCGCTGTCGGTCGCTGTCTTTCGCTACCGCTGAATAGACCTTGTTGCCACTAGCCGGTCT
This sequence comes from Luscinia megarhynchos, assembly GCA_034336665.1. Lineage (NCBI taxonomy): Eukaryota > Metazoa > Chordata > Aves > Passeriformes > Muscicapidae > Luscinia > Luscinia megarhynchos. The sequence goes on from JAPFBE010000104.1 coordinate 46,075, forward strand.
TCGCCTTTCTACCGCTGGTAGACCTGTTGCCGCGAAAGTCGGTCTCGCCTTTCGCGACGCTACCGCTGGTAGACCTGTTGCCGCTCAGTCGGGTCTTGGCCTTTCGCCCGCCTCGGGTAGACCTGTTGCCACTAGCCGGTCTCAGCCTTTCGCTACCGGCCGGGTAGACCTGTTGCCGCTAGTCGGTCTCGGCCTTTCGCGTCTCCGGCCGCTGGGTAGACCTGTTGCCGCAGTTGGTCTCGCTCTTTCGCCTGCCATGGGTAGACCTTGTTGCCGCTTAGCCGGTTCGCTCGCTACCGCTGGGTAGACCTGTTGCCGCTTAGCCGGTCTCGGTTTTTCGCATACCGCTGGTAGACCTGTTGCCGCAGCCGATCTCAGCTCTCGCTACCGCTGGTAGACCTTGTTGTCGCTTAGCCGGTCAGCGCCCTTCGCTCACTGCGGAGTAGACCTTGTTGTCGCTAGCCGTCTCGCCTTTTCACCGGCTGTAGACCTGATGCCGCTTAGCCGATCTCGGCCCCTTTCGCCTACCGCTGGTAGACCTGGTGCCGCTAGTCGGTCTCAGCTCTTCGCTACCGCTGGTAGATCTGTTGCCGCTGTCGGTCGCTGCCTTTCGCATACCGCTGGGTAGACCTTGTTGCCACTAGTCGTCTTCGCCTTTCACTACCGCTGGGTAGACCTGTTGCCGCTAGTCGGTTCTCGCCTTTCGCTACCGCTGGTAGACCTGTTGCCGCTTAGCCGGTCTTAGTTTTTTCTCACCGCGAGGTAGACCTGGTGCCGCAGGCAGCCGGTTCGCCTCACACCGCAGAATAGACCTGTTGCCGCAGCCGATCTCGCCTTTATCTCAGCCGCTGAATAGACCTGGTGCCGCTTAGCCGGTCTCGACCTTCACTACCAGAGAATAGACCTGTTGCCGCAGCCGATCTCGCCTCGCTACCGCTGGTAGACCTGTTGCCGCTAAATCGGTCGCTGTCTTTCGCTACCGCTGGGTAGACCTGTTGCCGCTAGCCGGTTCTCGCCTTTCTCACGCTCTGCCGGTAGACCTGGTGCCGGCAGTCGATCTTCGCCTTTCGCTACCGCCAGGTAGACCTGTTGCCGCTTAGCCAATCTTCGCCACGCTACCGTGGTAGACATGTTGTCGCTTAGCTGTCGCTGCCTTTCACAATACTCATAAGGTGGACCTGGTGCCGGCAGTCGGTTCGCCTTTCACCGCTGGGTAGACCTGTTGCCGCTAGCCGGTTCGCCGCCTACCGCTGGTAGACCTGTTGCCGCTAGCCGGTCTTAGTTTTCGCATACCGCTGGTAGAACTGTTGCCGCAGCCGGTTCGCCTTTCGCTACCGCTGGGTAGATCTGTTGCCGCCAGTCGGTCGCTGGCCTTTCGCTACCGGCCGAGGGTAGACCTGTTGCCGCTAGTTGGTCTTAGCTATTCTCACAGCTCGCTGGGTAGACCTGGTGCCGCTTAGCCGTCTCGCCTTTCACCGCTGGGTAGACCTGTTGCCGGCAGTCGGTTCGCCTTTCGCCTTGCCGCTGGGTAGACCTGTTGCCGCTAGCCGGTCTTAGCTCGCCTGGGGAGACCTGTTGCCGCTAGTCGGGTTCTCGGCCTACCGCTGGTAGACCTGTTGCCGCTTAGCCGGTCTTAGTTTTCAGCTACCGCTGGGTAGAATTGTTGCCGCAGCCGGTTCGCCTTCGCCTACCGCTGGGTAGACCTTGTTGCCGCTTAGCTGGTCAGCGGCCTTTCGCGCTCGCACAGGGTAGACCTGTTGCCGCTTAGTCGGTCTTAGCTATTTCCTCGCTACCAGCGTAGGTAGACCTGGTGCCGCTTAGCCGGTCTCGCTCGCGACACTCGCTGGTAGACCTGTTGCCGCAGCCGGTTCGCCTTTCGCCTTCTGTCGCTGGGTAGACCTGTTGCCGCTAGTCGGTCTTAGCCTTTCGCTTCCGCGGGTAGACCTGTTGCCACCTAGCCGGTCTCGACTTTCGCTACCGCTCGGTAGACCCTTGCTGCCGCTTAGCCGGTCTCAGCTCTTCGCTACCTCGGGTACACCTGTTGCCGCTTAGCCAGTCGCTGCCTTTCGTGTTCTGGCCGCTGGGTAGACCTGTTGTCGCTAGGCCGTCTCGGCCTTCGCCTCGGGCCGCTGAATAGACCTGTTGCCGCTAGCCGGTTCAGCCTTTCGCTACCGCTGGTAGACCTAGTTGCCGCTTAGGCCGCTCGCTATTTTCACCGGGCCGGGGTAGACCTGTTGCCGCTTAGCCGGTTCGCTCTTCGCTACCGCGAAGGTAGACCTATTGCCACTAGCCGGTCTCGCCTTTCGCTGCCCGCCTTCGGGTAGACCTGTTGCCGCTTAGCCGGTCTCGCCTTTCGCCACTCGCTGGTAGACCTGGTGCCGCAGCCGGTTCGCCCTTCGCTTTGCCGCTGGGGAGACCTGTTGCCGCAGCCGGTTCGTATTTCGCCCCCTGCCGCGATGGGTAGACCTGTTGCCGCTAGTAGTCGGTCTTAGCTCGCTGCCGCTGGGTAGACCTGTTGCCGCTAGCCGGTCTTAGCTCTTCGCCGCGTCGCTGGGTAGACCTGTTGCCGCAGCCGATTCGCCTTTCACCGCTGGTAGACCTGTTGCCGCTAGTCGGTCGCTGCCTTTCGCTACCGCTGGGTAGACCTGTTGCCGCTTAGCCAGTCTCGCTCTTCGTCACTCGCTGGGTAGACCTGGTGCCGGCAGTCGGTCTCGCCTTTCGCTACCGCTGGGTAGACCTGTTGCCGCTAGTCGGTCTTCGGCCTTTCGCTACCGCTGGGTAGACCTGTTGCCGCTTAGCCGGTCTCTTAGGCTTTCACTGCTGGTAGACCTGGTGTCGCAGCCGGTTCTGCCTTTCGCTACTCGCTGGGTAGACCTGATGTCGCGAAAGTCGATCTCGCCTTTCGAGCCTCGGCCGGGGGTAGACCTGGTGCCACTAGTCGTCTCAGCTCTTTCGCTACCACCCCCGCTGGGTAGATCTATTGCCGCTAGTCGGTCGCTGCCTTTCGCCGTCACCGAATAGACCTTGTTGCCACTCAGCCGGTCTCGCCTTTCGCTACCGCTGGGTAGACCTGTTAGCCGCTTAGCCGGTCTCGCTCTTTCGCGATCACCGCTGGTAGACCTGTTGCCGCTTAAATGGTCGCTGCCTTTCACCCTACCGGGTAGACCTGTTGCCACTAGCAGGTTCTCAGCTCTTTCGCCTACCGCTGGGTAGACCTGTTGTCGCTAGTCGGTCTCGCCGTTTCGCTTTCGTCACGGTAGACCTGTTGCCGGCAGTTGGTCTCGCCTTTCGCCTGGCCGCGGGTAGACCTGTTGCCGCTAGCCGGTTCGCCTTTCGCTACTGGCCGGGTAGACCTGTTGCCGCTAGTCGGTCTCGGTTTTTCGCTACCGCTGGTAGACCTGTTGCCGCAGCCTATCTCGCCTTTCGCTACCGCTGGGTAGACCTAGTGTCCGCTAGCCGGTCGCTGCCTTTCGCTACCGCTGGAGTAGACCTTGTTGCCGCTTAGCCGGTCTCGCTCTTTCTCATACCGCTGGGTAGACCTGATGCCGCTAGCCGATCTCGCCTTTCGCTCTCTACCGCTGGGTAGACCTGGTGCCGCTAGTCGTCTCAGCCTTTCGCTACCGCCCCGCTGGGTAGATCTGTTGCCGCTTGTCGGTCGCTGGTTTTCGCATACCGCTGGGTAGACCTGTTGCCACTAGCCGGTCTCGGCCTTTCGCTACCGCCTGGGTAGACCTGTTGCCGCTTAGCCGGTTCTCGTCATACATACCGCTGGTAGACCTGTTGCCGCTAGCCGGTCTTAGTTTTCGCATACCGCTGGTAGACCTGGTGCCGCTTAGCCGGTCTCGCCTTTTACTCGCCGCTGGAAGACCTGTTACCGCTAGCCGGTTCTGCCTTTTATACCCCGCCGCTGGAAGACCGTTGCCGCTTTAGCCGGTCGCTGCCTTTCGCTGCTCCCGCTGGGTAGACCTGTTGCCGCTTAGCCGGTTCGGCTCGCTACCGCTGTATAGACCTGGTGCCGCTAGTCGGTTCTCGACCTTCGCTTCCGCAGAATAGACCTTGTTGCCGCAGCCGATCTCGCCTTTCGCGCTCGACTGGTAGACCTGTTGCCGCTAGTCGGTCGCTGCTCGCTCGGGCCGCTGGGTAGACCTGTTGCCGCTAGCCGGTCTTAGTTTTCGCATACCGCTGGGTAGACCTGGTGCCGCTTAGCCGGTCTTAGTTTTCGCTACCGCTGGTAGACCTGTTGCCGCTTAGCCGGTCTTAGTTTTCGCATACCGCTGGGTAGACCTGTTGCCGGCAGTCGATTCTCGCCTTACCGCTGGGTAGACCTGTTGCCGCTTAGCCAATCTTCGCTTTTAGCTGCCACTCGAGGTAGTAGACATGTTGCCGCTTAGCCGGGTCTTGGCTTCGCTACTCGCTAAGGTGGACCTGGTGCCCGCAGCCGTCTGCCTTTCGCTACCGCGCTGGGTAGACCTGTTGCCGGCAGCCGATCTCGACCTTTCGCTACCGGCCGCTGGAGTAGACCTGTTGCCGCTTAGCCGGTCGCTGGCCTTTCGCCATCGGGTAGACCTGTTGCCGCAAGTCGGTCTTAGTTTTCGCATACCGCTGGGTAGACCTGTTGCCGGCAGCCGATCTCGGCCTTTATGCTCGGGCCGCTGGGTAGACCTGTTGCCGCTTAGCCGGTCTTAGCCTTTCGCACTACCCCGCTGGGTAGACCTGTTGCCACTAGTCGGTCTTCGCCTTTCGCTCGGCCGCTGGGTAGACCTGTTGCCGCTAGCCGGTCTCAGCTCTTTCATACCGCTGGGGTACACCTGTTGCCGCTTAGCCAGTCGCTGCCTTTCGCTACCGTCAGGTAGACCTGGTGCCGCTTAGCCGGTCTCAGCCTTTCGCCACCCCGCGGGTAGATCTGTTGCCGCTGTCGGTCGCTGCCTTTCGCTACCGCTGAATAGACCTGTTGCCACTAGTCGGTTCGCCTTTCGCTACCGCTGGGTAGACCTTGTTGCCGCCAGCCGGGTCTCGCTCTTTCGCGATCAGCTGGTAGACCTGTTGTCGCTAGTCGGTCTTGGCCTTTCGCCCTACCGGGTAGACCTGTTGCCACTAGCCGGTTCTCAGCCTTTCGCTACCGCCGGGTAGACCTTGTTGCCGCTTAGCCGGTCTCGCCTTTCGCGCTCCGGCCGCTGGGTAGACCTGTTGCCGCAGTTGGTCTCGCCTTTCGCTACCTCGGGCCATGGGTAGACCTTGTTGCCGCTAGCCGGTTCGCCTTTCGCCTCACCGCTGGGTAGACCTGTTGCCGCTAGCCGGTCTCGCTTCGCTACACGAGGGTAGACCTGTTGCCGCAGCCGATCTTCAGCCTTTCGCTCGCTGGTAGACCTTGTTGCCGCTAGTCGGTCAAGCGTCTTCGCTACCGCTGGAGTAGACCTGTTGCCGCCAGTCGGTCTCGCTCTTCGGCCACCGCGTGTAGACCTGATGCCGCTAGTCGATTCTCGCTCGCTACCGCTGGGTAGACCTGGTGCCGCTAGCCGGGTCTCAGCTCTTTCATACTCGCTGGGTAGATCTGTTGCCGCTGTCGGTCGCTGCCTTTCGCTACCGCTGGGTAGACCTGTTGCCACCAGCCGGTTCGCTCTCACCGCCGCTGGTAGACCTGTTGCCGCTTAGCCGGTCTCGCTCTTTCGCATACCGCTGGGTAGACCTGTTGCCGCTTAGCCGGTCTTAGTTTTTCTCGCCGCTCGGGACGGTAGACCTGGTGCCGCAGCCGGTTCGCCTTTCAGTCACCGCAGAATAGACCTGTTGCCGCAGTCGATCTTCGCTCGCTACCGCTGAATAGACCTGGTGCCGCTTAGTCGTCTCGACCTTCGCTACCGCAGAATAGACCTGTTGCCGCAGTCGGTTCGCCTTTCGTACCGCTGGTAGACCTGTTGCCGCTAGTCGGTCATGCTCGCTACCGCTGGGTAGACCTGTTGCCGCTTAGCCGGTCTCGCCTTCTCGCTACTCGAGGTAGACCTGGTGCCGGGCAGCCGTCTCGCCTTTCACACGCTCGGGTAGACCTGTTGCCGCTTAGCCGGTCTCGCCTTTCGCTACCGCTGGTAGACCTGTTGCCGCTAGTCGGTCTTTAGTTTTCGCTACCGCTGGGTAGACCTGGTGCCGCTTAGCCGGTCTTAGCTTTTCGCAAGGGGCCGCTGGTAGACCTGTTGCCGCTAGCCGGTCTTAGCTCTTCGCCGCTGGTAGACCTGTTGCCGGCAGCCTATCTCGGCCTTTCACCGCTGGGTAGACCTGCTGCCGCTTAGCCAATTGCCGCTTCGCACCCCGCCAGGTAGACATGTTGCCGCCTAGTCGGGTCTTGGCCTTCAGCAATACCGCTAAGGTGGACCTGGTGCCGCAGCCGGTCTCGCCTTTCAGCCGCTGGTAGACCTGTTGTCGCTTTAGCCGGTCATGGGCCTTTCGGCCTACCGCTGGGTAGACCTGATGCCGCTTAGTCGGTCTTAGCTCGTCACCGCTGGTAGACCTGGTGCCGCTTAGCCGTTCGCCTTGTTTCCTGCCGCTGGAAGACCTGTTACCGCTTAGCCGGTTCTCAGCTTCGCTACCAAGGCGGGAAGACCGTTGCCGCTTAGCCAGTCGCGCGTTCATACGCTAGGTAGACCTGTTGCCGCTAGTCGGTCTCGCTCAGCCGCGTAGACCTGTGCGTCCCAGCCGGGTTCTCGCTACCGCTGAATAGACCTGTTGCCGCGAAGCCGGTCTCGCCTTCGCTACTCGTGAATAGACCTGTTGCCGCTAGCCGGTCTCGCCTTTCGCACTTACCGCTGGTAGACCTGCGCCGCTAGCCGGTTCGCCTTTCACTACCGCTGGGTAGACCTGTTGCCGCTTAGTCCGTGGTCTCGCCTCGCTGGGTAGACCTGATGCCGCTAGTCGGCTCGCCTTTCGGCTACCGCAGTAGACCTGTTGCCGCTAGCCGTCTCGCTCTTCGCTCACCGCTGGTAGACCTGTTGCCGCAGCCGGGTCTCGCCTTTCACTACGCCCGCTGGGTAGACCTGTTGCCGCTAGTCGGTCTCAGCTCGCTTTCGCCCTCGGCTGGGTAGACCTGTTGCCGCTTAGTCGGTCTCGCTCGTTACCGCTGGTAGACCTGTTGCCGCTAGTCGGTTCGGCTCGCTACCGCTGGGTAGACCTGTTGCCGCTAGTCGTCGGCTCATCTGCGGGGTAGACCTATTCGCCAGCCTCTCGCTGTGTAGACCTGGTGTCGCAGACGATTTCGCCTTTCGATACCGCTGGTAGACCTGTTGCCGGCAGTCCGTCTCTGGCTCTATACGCTCGTACCGCTGGGTAGACCTTGTTGCCGCTAGTCGGTCTTTCGCCACTACCGCGAATAGACCTGTTGCCGCCAGTCGGTTCTTGCCTTTCTACCGCTGGGTAGACCTGTTGCCGCTTAGCCGGTCTTAGCCTTTCGCCATACCGCTGGGTAGACCTTGTTGCCGCTAGCTCGGCCTCGTTCACTCGCTGGGTAGACCTGTTGCCGCCAGTCGTCGCTGCCTTTCGAGCCCTACCGCTGGGTAGACCTGTTGCCACTAGCCGTCTTCGCTGCCTTTCGCTGCTGGTAGACCTGTTGCCGCTAGTCGGGTCTCGCTCTCGCCCTCGCCGCTGGTAGACCTGTTGCCGGTAGTTGGTCTCGGCCTTTCGCTACCGTCATGGGTAGACCTGTTGCCGCTAGTCGTCTCGCCTCGCCTTTCCGCCGCTGGGTAGACCTGTTGCCGCTTAGTCGTCCGGTTCTTTCGCTGCCGCTCGCTGGTAGACCTGTTGCCGCGTAGTCGATCTCAGCTACCGCTGGGTAGACCTGTTGCCGCTAGCCGGTTCGGGCCTTTCGCTACCGCTGGAGTAGACCTGTTGCCGCTAGTCGGTCTCGCCTTTCGCTACCGCGTGGTAGACCTGTTGCCGCAATAGTCCCCGGCTTTCGCTACCGCTGGTAGACCTGTTGCCGCTTAGCCGGGTCTCAGCTCTTTCGCCACTGGTAGACCTGTTGCCGCTAGTCGGGTCAGCGCTCGCGCTACCGCTGGGTAGACCTGTTGCCACTCAGTCGGGTTCTCGGCCTTTCGCTACCGTCATGGGTAGACCTGTTGCCGCTAGTCGGTCTCGCTCACCGCTCGGGTAGACCTGTTGCCGCCAGTCGGGTCTTAGCCTTTTCGTCTACCGCTGGGTAGACCTGTTGCCAGCAGCCGGTCTCGCCTCGCCGCTACTCGCGAGAATAGACCTGTTGCTCGCAGTCGATCTTCGCCTTTCGCTACCGCTGAATAGACCTGTGCCGCTTAGCCGGTCTCGACCTTTCGCCTGCAGAATAGACCTGTTGCCGCAGCCTATCTCGGGCCTTTCTCACCGCTGGTAGACCTGTTGCCGCTTAGCCGGTCGCGTCTTTCGCTCACCGCTGGGTAGACCTGTTGCCGCTAGTCGGTCTCGCCTTTCGGGTCACTCGCTGAGGTAGACCTGGTGCCGGGCAGTCGGTCTCCGCCTTTTCAGCTCGCTGGTAGACCTTGTTGCCGCTAGTCGGTTCGGCTCTCGGGCCGCGGGTAGACCTGTTGCCGCTAGCCGGTCTTAGTTTTCATACCGCTGGTAGACCTGGTGCCGCTTAGCCGGTCTTAGCTCTCGCCACCGCTGGGTAGACCTGTTGCCGCTAGTCGGTCTTAGTTTTCGCATACCGCTGGGTAGACCTGTTGCCGGGCAGTCGATCTTCGCCTTTCGCCTACCGCTGGGTAGACCTGTTGCCGCTTAGCCAATCTTCGCCTTTACTCACGCGGTAGACATGTTGCCGCTAGCCGGTCTTTGGCCTTTCACAATACTCGCTATGGTGGACCTGGTGCCGCAGCCGGTTCGCCTTCGCTCTCACCGCTGGGTAGACCTGTTGCCGCTTAGCCGGTCGCTGCCTTTCCTACCGCTGGGTAGACCTGATGCCGCTTAGCCTTCGTCTTAGCTTTCGCTGGTAGACCTGGTGCCGCTTAGCCGGTCTCTCGCCTTTATGCTCTAGCCGCTGAAGACCTAGTTACCGCTTAGCCGGTCTCAGCTCGCTCGCTAAGTGGGGAAGACCGGTTGCCGCTAGCCAGTCAGCTGCTCGCTAAGGTTCTCGGGTAGACCTGTTGCCGCTAGCCGGTTCGCCTTTCGCTACCGCTGAATAGACCTGGTGCCGCTTAGCCGGTCTCGGCTTTCTCATACCGCCTGAATAGACCTGTTGCCGCTAGCCGGTTCGCCTTTCGCCACACGCTGGGTAGACCTGGTGCCGCAGCCGGTCTCGCCTTTCACGCCTCACCGCTGGGTAGACCTGTTGCCGCTTAGCCGGTCTTAGCTCTTCGCTACCGCTGGTAGACCTGGTGCCGCTTAGCCGGTTCGCTCGCTGCATACCGCTGGGTAGACCTGGTGCCGGCAGCCGCCTCGCCTTTCGCTACCGCCGGGTAGACCTGTTGCCGCAGCCGGTCTCGTATTTCGCGCCATGCCGCTGGTAGACCTTGTTGCCGCTAGTCGGTCTCAGCCTTCGCTGCCCCCGCTGGGCGACCTGTTGTCAGCTAGTCGTCTCGCCTTTCACCGCTAGCGGTAGACCTGTTGCCGCTAGTCGGTCTCGCCTTTCGCTACCGCTGGGTAGACCTGTTGCCAGCGTAGTCGTCTTGGTCTTTCGCCGCTCGGGGTAGACCTGGTGCCGCAGACTATCTCGGCCTTTCGCATACCGCTGGTAGACCTGTTGCCGCAGCCGGTCTCGCCTTTCTACCGCTGGGTAGACCTGTTGCCGCTGTCGGGTCTTAGCCTTTCGCCTACCGCCGAATAGACCTGTTGCCGCTTAGCCGGTCTCAGTCTTCGCTACCGCTGGTAGACCTTGTTGTCGCTTAGCCGGTCGCGTCTTCGCTACCGCCGGGTAGACCTGTTGTCGCCAGTCGGTCTCGCCTTTCAGCTCGTAGACCTGGTGTCGCTTAGCTGGTCTCGGGTTTTCGCTACAAATACCGCTGGTAGACCTGGTGCCGCAGTCGGCTCGCCTTTCACTGCCGCTGGTAGACCTTGTTGCCGGGCAGTCGGTTCGCCTTCATACCGCCGGGTAGACCTGTTGCTGCTAGCCAATCTTCGCCTTTCGTCACCGAGGTAGACGTGTTGCTGCTAGCCGGTCTTGGCTCTTCGCGCTCAAGGTGGACCTGGTGCCGCAGCCTGTCTCGCCGCTTCGCTACCGCTGGGTAGACCTGTTGCCGCTTAGCCAGTCGCTGCCTTTCGCGTTCCGGCCGCTGGTAGACCTGTTGCCGCTAGCCGGTCTCGCCTTCGCGACCTCGGGCCGAATAGACCTGTTGCCGCTTAGCCGGTTCAGCCTTTCGCTACCGCTGGGTAGACCTGTTGCCGCTAGTCGGTCGCTGCCTTTCGCCTACCGCTGGGTAGACCTGTTGCCGCTTAGCCGGTTCTCGGTTTCGATACCCCGTCAAGAAGGTAGACCTGTTGCCACTCAGTCGTCTCGCCTTTACCGGGCTTCGGGTAGACCTGTTGCCGCCAGCCGGTCTCGCCTTCGCTTCCGCTGGTAGACCTGGTGCCGCAGCCGGTTCGCCTCGCCTCTGCCGCTGGTAGACCTGTTGCCGCTCAGCCGGTCTTTACGCGCTGCCGCTGGGTAGACCTGTTGCCGCCAGTCGGTCTTAGCCTTCACGCCGCGGCCGCTTTGTAGACCTGTTGCCGCAGCCGATTCGGCCTTTCGCTACCGCTGGGTAGTCCTGTTGCCGCTAGCCTATTCGGCCTTTCGTACCGCTGGGTAGACCTGTTGCCGCTTAGCCAATCTTCGCTTTTACGCCACTCGGGTGTAGACCTGGTGCCGGCAGTCGGTCTCGCTCTTTCTCACCGCTGGGTAGACTTGATGCCGCTAGTCGATCTCGGCTCGCCACTGGTAGACCTGTTGCCGCTGAAATCGGGTCTCAGCCTTTCATACTCGCTGGTAGACCTGGTGCCGCAGCCGGTCTCGGCCTGCTACCCGCTGGGTAGACCTTATGTCGCTAGCCTATCTCGCTTTTCTACCGTCGGGTAGACCTGGTGCCGCTAGTCGGTCTCAGCCTTTCGCCACCCCGTAGATCTGTTGCCGCTGTCGGGTCGCTGCCTCTCAGCTACCGCTGAATAGACCTGTTGCCACTCAGTCGGTCTTCGGCCTTTCGCTACCGCTGGGTAGACCTGTTGCCGCTAGTCGGTCTCGCTCTTTCGCATCACCGCATGGGTAGACCTGTTGCCGCTAGCTCGGTCGCTGCCTTCGCTGTCACTGGGTAGACCTGTTGCCACTCAGTCGGTCTTCAGCTCGTCACCGCTGGGTAGACCTGTTGCCGCTAGTCGGTCTCGCCTTTCGCGTTCCTCGGGCCGCTGGGTAGACCTGTTGTCGACAGTTGGTCTCGGCCTTTCGCTACTCTCGCGGGTAGACCTGTTGCCGCTAGCCGGTTCTCGGCCTTTCGCTACCGCTGGGTAGACCTGGTGCCGCTTAGCCGGTCTCAGCTCTTTCGCTACCTCGGGTAGATCTTGTTGCCGCTGTCGGTCGCTGCTCGCTACCGCTGGGTAGACCTGTTGCCACTCAGTCGGTTCGGCCTTTTCACTACCGGTAGACCTGTTGTCGCTAGTCGGTTCTCGCTCGCTGCATACCGCTGGTAGACCTGTTGCCGCTTAGCCGGTCTTAGTTTTTCGCTACCTGGGTAGACCTGGTGCCGCTTAGCCGGTCTCGCCTTTTACGCTCACTGGGGAAGACCTGTTACCGCTTAGCCGGTCTCGCCTTTATGCCTCGGGCCGCTGGAAGACCGTTGTCGCTAGCCGTCAGCGGCTCGCTAAGGTTCCCGCGGGTAGACCTGTTGCCGCTTAGCCGGGCTTCGGCCCTTTCACTGGGCCGCTGAATAGACCTGGTGCCGCTTAGCCGGTCTCGCCTTTCACTACCCCGCAGAATAGACCTGTTGCCGCTTAGTCGGGTCTCGCCTTCGCCGCGATAGTAGACCTGTTGCCGCTAGTCGGTCTCGCCTTTCAAGGCTACTCGCTGGGTAGACCTGTTGCCGCCAGCCGGTCTCGCCTTTCAAGGCCGCTGCCGCTGGTAGACCTTGGTGCCGCAGCCGGTTCGCCTTTCAGCTCGCTGGGTAGACCTTGCTGTCGCTAGCCGGTCTTAGTCTTCACGCTCGCTGGTAGACCTTGGTGCCGCGAATGCCGTTCTCGCTTTTCATGGCCGCTGGTAGACCTGGTGCCGGCAGTCGGTTCTCGGCCTTTCGGGCCGCTGGTAGACCTGTTGCCGGCAGTCGGTTCGTATTTCGCCATGCCGCTGGGTAGACCCTGCTGCCGCTTAGCCGGTGCCCCAGCTCACAAGGTTCTCGCTGGGCGAGACCTGTTGCCGCTTAGCTGGTCGCCGCGCTCGCTACTCGCTAAGGTAGACCTTGTTGCCGCTTAGTCGTCTCGCCTTTCGCTCGGCCGGGTAGACCTGTTGCCGCTAGTCGGTCTTTGGCTCTTTCGCATACTCGGGTAGACCTGGTGCCGCAGACGTTCTCGCTCATACCGCTGAGTAGACCTGTTGCCGCAGCCGTCTCGCCTTTCGCACTACCGCTGGTAGACCTGTTGCCGCTAGTCGGTCTTAGCCTTTCGCCGCGGCCGCTGGGTAGACCTGTTGCCGCTAGCTTGTCTTAGCTTCGCTACCGCTGGGTAGACCTTGTTGCCGCTTAGTCGGTCTTAGTCTTTCGCACATACCGCTGGTAGACCTGTTGCCGGCAGCCTATCTCGCCTTTCGCTACCGGCCGAAGGTAGACCTGTTGCCGCTAGCCAATCTTCGCCTTTCGCTGCCACCGTGGTAGACATGTTGCCGCTTAGCCGGTCTTGGCTTCGCGCTCGCCTTGCAAGGTGGACTCTGGTGCCGCAGCCGGTTCGCCTCGCTACCGCCGGGTAGACCTGTTGCCGCTTAGCCGGTCGCTGCTCGCTCGGGTAGACCTGTTGCTGCTAGTCGGTCTTAGTCTTTCGCTACCGCTGGGTAGACCTGGTGCCGCTTTAGCCGGTTCGGCCTTTGCTCGTACCGCTGGAAGACCTGTTACCGCTTAGCCGGTTTCGCCTTTTATACCGTCGGGGAAGACCGCTGCCGCTAGCCAGTCGCTGCCTTTCAAGGTTCTCGGGCGGACCTGTTGCCGCTGTCGGGTCTCGCCTTTCACGCTGCCCCGCTGCGAGACCTGTTGCCGCTAGTCGGTCTCAGCCTTTCACGCTGCCCCGCTGGCGCGTAGACCTGTTGCCGCTTAGCCGGTCTCGCCTTTCACGCGTCACCGCTAAGGTAGACCTGTTGCCAGCCAGTCGTCTTCGGCCTATCACCGCTGGTAGACCTGTTGCCGCTTAGCCGGTTCTCGCTCGCTACTCGCTGGTAGACCTGGTGCCGCAGACGGTCTGCCTTTCGCTACCGCTGGGTAGACCTGTTGCCGGCAGTCGTCTTCGGCCTTTCGCTACCGCTGGTAGACCTGTTGCCGCTAGTCGGTCTTAGCTCGTCACAACCGCTGGTAGACCTGTTGCCGCGAAGCCGGTCTTAGCTTTTCGCTACCGCTGGGTAGACCTGTTGCCGGGTAGTCGATCTCGCCTTTCGCTACCGCTGGCAGACCTGTTGCCGCTAGCCAATCTTCGCTTTTAGCGTACACTACAGGTAGACATGTTGCCGCTAGCCGGTCTTGGCCTTTCGCTACCGCATCGTGGACCTGGTGCCGCAGCCGGTTCGCTCTCGCTACCGGCCGGGTAGACCTGTTGTCGCGAATGGCCGCTACACTATTCGCTACCGCTGGTAGACCTGTTGCCGCCAGTCGGTCTTTAGTTTTCGTACGACCCCGCTGGGTAGAATTGTTGCCGCAGCCGGTCTCGCCTGGCCGGGTAGACCTGTTGCCGCTAGTCGCTGCCTTTCGCTGCCCTCGGGCCGCTGGTAGACCTGGTGCCGCAGCCGGTCTCGCTCTTCACATACCGCTGGGTAGACCTGTTGCCGCTAGCCGGTCTCTGGTATTTCGCTACCGCTGGTAGACCTGTGCCGCAGGGCAGGCGTTGCCTTTCGCTTCGCTGGTAGACCTGTTGCCGCAGCCGGTCTCGTATTTCACGCCATGCCTCGGGGTAGACCTGTTAGCCGCTGAAGCCGGTCTCAGCTTCGCGCTGCCCCGCTGGCGAGACCTGTTGCCGCTTAGCTGGTCAGCGTGCCTTCTCGCTACCGGGCCGCTGGGTAGACCTTGTTGCCGCTAGCCGTCTCGGCCTCCGCTGTAGACCTGTTGCCGCCAGCCGTCCTCAGTGATTTTGCGCATACCGCTGGTAGACCTGCTGCCGCTAGCCGTCTTGGCCTTTCGCTGGTAGACCTGGTGCCGCAGACGGTTCGCTCACGGCCAGCGGGTAGACCTTGTTGCCGCAGCCGGTTCGCCTTTCGCTACCGCTGAATAGACCTGTTGCCGCGAAATGGTCTTAGTTTTCGCCATACCGCTGGTACACCTGTTGCCGCCAGTCGGTCTTTAGTTTTCGCTGCCGGGCCGACTGGTAGACCTGCTGTCAAATGGCCGGTCTCCAGTTTTCGCTACCGCTGGTATGACCTGTTGCCGGGCAGTCGTATCTCGCCTTCAAATTACCGCTGGGTAGACCCGTTGTTGTCATGAAGCCAAACTTCTCAGCTTTAGCTCGCAGGTAGACATGTTGCCGCTAGTATGGTCTTGGCGTTTCGCCATACCGCTGGGTAGACCTTGGTGCCGCAGCCTGGCTGGGCTCTTTCAAGGCCACCGCCGCAGTAGACCTGTTGCCGTCTTTGAATAGTGGTTCGCGGGCTCGGGCCTACCGCTGGGTAGACCTTGTTGCCGCTTAGCCGTTCTTAGCTTTCGCTGCATACGCTGGTAGAATCATTGCTGCCGCAGTCGGTTCTCGCCTTCGCTCGCTGCGTCACAGGATCTCTGCTGTCGCCAGTCGGTCTTAGCCTTTCACAAGTACCATGGGTAGACCTGAGTGCCGCCTAGTCGGTCTTCGCCTTTCGTCACTGGCTGGTAGACCTGTATGCGGGCTGCCGGTCTCGGCTTTCGCTGGCTTCGTCGCTGGGTAGGGCTGTTGCCGCTATCGGTCTCAGCCTTCAGCTACCAATGAGGGTAGACCTTTGGTGCCTCCAGTCGGGTCTCGCCTTTCACCGCTGGTAGACCTGTTGCGCAGCCGGTTCGGCCTTTATTACGCCTTTGCCGCTGGGTAGACCTGTTGCCGCTTAGTCGGTCTTAGTCTTCGCTACCGCTGGTAGACCTTGTTGCCACTAGCCGGTTCACTGGTAGACCTTGTTGCCGCTTAGTCGGTCTCTGTGTCTCATACCGCTGGGTACACCTGTTGCCGCTTAGCCAGCTCGCTGCTGCGTCTCGGGCCGCCAGACCTGCTGCCGCCGGTTCGGTTCGCTCACCGCTGAATAGACTCCAGTTAGCCGCTCAGCCGTTCCGCCGCTGGTAGACCTGTTGCCGCTTAGTCGTCGCTGGCCTTTCGCTACCGGCCGCTGGTAGACCTGTTGCCGCTATCGTCTCGCTCTGCGCTCACTGTAGACCTTGTTACCGCTTAGCCGGTCTTCTGCCTTTTATACCGCTGGAAGACCGGTTGCCGTACGCGTAGCCGGTCGCTGCCTTTCGTCTCCGCTGGTCACAGACCTGTTGCCGCCTAGCCGGTTCGCTCGCCACCGCTGAATAGACCTTGGTGCCGCTTAGTCGGGTTCTCGGCTCACCAAATGCAAGAATAGACCTGTTGCCGCTAGCCGGTTCAGTTCGCTCGGGCCAAGAAAGTAGACCTGTTGCCGCTTTGGGCCGGTCTCGCCATACCGCTGGGTAGACCTGTTAGTCGCTTAGCCAGTCTCGCCAAGGCATACGCTGGGTAGACCTGGTGCCGCAGTCGGTCTCGGCTTCACCGGCCGCTGGTAGACCTGCTGTCAGCGAAGCCGTCTTAGTCTTTCCGGCTACCGGCTGGCAGACCTGGTGCCGCGAGTCGGGTCTCGCTCTGGCCGCTGCCGCTGGTAGACGCAGCCGGCAGCCGGGTTCGCCTTCGCTACCGCTGGGTAGACCTTGTTGCCGCAGCCGGTCTCGGTATTTCGCTACCATGCCAGCTGTAGACGGTTGCCGCGTAGCCGGTTCAGCTCTTCAGGCTGTCTCCGCGCAGTAGACCTGTTGCCGCGTATGTCGCTCAGCCTTTCACCGCTACCGCTGTAGACCTTGGTTAGCCGCCTAGCCGTCTCGGCCTTTCGCTAGCGCCGGTAGACCTGTTGCCGCTATCGGTCTGGCCTGTCAGACACTGGTAGACTCCAGCCGCAGACGGTTCGCTGCCTGCTACCGCTGGTAGACCTGGCGCCGCAGCCGGTTCGCCTTTCGCTCGGCCGCTGGGTGGTAGACCTGTTGCCGCCAGCGGTCTTTAGCCTTCGCTACGCGGTAGACCTGCTGTCGCGAGTGGTCTTAGCTCGCTAAAGGCCAGCTGGGTAGACCTGTTGCCAGCTTAGTCGGTCTTAGCCTTTCGCTGCTACCGCTGGTAGACCTGCTGCCGCGGCCGACGATCTCGGCTCGGGCCGCTGGGTAGACCTGCTGTCGCTGAGCCAATCTTCGGCGGCTTTTAGCCACGAGGGTAGACATGTTGCCGCCAGCCGTCTGGCCTCGCTACCATGTGTGGACCTTGGTGTCGGCAGCCGGTCTTCGCCTTTCGCTGCCGCGTGGGTAGACCTTGTCGCCGCAGCCGTCGCACGCTGGGTAGACCTGTTGTCAGCTTAGCCGGTTCGCTAGCACATAGGCCGGTAGAGAATTGTTGCCGCAGCCGGTCTTCGCCTTTCGCTCAACCGCCGGGTAGACCTGTTGCCGCTTAGCTGGTCAGCGGCCTTTCGCTACCGTTAGGTAGACCTTGCTGCCGCCAGTCGGTCTTTAGCTAATTCTCGCCACCGGGTAGACCTGGTGCCGCCTAGCTCTGTCTGCCTTTCGCTCGCTGGGTAGACCTGTTGCCAGCCATCGGGTTCTTAGTTTTCGCTGGCGTACCGCTGGTAGACCTGTCGCCGCAGCCGATTCGGCCTTTCGCTCGCTGCAGGTAGACCTGCTGCCGCTGAAATAATCTTCGCCGCAGTACTCCGCGAGGTAGACATGTTGTCGCTTAGCCAGTCGCTGCCTTCGCCGTACAGTCGTGGACCTGGTGCTCTGCAGCCGGTTCGCCTCGCTACCGCTGGTAGACCTATGTCGCCAGCCAGCCGGTCGCGCTACCGCTGGGTAGACCTGTTGCCGCTTAGCCGGTCTTTAGCTCTCGCTACCGCCGTAGATCTGTTGCCGCAGCCGGGTCTGCCTTTCGCTACCGGCCAGACTCTGTTGCCGCTTAGCCGTCGCTGCCTACCGACAAGAGGGTAGACCTGTTGCCGCCGAAGTTGGTCTGTGAAGCTATTCTCGCCATACCGCTGGTAGACCTGGTGCTCGCCTAGCCGGTCTCGCTTCCGCCGCTCACGTAGACCTTGTTGCCGCAGCCGGTCTGGCCAGCGTCGCTTCGCTCGGCAGACCTGTTGCCAGCCAGTACGGTCTTTAGCCTCTCGCCACCGGGAGACCTTGTTGCCGCTTAGCCGGTCTCGCCTCACCGGGCCGCTGGTAGACCTGTTGCAGCTTAGCCGTCTTAGTTCGCTACCGCTGGGTAGACTTGTTGCCGCAGCCGGTCTTCGCTTTCGCTGGTAGACCTGTTAGCCGGCCGCCGGCTCGTCAACACGAGGGGTAGACCTGTTGCCGCAGTCGGTTCTAGCTATTTCGCCACCGCTGAGGTAGACCTGGTGCCGCTTAGCCGGTCAGCTTCGCACTACCGCTGGTAGACCTGTTGCCGGGTATCGTCTTCGCCTTTCGCCTTTGCCGCTGGTAGACCTGTTGCCGCCAGTCTTTAGTTTTCATACCGCTGGTAGACCTGTTGCCACTCAGTCGTCTTCGCTCACTGGTAGACCTGTTGCCGCAGTCGTCTCAGCTCTTTCGCTGTACACCTGTTGTCGCTTAGCCAGTCGCTGTTCGCCTGCCGCTGGTGACCTGTTGCCGCTTAGCCGGTCTCGCCTTTCACCGCTGAATAGACCTGTTGCCGCGTTCAGCTCACCGGGTAGACCTGCTTTTAGCCGGTCGCTGCTTTCACCGCCGGTAGACCTGTTGTCATGAAGGTTCAGCTCGCTACCGCTAGGTAGACCCAGTTGCCGCCAGCCGGTCTCGCCTTTCGCTAACCACTAGGTAGACCTGTTGCCGCTTAGCCGGTCTCGCCTTTCGCTGGTAGACCTGGTGCCGGGCAGCTCGTCTCGCCTTTCGCTTCGTCGCTGGGGAGACCTGTTGCCGCAGCCGGTTGGTCTTGCCTGCCGCTGGGTAGACCTGTTGCCGCTAGCCGGTTCTTAGCCTTTCAGCTGCGCCGCTGGTAGACCTGTTGCCGCCAGTCGTCTTAGCTCGCTACGCGTCGCTGGGGTAGACCTGTTGCCGCAGTCGATTCTACCGCTGGTAGACCTTGTTGCCGCTAGCCGGTCTCGCTCGCTACCGCTGTAGACCTGTTGCCGCTTAGCGAAGTCTCGCCTTTCAAGGCTCGCGGTAGACCTGTGCCGGCACAGGTCTCGCTCTACCGCTCGGTAGACCTGTTGCCGCTTAATGGTTCCGCCTTTTCGCTTCCACCGCTGGTAGACCTTGTTGCCGCTAGTCGGTTCTGCCTTCGCTACCGCTGGTAGACCTGTTGCCGCAGCCGTCTCGCTCATACCAAGGTAGACCTGATGTCGCTATCGATCTCCGCCTTCGGTCGTCGGGTAGACCTGGTGCCACCGGGGCCGTTCAGCTCAAGCCACCATCGCTGGTAGACCTATTGCCGCTGTCGTCGCTGCCTCGCTACCGCTGAATAGACCTGTTGCCACCAGCCGGTTCGCCTTTCGCTACCGCTCGGGTGGTAGACCTGTTGCCGCTTAGCCGTCTCGCTCTTTCAGCATCAGCCACGTGGGTAGACCTTGTTGCCAGCGCAGTCGGTCGCTGCCTTCGCTGGCCCTGGGTAGACTCTGTACGCCAGCAATGGTCTCAGCCTTTCGCTACCGCTGGTAGACCTGTTGCCGCCATCGTCTCGCCTTCGCGGCTCCGCCGCTGGGTAGACCTGTTGCCGGCAGTTGGTCTCGCCTTTCGCTACCAGCTGGCTGGGTAGACCTGTTGGCCGCGCAGCCGTCTTCGGCCTTCACACGCCGCTGCAGACCTGCTGCCGCTTTAGCCGTGGTCCCTCGCTTTCGCTGGTAGGACCTGTTGCCGGGCAGCCGATTCGCCTTCGCTACCGCTGGTAGACCTGTGTCCGCTTAGCCGATCAGGCCTTCGCTACCGCGGAGTAGACCTGCCGCGACTTCGCTCATGCCCTGTAGACCTGATGCCGCTAAATGATCAAGGCTCACACGCTGGTAGACCTGTTGCCGCCAGTCGCCTTTCGCTACCAAGGGGTAGATCTGTTGCCGCTTATCGGTCAGCAATCCACAGCTGTAGACCTGCCACCCAGTCGGTTCGCCTTTCGCTACCGCTGGTAGACCTGTTGCCGCCAGCCGTCAAGTCTTTCGCTACCGCTGGTAGACCTGTTGCCGCTAGCCGGTCTTAGCCTTTCGCTACCGCTGGTAGACCTGCGCCGCCGTCTACCGCTGGGAAGACCTGTTACCGCTTAATGTCTCGCCTATACCGCTGGAAGACCGTTGCCGCTATCGGTCACGCTCGTCTCCGCTGGGTAGACCTATGCCGCTTAGCCGGTCTCGCCTTTCGCTACCGCGAGTAGACCTGTTGTCACTAGCCGGTCTCACCTTCTACAATACCGCGAGATAGACCTGTTGCCGGTACGGTCTCGCCTTCAATACCGCTGGTAGACCTGTTGCCGCTTAGCCGTCGCTGCCTTTCGCTACCGCTGGGTAGACCTTGCATACGCGTAGGCCGGTCTCAGCTTTCACACCAGCTGGGTAGACCTGGTCGCCGCTTAGCCGGTCTCTGGCTCACAAGGCCGCTGCGTAGACTCTGTTGCCGGGCAGCTCGCCTGAGCCTTTTCGCCACGGCCGCTGGGTAGACCTGTTGCCGCAGCCGGTTCGGCCTTTCGCCATGCCGCTGGTAGACCTGCTGTCGCAGCCAATCTTCGCCTTTAGCGTACAGAGAGGTAATATACACGATTACCAGTCTTGGCCTTCGCTACCGCTGCAGGACCTGCTGCCGCTTGTCCGCCTTTCGCTACCGCTGGTAGACCTGCCGCTTAGCCGATTCGACCTACCACAAGGAGTAGACCTGGTGTCAAGCGAATGTCAGCGCCTTCCACACCGCTGGTAGACCTGTTGCCGCAGTCTGTCTTAGTTTTCGCTGGTAGACCTTGTTGCCGCAGCCGTCTCGTCTATACCAACGGAAGACCTGTTACCGCTTAGTCGGTCTTAACTACCGCTGGTAGACCTGTTGCCGCTAGTCGTCTCGGCCTTTCATACCGCTGGTAGACCTGTTGCCGCTTAGCCGGTCTCAGCTCTTCACATACCGCTGGGTACACCTGTTACCGCGAAGCCACTCGCTCCTCGTACCACTGGTAGACTCTTGCCGCCGAAGCCGGTTCAGCTCGCTCACCCCTGGTAGACCTGTTGCCGCCATCGGTCGCCTCGCCACCGCGAATAGACCTGTTGCCACTCAGCCGGTTCGCCTACCAAATACGGGTAGACCTGTTGCCGCTAGCAATCTCACCAAATCACACAACCTGCGCCGCCAGCCTGTCTTCGCCTCGCCCCGCTGGTAGACCTGTTACCACTCAGCCGGTTCAGCCTCATACCGCTGGTAGACCCATATCAGCCAGTCTTTAGCCTTCGCCTCCGTCATTGGTAGACCTGTTGCCGGCAGTTAGCTCGCTACCGCCAATGGTAGACCTGCTGCAGCTTAGCCGGTCCCCCTTAGACCTTTCGCCACCCGCTACCGCGGTAGACCTGTTGCCGCAGCCGATCTTCAGCTCACCGCTGGTAGACCTGTTGTCGCAGTCGGGTCAAGGCCTCGGCCAGCCGTTGGAGTAGACCTGTTGTCGCTTTAATGTCTCGGGCCTTTTCTCGGCCACCAAGGTGTAGACCTGATGCCGCTATCGATTCGGCCTTTCGCTACCGCTGGTAGACCTGGTGCCGCTTTTAGCCGTCTCAGCTCTTTCGCTACTGGTAGATATAGTCGCTGTCGGTCGCTGCTCTTTCGCCGTTACACAAGGGTAGACCTGTTGCCACTAGTCGGTCTTCGCTCATACTACCGCTGTAGACCTGTTGTCGCTTAGTCGGTTCGCTTCGCTACCGCTGGTAGACCTGTTGCCGCTTAGCCGGTCTTAGTTTTTCACCGCGATAGACCTGGTGTCGTTGGTGCCGGTTCGCCTTCGCTACCGCAGAATAGACCTGCTGTCGGGCAGTCGATCTTCGCCTTCATACCGCTGAATAGACCTTGGTGTCACAGTCGGTTCGACCTTCAAGGCCACCAGCAGAATAGACCTGCTGTCGGCAGCCCATTCGGCCTGCCACCGCCAGACCTGTTGCCGCATCGGGTCGCTGCTCACCGCTGGTAGACCTGTTGTCAGCTTAATGTCTCGCTCTCACCAGCGAGGTAGACCTGTTGCCGCAGCCATTCGCCTTCCACACCGCCGCAGGTAGACCTGTTGTCGCTTAGCCAATCTTCGCTTTCGCCAGCAATACCGCGAGGTAGACATGCTGTCAAGCATTAGCCAGTTCGCTTTCGCGTCACCGCAGGTGGGACCTGGTGCCGCAGTCGGTTGGCTCGCCACCGCCGCTGGGTAGACCTGTTGCCGCCTAGCCGTCACAGCGCATCACCGCTGGGTAGACCTGTTGCCGCCAGTCGGTCGTGAATTTCGCTGCATACAACAAGGCGGGTAGAACTGTTGCCGGCAGCCGGTCTCGGCCTTTCAAGGCCTGCAAGGGTAGATCTGTTGCCGCCAGTCGGGTCGCTGCTCATACCGCAGGGTAGACCTGTTGCCGCTTAGTCGGTCTTTAGCTATTTTCATACCGCTGGGTAGACCTGTGCGCCGGCTGAAATGGGTCTCGCCTTTCATACTCGCTGGGTAGACCTGCTGTCGCACGGTCTCGCCTTCGCTTTGCCGCTGGGTAGACCTATGTCAGCGAAATGGTCTTAGCTCACCGGGAGACCTGCTGTCAGCTTAGTCGGTTCGCTCAGTCACCGCTGGTAGACCTTGCTGTCAGCTTAATGGTCTTAGTTCGCTACCGCTGGGTAGAATTGTTGCCGGCAGCGGTTCGTTACCGTTGAAGCGTCGCTATCAAGGGGTTTTCGCTACCGCAGGGGTAGACCTGTTGCCGCTAGTCGGTCTTATCTTCTCTCAGATCTGGTGTCGCTAGTCGTTAAGATCGCCTTCAATAGTAGACTCCACGGGTAGTTGTTCGCCTACGCCTTTGTTGGAATTTGTGCTGTCGCTTAGTTGCCAGCGTTACCGCTGGTAGACCTGTTATTGAAGTCGGGTCTCGACTTCACAAATTACAGTTAGCGCATTCAGTTTCAAGGCCACCGCTGGTATTAATCTGCTGTCGCTTTGTTAAACGCGTTTTGCGTCTAAGTCGTTGGAATTTGCCAGCCGCTTAAGTCGTTCGCTCATACCGCCGAATAGACCTGTTGTCGCTGGTTGTTCAGTTTTCCCCGCCATAGATTTGTTGCCGCCAGTCGGTCGGTTTCGTCACCGCTGGTAGACCTGTTACCGCCAGCCGGGTTCGGCTCAGTTAGTAGATCCATTGCCACCAGTCGCCCTTCGCCTCACCGGGTAGACCAGCGTCGCCAGTCGTCTCGGCCTCACGGGTAGACCTGGTGTCGCAGCCGGTTCGCCTTTCGCTTTGTCGCTGGGAGACTGCTGTCGGGCAGTCGTAGTTCGGTGATTACGCCTCGTCGCTGAAATTGCTGTCACAGTCGTCTTAGTTTGCCATGCCATGTAGATAGTTGTCGCTATCGGAAGAAGCGCTGTGTCGTTGGCATCCAGTTGTCGGGTAGTGACGATACGTTTTGCCGGGCCATGTAGATAGCCGCTAGTCGGTCGCTACGCCATACCGCCGCTGGTAGACTAGGAAACGCGTTAGTTCAGCATGTTACCGCTGTAGGTTTCCAATGGGTACGCCTTGAAGCAGCTTGTTACCGCTGGAAGAGTTAATAAGTAGTCATTATGTCAGCTCAGGTGACCTGGTACGCATTGCTGCTGGTAGATCTGATGCCGTTTCGAAAGTTCGCCGGTAGACTCCAGTCGTCTGCCACCCTCGGCTGGTAGAATAGCAGTCGGAACGCGTCAGCCTTCGCTGGACTATTACTAGCCGGTTCATGTCAGCCATAGACGAAATAAGGAGCCCGTCAAGGCCAGAATGAAGAAGCCGCTATCGGTTTCCATGCCCGCCGTAGATTTTACCAGTAGGTCTGTTAAGCGCCGCCAGATTTACATATGTTCGCCGCTGGTACTTGTTGTTCAAGCATACTCGCTATGGTAGATTGTTAGCCGGGTTCGTTACCAAGCGCTGGTAGATTTGCTGTTGCTGAATACTCAGCCAATATCGTCATAATAGGCCAGCAGTTACGCCGTAGATTGCAGCGGCGCATACCAAAGTTACCGGGTATGCGAAGTTTATTTGCCGTCATAATATTGCCGTTACGCTGTTCATGTTAGCCGTTACCTGCCGCTGCCAGATTTGAAGATTAGAAACGCCGTTATACCGGCCGCTGGTAGACGAAAGAACGCGAAGTCGTTATACCGCTGTCATGGGAATTTAAAGAAAGGTTAACGCATACCGCTGGGCGAAAATTTCGGCCGCTGGAATGGTTATCGTTGGTTGTTCATACCGGCCATGGGAAATATCGTTGTCGCCTACAAGGTTCCCCGGCAGCAGTCTCGGTGCCGCGCCTTCGGATCATATCGACGAATCCGACGAATCGATTTGAATCGGGTGAAACGATTCATCATAGATTTTACGAAGAATAGTCGAAACGCTAATACCGTCATAGATTCATTATTGTCACGTCATTAGTCGAATCTTATCGTCACGTCATTGGTAATTATTAACGCCAGTCGTTCCATCGGTAGATCAATCGGGTGTCGATCAGTAGATTCCACGCGATCACGAAGATAAATATCGCTTTGTCATCACAGGACCTGAAGTCGGCAGTCGTTCATACCGGCGTCAGTAATTAAACGGTAAATGATCTTCCATACCGTCAATAGACTCATTAAACGTCAATTCGCCGACGGTAGATTCGAAATATCAAGAACCTTATTTTACCGCCGTCATGATCCAGTTGCATGATTCGCGACCGGGCCGTTGGTAGATCTTTGTTTTGATCTTAATTTAACTGGAACGAAATTAGTCGTCCGGCGTCATACTTAATAGTCGTTACGTCAGGAAGACGTTTGTTCAGTCGCTGCCGTTAATACCGTCAGATTTATGCCGCATTGCTGCCATGGGTAGATGCCGTCGCTGATCAGATTCAGCCATTGAATTAAGGAACGCTGAAGAATCGCTATCGGAAACCGGGCCGCCATGGAATTTGGTTGTTTTAGCGGTCTTGTTTACAACATCAGCGTTCATTTCACGTCGTATCCGGTCATACCAGTTGTCGGGTAGTTATCCGGTGCCGCCACCGGCCAGTAGATATTGAAGTAGTTGTTCAGCCGCCATGTCGTCACAATTATCGCTATATCGCCACAGTTGTCGGATCAGTTTACCGTCAGCTGTAGATCAGCCAGCTTAGCGTTACGTCATGGAGTAGATTTCCGCCAGTTGTCGCTTAGTCGCCGTCACCGGCTGAGCCTGATAGTTTGATCCGCCGATTTGAACGCCAGTCGGTTCAGCCGTCATTCAAGAGTCGCTGTCGCTGTTCACGTTGGAAGCGCCGTTGGGATTCAGATACAGTTCACTTCATACCGTCAAGAAAGAAGAATATCGCCGCCGTCACGTCATACCGCTAGTCGGAAACGTCACCGTTTAGATTCGAAAATGTTCCGCCATGTCACCAAGAATAATAGCCATCATCGTTGATCCGAACGCTTAAGTCATTGGTTGCCGTCAGATTTGAAGAAGGTAGCGATTCGTTATGTGCCGTCATAGATCCAGTCGGTTCGGTCGTCAGTCATGTCGTCTCGGTCATCATGTGCAGACCTGGTGTCGAAGTCGCCGTCACCGCTGGTATCTAAATACCGCCAGTTTACCGGCTGGTAGATTTTAAAGGTTTGGTCGGGAATCTTAGTTGCCATGTCGTTGGTAGATCTGGCTGTTCATCGTTGGTAGATTAAAGAAATAAGCGTTAATACGCCGTAGGAATTGTTGTCGCCGATCTACCGTCAGTAGATTTGTTATCGCTATTGCCAAGACCGATAATGTCTGTTTACCGTTAGTCGCAGTCGTTCGCCGCCACCGGGCTGGTGGAATTTGTTAATGCTGCCTACGTCACTACGCCTTGTTCTACGATACCGGCCGCCGCTGGTATCCTGAAATACGAGTCGCGCCGTCGCTGGAAGTCTGAAATCGGCTTAGTTTCACGCTTCCTCGCTATGGGATCGTTGCTTAATAGCCCGCGTTTTTCGCTGCCATCACGGCGTATTGTTACAAGGCGTCGTCATGAACAGATTGAAAGTAGCGGTCGTTACGTCACCGGCCGAGTCGTTCCGGTTTACGGGCCATCGCCGGGTTGGTAGATGGAAACGGGTAAAGCACCGGAAGATTTGTTAGCTAGTCAACGACGCACGCTTCCGTAATTGGTAGCGCTTAGCGGTTCGCGCAGGCAGTCGCCGCTACGTCAGCTGGACCTGTTGTCGGCACGGTTCGAAGTCGTTGGTAGACCTGTTAAATGCTAGTCGGTTCGCCGCTGGCTGTCACGGGCGAAAGACCAGTTACCGCTTACGTTCTGCTGCTCAGATTTAATGCTTTGTCGAAACTGTCGTTACCGTCATGGTAGATTTGCCACTAGTTTAATACCGTAGATATGTCGGCAGATTATTCGGTGCCTACGCCGCCGTCAAGGGTAATTAGCCGTCGGGCAGTTTTCTGTTCGCTACCGTCATGGACCTGTCGAATTACAGCCGCTACCGTCAGTTGGTAGATTGTCAGTTGTTCGCGTTACGTCAGTCATGGGTAATTGTTAAGGCTGGTTTGCTGCCGTCACGGGAATTTTGGTAGCCGTTAGTCGGTTCGCTGGCCTGGCTGTCATTGGTAGACTAGCCACATTAGCTACGCTCGCTGGACGAAGAACGCTATCGCTGCCGGCTGGTATTGCCACCGCCGAATTGTTGCCTTTGTCGGTACCGTCAGGTAGAATTTAAAGAAACAATAATCCGAGCCACGCCGCTGGTAGATTTGAAATAACGGTGTTTATCTTCGAAGTTACCGCCGGGTAGATCCCGCGGTTCGTTACCGCCGCCGGTGAGTAGATTGTTAAATGTTAAGCCGGTGTCTCGCCTGATGTCGCCAGTCGATCTTTTCGTCAATAACGGCTACCGCTGGTGGATATTGTCGCCCGCTGGCTACGCTGCCGTTGGTATCTGTTAATAATTGCTGTTCGCTACCGCCGCTGGATTAAATAGTTTGCCGTTCGGTTACGTTGCCGTCATTGGCCTTTGCCGAAACGAGCGCCGTCACTGGCCTGGTACCGCAGCCCATGGCCGCAGAATAGGACCCAGTTGTCGGGTGTCGATCTTCAACACCTGGTGTCGTTAGTCGCCACCGCGAGAATAGACTCAATAACGCAGTTTATCTGCCGTCAGCTGGTAGATTGTTACGCTAGCGGTTCGCTACCAGTCAGCTGGAATTAAAGGTGTCGCTAAGCGTTCGTCACCGCTGAGGTATCTGGTGTCGGGCAGTTGGGTTCGGCCGTACCGGCTGTAGCAATGCCATTGAAACCGGGCTGGTAATGCCGTCTGTTTACGCCGCCGCTGGACGGAAATGGCCAGTCACGGCCGTCAGCTGGTAGACGAAGAACGCTTAAGCCGTCTTACAGCGTCACGCCGGGTTACCGCCGCCAGTAGACCGCCAGTTGTCTTCGCTGTACCGGTGGAGGTTGTTGCTGGTTCTGCTGGATATGTCGGGCAGTCGTTCCAGCCATACCGTCATTGTAGATTTGTTTAATGGTCATGTTTCGTCGTCATGGGTAATTGATGTCGCCATTTTGTTTGCTGCCGCCGCTGGGTTTGAAGCAGGTTCGCCAAGCCTGCTGGAAATTATCGGCCAGTTACGCCGCTGTGGAAGACGTTGTCGCTAATAAAGCCCGTTTCAAGGCTGTCTGGCTGGAATAATGCTTATCGGTGTTCACGCGCGCCAAGGAAGTTCGGTTACCGGCGATTTGAAGAAGCCGCTGGTTGCTGGTGTTTGACGCCGTCAGCTGGTGGATTAGCCGGGCTGGTTTGGCACGCGAAGCAGCGTCACCGTTGCATCC
Organism: Luscinia megarhynchos; assembly: GCA_034336665.1. Taxonomy (NCBI): domain Eukaryota; kingdom Metazoa; phylum Chordata; class Aves; order Passeriformes; family Muscicapidae; genus Luscinia; species Luscinia megarhynchos. The sequence goes on from JAPFBE010000104.1 coordinate 73,422, forward strand.
GGTCGTTGCCGCCGCTGGTAGATTTGGTGGCTGGCAGGTTCGTTTGTACTGGTAGACGAAAGGTCGGGCAGTTTGTTCGCTGATGTTTGCTGTTCAGTCGGGCTGCCCTGCTGGCGAAGTTCAGGCCGTACAGGTGGGGATTGTTGCCGCTTAAGCGCCAGCATACCGCCGCTGGATTTTCCAGTTTGCCGACGGTTTACGCCGCCTCGGTGGGGATTTGAAAATGATTCGCTATCACGTCATTGGTAGGATCCGAACATTTTGTCCGTCATAGATCGAACAGATCGAATCATATCCATCATTGGTAGATCATTGAATCGCCAATCAATATTAGTCGAAACCGGAAACATCAATAGACTGATATCCGTTAATCATATTCGTTAGACGAAGAATGGAATATCATTGATGATCATGATAGAAGAAGCATCATGGACCTGAGTCGAACTGGAAATTATCAGTTCATAATAATCATTAGATTCATTATCGCTATCGTCCGACGAACATATCGTCAGATATCATTATCGAACGCTGTTCGTCATTGATTCAATCGCTAGTCGGTCCGATAATCACATAGAATGACTACGAAAACCGGTAGATCTGAAGAAGAAGAAATCCGAAAACCGGTTCAGCCATCGAGATTCCGTTGATCGGGTAATGGTCCATCGACCGCCAGTCGCTTAATCGGTCTATTCGGTATTGTCGGTCTTATCGATCGTCGGCAATATCATGATTCGGTATCAATACGTTAGCCGATCCGTTGTCATTAATCTTCGTTTTATCATCAGACGAAATCCGGTCACCGGTTACCGCTTAATGATCCGTTTCATACCGGAAGAATATCACGCCATACCGGCAGGTTCACTGGAGAATAGTCGATCCGTTAATGTCGTCGTAGATAGAATGTTTAGTCAACCAACCGGTAGGATCGCCAGTCATCGCGGTTCGGTCACTGACCACCAGATACCGTCATTGGTAGATTTATTAGCCTGAAGTTGAAATCCGTCACCAGCCGACGAACCGTCAGTTTTCGGTGACCAGTTGTCGTCCAGCGTCATCGTCAGACGAAACATATCGAAACCAGACCAGTCGACATATCCGGTGCCACCGGTAGATTTGAAGAAATGCGACAGCCAGCACATACCGTCATTAGATTTGAAAATGAAACCATACCGCTGGATCCACGGAACGCTGCCGCCGTCAGTAGATCTACGCGACCAGGTCGTCTCGTCATCAATGGTAGACGAGAAGAACCAGCCGCGAAATCATGGAAGAAGTCGTCGGAAATCGCCGGTCAAGGCCTTTCATTGCTGTTCATTGGTAGTTGTTTTCACCTGGTGTTTGCCGGAACCATGTCATCGACAGATTCCAGCTTAAAGCCGCTGGCCAAGAAGAAGCCGTACCAAAGAATGCTTAATAACCGTGCCGGCCGTCACGTCGTCTGGTCGGCAGTCCGTTACCGCCGCTGTATAGTTAACGCTTAAGCGAGCCATCAAGACGAAGCAGGGTACCGCCGCCGGTAGATCTGGTGTCGGGTGGTTCACCGCCGTGGATTGTCGGGCAGCGGTTCGATTACAACATGTCAATAAGAAGCAAGCGTTGTTCAAGGGCGTCATTGTCGCGAAACGCGTTGCCGCCGCTCGCTAAAGTCGGCTTACGCCGTCAGCAGACGCACAATGTTTGTTTGCCGCTCAATTGGCGCGGTTCGCCACCGCGAGTAGATCTGTTAATCGGGTGTTGTTCGCCATGTCCGGGCCGCTGGTATTTGCAGTCGCTTAGTCGTTCCATTTACGTTTGGTAGAGAAGAAGCCGCTTTGGCGCATATTGGCCGCCGCTGGTGGGTTGTCTTTGCTGGCTGGTAGATCAGTAAAGATCTTCAGCGCTCGTCAAGAATTAGCCAGCCGCCATTAATCTACCGGTAGTTGTCGCTAAAGCATACCTCGCCACAGACGAATGAAGCCGGTGTCGCTGTTTTCGCCGCCGACGAAAGAAGCAGCAGTCGAAACGAATATTGCTGCCGGTTGGTAGACGGAAAATGGTTCGGCCGCATACCGCCAGCTGGGAAGACGCAGCCATCGCTGGCTCGGGCGAGCTCGCCTGGAATCGTTGCCGCAGCACGCGGCGCCTGCTGCTGTTCGGTTGGCAGCTGGCTACATAACTTCGCTGGCGTAGGGGACAGTTAGCAGCTTAGTTTAAATCCGCCGTTCGCTGAGATGAAAGAAAGCCGCGACCCAGCATACCGCAGACCGCTAGCTGCAACAGGTCCACCTTTACGGGCGGCGCGAAGGCCGAGAGACCGCCAGCGCAACAGGTCCACGCCATGGGCAGCGCGGAAAGGCTGAGACCGGGCTAGCGCAACAGGTCTACGCCACAAGCAAGCGGAAAGGCCGGTGAGACCGCAAACGCAACAGGCCTAGCAACGCCGAAGGTCACGACCCGCCAGCGCAAACCGGTCCACCGCTCGGGCGCTAAAGGCCGAGACCGCTAACGTAACAGGTCTTCCCGCCGGCTTAAAGGCCGGAACCGCCAGCGCACCAGTATCTGCGGCGCCGGGCGCGAAGGCTAAGACCGGCTAGCAGCAACAGGTCTACCCCGCGGCGGGCGTGAAAGGCCGCTGACCGCTAGCGGCAACAGGTCTACCTGGGCGCGGGCGCTGAAAGGTCGGTGACCGGCTGCCGGCACCAGGTCCATCTTGCGGGCGGGCGCTGGAAGGCCAAGACCGGGCGAAGCGGCAACATGTCTACTCGACGGGCGCGCAGCGCTTAAGATTGGCTAGCGTAACATGGTCTACCTTTGAAGGGCGGGCGCGAAGCGTCGAGATCGGGCTGCCGCAACAGGTCTACCACGCGCTGCAAGCGAAGGCTAAGACCGCTAGCGCAACAGGTCTACCGCGCGGCGCTGGCGCTGAAGGCTAAGACCGCTAGCGGCAACAGGTCTACTCAAGCGCACGGGCGCTGAAGGCTAAGACCGCTAGCTGCAACAGGTCTCCACCTACGCTGGCGGGCGCTGAAAGGTCGAGTGACCGCTGCCGCAACAGGTCTCACTCGCGCTGGGCGCTGAAAGGTCGGTGACCGCCTGTCGGGCATTCAGGTCTACCGCTGGGCGGGCTGAAGGCCAAGACCGGCTAGCGGCAACAGGTCTACTCGCGGCGGGCGCCGAAAGGCCGGTGACCGCTAGCGGCAACAGGTCTACCTTGACGGGCGAGCGCTGAAGCGTCGAGCGACCAGCTAGCTGCAACAGGTCTACCCTGCGGGCAGCGCTGAAGGCTGAGACCGCTACGGCAATAGGTCTACCCCGCTGCATGGCGCTGAATACCGGTGACCGGGCTGTCGCAATAGGTCTACTCAGCGGGCGGGCGCTGAAGCGTCGGTGACCGCTGCCGGCACCAGGTCTACGCCAAGGCGCCGGGCGAAAGCGTCGGTAGACCGCTAGCGCACCAGGTCTGCGCTCGCGGGCGGCGCTAAAGGCTAAGACCGCTAGCGGCAATAGGTTCTACCCCCGCGGGCGGGCGCGGGAAGGTCGGTGACCGCTGCCGGCAACAGGTCTACCCCGCTGCGCGCGCTGAAAGGGGCCGGTGACCGCTAGCTGCAACAGGTCTACCACTAAGGGCGGGCGCTGAAAGGTCGGTGACCGCTACGGGCAACAGGTCTACTCGGCGGGCGGGCGCTGAAAGCGTCGGTGACCGCTAGCTGCAACAGGCCCATTCTGCGGGCGGCTAAAAGGCCGGTGACCGCTAGCGGCATTCAGGTCTCACTCAGGCTAGCGGGCTGAAGCGTCGAGGACCAAGCAAGCGGCAACAGGTCTACACCCGCTGGGCAACGCTGAAGGTCGCTGACCGGGCTAGCGCAACCGGTCTCCGCAAAAGGGTCGGTGACCGCAGCCGCAACAGACTCGCCGGGCAGCGCTGTCGGTGACCGCTAGCTGGCACCAGGTCCGCCTGCCGAAAAACTAAGACCGCTAGCGGCAACAGGTCTCACGCGCCGGGCGCCGAAGGGGTCAGACCGGCTAGCGGCAACAGGGTCTACCGCTGGGCGGGCGCGAAGGCCGGAGACCGCTAGTGGCAATAGGTCTACGCGAAGGGCGCCGGGCGCCGGAAGGCCGGAATCGCAAGCGTAACAGATCTACCGGGCGGCGCTAAAGGCTGGAGACCGGGCTAGCGGCAATTCAGGTCTACTCGCGCTGGGCGCTGGAAGGCCGGTGACCGCTAGCGGGCAACAGGTCTCACCCCGCAGCGGGGCGCCAGCGTCGGCGACCAACTGTCGGCAACAGGTCTACCCGCGCGCGGGCAACGAAAGGCCGAGACCGCTAGCGGCAACAGGTCTCACCCAGCGGGCCGAAGGCTGAGACCGCTAGTGGCAACAGGTCTACCCCGGTATGAGCCGAAGCGCCGCTCACACCGCTAGCGGTAACAGGGTCTGGGCGCTGCGCGAAGCGACGACCGCTAGCGGCAACAGGTCTACCACGGCGGCGCCGAAGGTCGGTGACCGCTAGTGGCAACAGGTCTATTCCGGCCGAAAGCGCGCCGAGAGGCCGCCGAATCGCAAGCTGCAACAGATCTACCCCACGGGTGGCTGAAGGCTGAGACCGCTAGCGCACCAGGTCTCCACTCCCCACGACGATACGCCGGTAGATCGGGCGAAGCGGCATAATCCACTCGCTGGGCGGCGCTGGAAGGTCGAGACCGGCTGCCGCACCAGGTCTGCCCGCTGGCGCCGAAGGCTGAGACCGCTCGCAACAGGTCTCTACTCACGCTGGAAGCGTCGTGATCGGGCTAGCGGCATCAAGTCTACACCAAGGGCGGCGCGAAAGGTCGTGACCGCTGCCGGGCATCAGGTCTACACCGCGGGCTGCTAAAGGCTTAAGATTGGCTAGCAGGGCAACAGGTCTACCCCGCGCGTACGCCAAAAGGCCGGTGATCGGGCTACGCAACAGGACTACCCGCCGGGCGGGCCGAAGGTCGATCGCTCGCCGCAACAGGTCTACAAAGCGCACGGGCGTGAAAGGCTAAGACCGGGCGAAGCGGCAACAGGTCTACCACTTGCGCCAGCGAAGGCTAAGACCGCTACGGCAATAGGTTCACCACGCGGCAGGGCGCGAAAGGTGCGAGACCGGGCTGCCGGGTAACATGGTCTCCCCGCTGCAGCGCCGAAGCTCGGTGACCGCTGCCGGCACCAGGTCTCGCCGGGCGGCGCTGAAAGGCCGGCGGACCGCTACGCGCAACAGGTCTACCCCGGCGGCGGAGCGCGAAAGGCCGGTAGACCGCTAGTGGGCAACAGGTCTACCTTGGCGCGGGCTGAACCCGACCGCTAGCGTAGACAACAGGTCTACCGGCCGGGCGGGCGTGCCGAAGGCCGCTGACCGGCTAGCGGCAACAGGTCTACTCCCGCGGGGCGGGCGCCGAAGGCTGAGACCGCTAGCGGGTAACAGGGTCTATTCCGCGGCGGGTGCGAAAGGCCGGCGACCGCTAGCGGCAACAGGTCTACCCCGCTGCAGGGCACGAAAGGCCGACTGGCTACGGCAACAGGTTCACCAGCGGGCTGAACGTCGGTGACAGGCTGCCGGCACCAGGTCCACCTTTGGCGGGCGGCGCCGAAAGGCCAAGACCGGCTAGCAGCAACACGTCCCGCCTAGCGGGCGGGCGCGAAGGCGAAGATTGGCTGAGCAGCAAATAGGTCTTACCCGCGCGCGGGCGCTAGAAGGTCGGTGACCGCTGCCGCAACAGGTCTACCACGCGGGCGCTGAAGGCCGAGCCGGCTGCCGCAATCAGGTCTACCCCGCTGGGCGCTGGGCGCTGAAGGCCGGTGACCAGCTAGCGGCACCAGGTCTGCGCGGGCGGCGCGAAGGCCTGCGACCGGCTAGCGGGCAACAGGTTCTACCCGGCTGGGCGGGGGCCGAAGGTCAGCTGATCGCTAGCGCAACAGTGTCTGACTCGCCGGCGCGGGCGCCGAAGCGCTGAGACGCTAGCGGGCAACAGGTCTATTCCGCTGGCGGCCGAAGGCCAAGACCGCAAGCGGCAACAGGTTCACTCAGCGGCGGCGCTGAAGCGTCGGTGACCGCTGCCGCAACAGGTCTACCAGCGCCGGGCGCCGAAGCGTCGCAGATAGTCTGCCGGGCACCAGTGTCCGCTGGGCGGCGCGAAGGCCAAGACCGCTAGCGCAACAGTGGGTCTACGCGGGCGCAAAGGCCGGTGACCGCGAAGCAACAGGTCTACCTTATGGGCGGGCGCTAAAGGTCGCGACCGCTAGCTGCAATAGTCGATCTCACGCTGGGCAGCGTAAAGGCTGAGACCGCTAGCGGCAACAGGTCTACCCCGCTGGGCATGGCTGAATACCGGTGACCGCTGCCGGGCAACAGGTCTACGGGGCGGGCGTGAAGGTCGGCAGGTCGGCTGCCGCACCAGGTTCAGCGCCGGGCGCTGAAAGCGTCGGTGACCGGCTAGCTGCACCAGGTCTGTTCGCGGCGGCGCTGAAGGCTAAGACCGCTAGCGCAACAGGTCTACCCCGCGGCGGGCGCTGAAAGCGTCGGTGACCGCTAGCCGCACCAGGTCTACCCGCCGCAGGGCGCTGAAGGTCGAGACCGCTAGCTGCAACAGGTCTATTCCGCTGGGCGGCGCTGAAGGTCGTAGACCGCTAGCGGCACCAGGTCTATCCCGCCGGCTGGGCGCTGAAGGCCGAGACCGCTAGCGGCAACAGGTCTACCCTCTGGGCAACGCGAAGGCCGCGACTAGCAAGCGCAACCGGTCTACCCCCGCAACGGGCGCGAAGGCTGAGACCGGGCTAGCGGTAACAGGTCTGACGCCAGGGCGGGCTTAAAGGTCGGTGACCGCTAGCGGCACCAGGTCTACCGAGGCGGCGCGAAAGGCTAAGACAGGCTAGCGGCATCAGGTCTACCCCCGCTGGGCGGGCGCGAAAGGCCGCTGACCGCTAGCGGCAACAGGTCTACCCTCGCGGGCGGGCGCTGAAGGCCGAGACCGCTGCCGCACCAGGTCCACCTTTGGCGGGCGGGCGCTGAAGCGCCAAGACCGCTAGCGGCAACAGGCCCACCTTCGCGGGCGGCGCCAAAGGCTCAGATTGGCTAGCGCAACAGGTCTACCCTCGCGCGGGCGCCGAAAGCGCCGGTGATCGCTGCCGCAACAGGTCTACCGCGCTGGGCGCTGAAGGCTAAGACCGCTAGCGGCAACAGGTCTACTACGCCGGGCGCTAAAGGCTAAGACCGGCTAGCGGCACCAGGTCTACCCGGCTGCGCGGGCGCTGAAGCGCTAAGACCGGGCTAGCGGCAATAGGTCTACTCCCCGCGGGCGGGCGCTGAAGGTCGGTGACCGCTAGCGGCAATAGGTCTTACCGCGGGGCGGGCGCTGAAGCGTCGGTGACCGCTGCCGGCAACAGGTCCACCCCATGGGCGGCGCAGAAAGGCCGAGACCGGGCTAGCGGCAACAGGTCTACCCCGCTGGCTGGGCGTAAAGGTCGCTGACCGCTAGCTGCAACAGGTCTACCCGGCTGGCGTCGAAGCATCGGTGATCGCTGCCGCAACAGGTCTATTCTGCTGCGCGCTGAAGGTCGAGACCGCTAGCGGCAATCTAGGTCTATTCCGCTGCGGGCGCGAAGGTCGGTGATCGGCTGCCGGGCAACAGGTCCATTCTGGGCGGGCGGCGCTGAAAGGTCGATGACCGCTGCCGGGCAATCTCGTATCCAGGGCGCTACGGCGAGAAAACTAAGCATCGGGCGTAGGGCAACAGGTCTACGCTGCGCGCGCGCCGAAGGCCAGACCGCTAGCGGGCAACAGGGTCTGACCCGCGCGCGGGCGCCAGCGTCGACCGCTAGTGGCAACAGGTCTAGCCACAGGCGCCGGGCGCCGCTGAAGGGCCGCTGAATCGCGTAGCGCAACAGATCTGCCCCGCTGGGCGGCGCTGAAGGCTGAGACCGCTAGCTGCACCAGGTCTACTCCCCGCTGGGCGTGGGCGCCGGAAGGCCGAGATCGCTAGCGGCATCAGGGTCTACACCGCTGGCGAAAGGGCGTCGACCGGGCTAGCTGCAACAGGTCTACCTCCACGGCGCTGGAGCGAAGGCCGAGACCGCTAGCGGCAACAGGTCTACCACGGGCGGGCCGAAAAGGTCGGTAGATCGCTGCCGGCAACAGGTCTACGCGCGGCGCGCGCGAAAAACCGGTGACCGGCTAGCGGCAACAGGTCTACCCCGCGGCGAAGCGCCGAAGCGTCGGTGACCGCTAGCGGCAACAGGTCTACCCCGCGAGCGGGCGCGAAAGGCCGAGACCAACTGCCGGCAACAGGTCTACCCCGCGGCGGGCACGAAAGCGTCGACCGGGCTAGCGGCAATAGGTCTACTTCGCCGGCGGGCGCCGAAAGGCTGAGACCGGGCTAGTGGCAACAGGTCTACCCCGAGGCGGAGCTGAAAGGCCGCTGACCGCTAGCGGCACCAGGTCTGCTCGCGGCGCCGAAGGTCGAGACCGCTAGCGGCAACAGGGTCTACTCCGCGGCGGGCGCTGAAGGCCGCTGAATCGCTAGCGGGCAACAGGTCTACTCGCGCGGGCGCCGAAAGGCTGAGACCGCTAGCGGCAATAGGTCTATTCCGCGGGCGGGCGCGAAAGGCCAAGACCGCTAGCGGCAACAGGTCTACCCCGGGCGGGCGCTGAAGGTCGGTGACCGCTGCCGGGCAATAGGTCTACTAGCGCGCGGGCGCCGAAAGGCCGGTGATAGTCTGCCGGCAACTAGGTCTACCATGAGCGGCGCTGAAAGGCCAAGACCGCTAGCGGCAACAGGTCTACCCCGCTGCGGGCGCTAAAGGGTCGATGACCCGCTGGCGGGCAACAGGTCTACCTTTATGGGCGGGCGCTGAAAGCGTCGAGACCGCTAGCGGCAACAGGTCTACGCGCTGGGCAGCGCCAAAGGCTGAGACCGCTAGCGGCAACAGGTCTACCCCGCTGCATGGCGCTGAATACCGGTGACCGCTGCCGGGCAACAGGTCTACGCCCGGGCGGGCGCCGAAGGCTCGAGGCCGCTGCCGCACCAGGTCTACCACGCGCTGGCGCCGAAGCGTCGGTGACCGCTAGCGGCACCAGGTCTGCCTGGGCGGCGCTGAAGGCTAAGACCGCTAGCGGCAACAGGTCTACCCCGCTGGGCGGGCGTGAAAGGTCGGTGACCGCTGTCGGGCACCAGGTCTACCCCGCTGGCGGGCGCCGAAAGGCCGGTGACCGCTAGCGGCAACAGGTCTATTCCGCTGGGCGGGCGCTGAAGGTCGGTGACCGCTAGCGGGCACCAGGTCTATTCCCGCTGGCGGGCGCGAAGGTCGGTGACCGGGCTACGTAACAGGTCTACGCCGCTGGGCAACGCCGAAAGGTCGCTGACTGGCTAGCGGCAACCGGTCTTCCCCGCAACGGGCGCCGAAGGCTGAGACCGCTAGCGTAACAGGTTCTACGCGGGCGGGCGCAAAGCGCCGAGACCGCTAGCGGCACTAGGTCTACTACGGGCGCCGGGCGCTGAAGGCTAAGACCGCTAGCGGCATCAGGTCTACCCCGCTGAGCGGGCGAAGGTCGCGACCGCTAGCGGCAACAGGTCTACCCCGCTGCGGGCGCTGAAGGTCGGTGACCGCTGCCGCACCAGGTCCACCTTGCGGGCGGGCGCTGAAGGCCAAGACCGGCTAGCGGCAACATGTCTACCTCGCTGGGTGGCGCCGAAGGCTTAAGATTGGCTAGCGGCAATAGGTCTACCCCGCTGGCGGGGCGCTGAAGGCTCGGTGATCGCCGCCGGGCAACAGGTCTACCACGCGCGGGCGCCGAAGGCTAAGACCGCTAGCGCAACAGGTCTACCACAAGCGCCGGCGCTGAAGGCTAAGACCGCTAGCGGCACTAGGTCTACCATGCGCCGGGCGCCGAAGGCTAAGACCCGCTAGCGGCAACAGGTCTCACCCCGCGCGGGCTGCCGAAGCGCCGGTGACCGGCTAGCGCACAGGTCTACCCTTCGCTGGGCGGGCGCTAAAGGTCGGTGACCGCTGCCGCACCAGGCCCACTTCGCGGGCGGGCGAGAAAGGCCGGTGACCGCTAGCGGCAATAGGTTCACTACGCGGGCGCGAAGCGTCGTAATCGCTAGCTGCAACAGGTCTACCTCGCTGGCGGGGCGCCGAAAGGCCGGTGATCGGCTGCCGCAACAGGTCTATTCTGGGCGGGCGGCGCTGAAGGTCGAGACCGCTAGCGCACTAGGTCTATTCCGCTGGCGGGGGCGCGAAAGGTCGGTGATCGGCTGCCGGGCAACAGGTCTATTCTGGCGGGCGGCGCTGAAGCGTCGAGACCGCTGCCGCACCAGGCCCACTCAAGGGGCTAGCGAGAAAACTAAGACCGCTAGCGGCAACAGGTCTACGCGCGCCGGGCGCTGAAAGGCCGAGACCGCTAGCGGCAACAGGTCTACTCCCCGCTAGCGGGCGCCGAAAGCGTCGGTGACCGCTAGTGGCAACAGGTCTACCCCGAAGGGCGCAGCGCGAAGGCCGCGACCGCAAGCTGCAACAGATCTACCGCTGGGCGGCGCTGAAGGCTGAGACCGGGCTAGCGGCACCAGGTCTACCCCGCGGCGGGCTGAAAGGTCGGTGATCGGGCTAGCGGCATCAGGTCTACACCGCTGGGCGGCGAGAAAGGCCGAGACCGCTACGGCAACAGGTCTATTCCACGGGCGCTGGGCGCCGAAAGGCCGCTGACCGCTAGCTGCAACAGGTCTACCTCCGCGCGGGCCGGAAGGTTGAGATCGGGCTGCCGGCAACAGGTCTACCCTGCGGGGCGCTGGGCGCTTAAAACCCGAGACCGCTAGCTGCAACAGGGTCTACTCCCCGCGGCGAGGGCGCTGAAGGTCGGTGACCGGCTAGCGCAACAGGTCTACCCCGCAGCGGGCGCCGAAGCGTCGGTGACCAACTGCCGGCAACAGGTCTACCCCGCGGCGGGCACGTAGCGTCGAGACCGCTAGCGCAACAGGTCTACCCTCAAGGGCGGGCGCTGAAAGGCTGAGACCGCTAGTGGCAACAGGTCTACCCCGAGGCGGAGCGCGAAGGCCAAGACCGCTAGCGGCAACAGGTCTACTGCGCTGGCTGCGCGAAGGCCGAGACCGCTAGCGGCAATAGGTCTGACTCCGCGGCGGGCGCGAAAGGCCGAAAGACCGCTAGTGGCAACAGGTCTATTCCGCTGAGGCGGCGCTGAAGGCCGCACCGCAAGCGGCAACAGATCTACCTCTACGGGTGGCGCCGAAGGCTGAGACCGGGCTAGCGGCACCAGGTCTACTCCCACGATCGAGAGCGCCGAAGGTCGCGACTGGCTAGCGGCAACAGGTGTACCCACGGGCGCTGGCGCCGAAAGGCTGAGACCGCTAGCGTAACAGGGTCTACTCTCGGCGCGGGCGAAAGGTCGGTGACCGCTAGTGGCAACAGGTCTACCGCCGGGCGGGGCGCCGAAGGCTAAGACCGGCTAGCGCAACAGGTTCACCGCGCTGGGCTTAAAGGTCGGTGATCGGGCTGTCGGCAATAGGTCTACCATGGGCGCCGGGCGCTGTAGCGTTAAGACCGCTTGCGCAACAGGTCTACCCCGTGCGGATGAAAGGCCGCTGACCGCTAGCTGCAACAGGTCTCACTCGCGCGGGGGCCGAAGGTCGAGATCGGCTGCCGGCAACAGTAAAGTCTACTGCCGGGCGCTGAAGGCCGAGACCGCTGCCGGCACCAGGTCCACCTTGCGGGCGGGCGCTGGAAGGCCAAGACCGCTAGCGGCAACATGTCTACCTCACAAGGGGCGGCGCTTAAAGGCTAAGATTGGCTACGGGCAACAGGGTCTACTCTCAGCGCGGGCGCCGAAGGTCGAGATCGCTGCCGGCAACAGGTCTACTAGCGCGCCGGGCGCTGAAGGCTAAGACCGCTACGGCAATAGGTCTACCAAGGCGCTGGGCGCCGAAGGCTAAGACCGGCTAGCGGCACCAGGTCTACGCGCGCCGGGCGCTAAAGGCTAAGACCCGGCTAGCGGCAATAGGTTCACCGCTGCGGCGGGCTGAAGGCCGCTGAATCGCTAGCTGCAACAGGTCTACTCTAGCGGGCGCGAAGGCCGGTAGATCGCTGCCCGCAACAGGTCTATTCTGGCGGGCGGCGCTGAAGGTCGGTGACCGGCTAGCGCAATTCAGGTCTATACCGCGCGGGCGCGAAGCGTCGTAGACCGGGCGAAGCGGCAACAGGTCTATACCGCTGGCAACGCTGAAAGGCCGCTGACCGCTAGCTGCAACCGGTCTTCCCGCGCGGGCGCAGCGTCGAGACCCGGCTAGCGGTAACAGGTCTTCCCGCTGGGCGGGCTTAAAGGCCGAGACCGCTAGCGGCAATTCAGGTCTACTGGGCGCGCGAAGGCTAAGACCGCTAGCGGGCAACAGGTCTACGCGCCGGCGCTGCCGAAGGCCGGTGACCGCTAGCGGCAACAGGTCTACCCCGCTGCGGGCGCCGAAGGTCGGTGACCGCTAGTGGCAATAGGTCTACTCAAGGGCGCTGGCGCCGAAGGCCGCCGTAATCGCAAACGGCAACAGATCTACGCTCGGGCAGCGGAAGGCTGAGACCGGCTAGCGCACCAGGTCTACCCTCGGCGCGGGCTGAAAGGTCGAAGATCGCTAGCGGCATCAGGGTCTGCTCGCTGGGCGGGCGAAAGGCCGGTGACCGCTACGGCAACAGGGTCTACTCCACGGCGCTGGCGCCGAAGGCCGCTAACCGCTAGCGGACATTACAGGTCTGACTTCGCGGCTGGGCGCCGAAGGTCGGTGATCGGCTGCCGGGCAACAGGTCTACGCTGCTGCCGCCAAAAACCGAGACCGGGCTAGCGCAACAGGTCTACCCCGCGGGCGAAGCGCCGAAGCGTCGCAGGACCGGGCTAGCGCAACAGGTCTACCCCCGCAGCGGGCGCCGAAGCGTCGGTGACCAACTGCCGGGCAATAGGTCTACCCCGCTGGCAAGGCGCTGAAAGGCCGGTGACCGCTAGCGGCAACAGGTCTACCGCTGGCGGGCTGAAGGCTGAGACCCGCTAGTGGCAACAGGTCTACCCCGAGGCGGAGCGCTGAAGCGTCGCGAATCGCTAGCTGCAACAGGTCTACTTCTGCTGGCGCTGCGCGAAGGTCGACCGCTAGCGGCAATAGGTTCACCCCGCGTGGGCGCCAAAGGCCGGTGACCGCTAGTGGCAACAGGTCTATTCCGCGAGGCGGCGCTGAAGCGTCGCTGACCGCAAGCTGCAATAGATCTACCCCGCTGGGTGGCGCTGAAAGGCTGAGACCGCTAGTGGCACCAGGTCTACCCCACGACGTAGGCTCCCGAAAGGCCGTAGATCGCTACGGCATCAGGTCTGCTCGCCGGGCGGGCGCTGGAAGGCCGGTGACCGCTGCCGGCACTAGGTCTACCGCTGGGCGGGCGCTGAAAGCCTGAGACCGCTAGCGGCAACAGGTCTACTCAGCGCGGGCGCTGAAAGGCCGAGACCGCTAGCTGCAACAGGTCTACCGCTGGGCGGGCGCTGAAGGTCGGTGACCGCTGCCGGGCACCAGGTCTACCATGGGCGGGCGCGGAAGGCCGTGACTGGGCTAGCGGCAACAGGTCTACCCCGCTGGGCGGGCGCTGAAAGGGTCAGCGACCGCTAGCTGCAACAGGTCTACCTGCTGGGCGGGGCGCGAAAGGCCGAGATCGCTGCCGGGCAACAGGTCTACCCGCTGCACGGGCGCCGAAGGCTAAGACCGCTAGCGGCAACAGGTCTACCTCGGGCGCTGCTAAAAGGCTAAGACCGCTACGGCAATAGGGTTCACTCGCTGCAGGGCGCTGAATATCGGTGACCGGCTGCCGGCAACAGGTCTCCCCGCTGCAAGGCGCTGTAGCGTCGGTGACCGCTGTCGGCACTAGGTCTGTTTCCGCTGGGCGGGCGCTGGAAGGTCGGAGACCGCTAGCGCAACAGGTCTACCCCGAGGCGGAGCGCCAAAGGTCGTAGACCGCTAGTGGCAATAGGTCTACCTTGGCGGGCGCCGGGCGCCGAAGGCCGGTGACCGCTAGCGGCAACAGGTCTACCCCGCTGCGGGCGCTGAAGCTCCCGCGAATCGCTAGCGGCAACAGGTCTACCCTACGGGCGGGCGCTGAAGGCTGAGACCGCTAGCTGCAATAGGTCTATTCCGCTGGGCGGGGCGCTGAAGGCCGGTGACCGCTACGGCAACAGGTCTACCCCCGCTGCAGGGCACGAAAGGTCGCTGACTGGCTAGCGGCAACAGGTGTGCTCGCTGGCCGGCGCTGAAGGCTGAGACCGGCTAGCGCAACAGGTCTACCCGGCGGCGGGCGCGAAAGTCCGGTGACCGCTAGTGGCAATAGGTCTACCGCTGGGCGGCGCTGAAGGCTAAGACCGCTAGCGGCAATAGGTCTACCCCGCTGCAAGGCGCCGAAGGCCGGTGACCGCTGCCGGGCAACAGGTCTACACCGCGGGCGGTGCGCGAAGGCCGAGACCGCTAGCGGCACCAGGTCTACTTCGCGGGGCGGGCGCGAGAATAGCTAAGACCGACTAGCGGCAACAGGTCTACTCCCGCGGGCGGGGCGCTGAAAGGTCGCTACCAGCTACGGCAACAGGTCTACCCCAGCGCGGGCGCCGAAGCGTCGGTGACCGCTGCCGGGCAATACTCCTACGCTGCGCGCGGGCGCTGAAAGGCTAAGACCGGGCTAGCGGCAACAGGTCTACCATGGGCGGGGGCTGAAGGTCGAGACCGCTAGCGGCAACAGGTCTCCGGGCGGCGCTGAAGGCTAAGACCCCGGGCTAGCGGCAACAGGTCTACCCCGCTGCAAGGCGCTGAAGGCCGGTGACCGCTGCCCGGCAACAGGTCTACCGCTGGGCGGGCGCCGGAAGGTCGACCGCTAGCGGCACTAGGTCTGCTCATGGGCGGCGCGAGAATAGCTAAGACCAACTACGCAACAGGTCTACCCTGCGGCGGGCGCCGAAGGTCGTAATCGGGCTACGGCAACAGATCTACCCTACGGGCGGGCGCTGTAGCGTCGGTGACCGGCTGTCGGCAACAGTTCTACCACGCTGGGCGCCGGGCGCCGAAGGCTAAGACCGCTAGCGGCAACAGGTCTACCCCCGCGCGGGCTTAAAGGTCAGCGACCGCTACGGCAACAGGTCTACTCGCAGCGGGCGCGAAGCGTCGGTGACCGCTGCCGGCACCAGGTCCACCTTTGGCGGGCGGCGCTGAAGCGTCGCGACCGGCTAGCTGCAACATGTCTAATTTCGCGGGCGGGCGCCGAAAGGCTTAAGATTGGCTAGCTGCAATAGGTCTACCTCGCGGCGGGGCGCCGGAAGGTCGAGAGATCGGCTGCCGGGCACCAGGTCCACTTCGCCGGGCGGCGAAAGGCCGAGACCGCTAGCGGGCAACAGGTCTCACCGCCGGGCGGGCCGAAGGCCGCTGAATCGCTAGCCGGCAATAGGTTCACTCACGGGCGGGCGCTGAAGGTCGAGATCGGGCTGCCGGGCAACAGGTCTATTCTGCGGGCGGCGCTGAAAGGTCGAGACCCGCTAGCGGCACCAGGTCTATTCCGCTGGCGGGGCGCGAAGCGTCGAGATCGCTGCCGGGCAACAGGTCTATTCTAGCGGGCGGGCGCTGAAGGTCGAGACCGCTGCCGGGCACCAGGCCCAGCTTCGGGGCGGCGAGAAAACTAAGACCGCTAGCGGCAATAGGTCTACCAAGGCGCCGGGCGCCGAAGGCCGAGACCGCTAGCGCAACAGGTCTACCACGCGGGCGCCGGAAGGTCGGTGACCGCTAGTGGCAACAGGTCTACGCGCGCGCTGGGCGCTGAAAGGCCGCTGACCGCAAGCTGCAACAGATCTGTTCTCGCTGGGCGGCGCGAAGGCTGAGACCGCTAGCGGCACTCAGGTCTACTCGCGGCGGGCGCGAAGGTCGAGATCGGCTAGCGGCATCAGGTCTACACCGCTGGGCGGCGCAGGCCGACCGCCAGCGGCAACAGGTCTACTCCACGGGCGCTGGCGCCGAAGGCTGACCGCTAGCGGCAACAGGTCTACTGCGGGCGGGCGCCGAAAGGCTGAGATCGGGCTGCCGGCAACAGGTCTACCAGCGCCGGGCGCTGAAAACCGGTGACCGCTAGCTGCAACAGGTCTACCCCGCTGGGCGAGGCGCTGAAGGCCGAGACCGCTAGCGGCAATAGGTCTACTCCCGCGAGCGGGCGCCGGAAGGTCGGTGACCAACTGTCGGCAATAGGTCTACCCCGCCGGGCGGGCACGAAGCGTCGAGACCGGCTACGGCAATAGGTCTACTCCCGCGGGCGGGCCGAAAGGCTGAGACCGCTAGTGGCAACAGGTCTACCCCTTGGTATGAGCGCCGAAGGCCAAGACCGCTACGGCAATAGGTCTACTAGCGGGCGCTGCGCGAAGGCCGGTAGACCGGGCTAGCTGCAACAGGTCTGACTCGCTAGCGGCGCGAAAGCGTCGGTGACCGCTAGTGGCAACAGGTCTATTCCGCTGAGGCGGCGCTGAAAGGCCGCGACCGCAAGCTGCAACAGATCTACCACGGGTGGCGCTGAAGGCTGAGACCGCTAGCGGGCACCAGGTCTACCCCTACGACGAGGGCCGAAGCGCCACGACTGGCTAGCGTAACAGGTCTACTCCGCTGGGCGGCGCTGAAGGCTGAGACCGCTAGCCGCAATAGGTCTATCCCCGCTGGCGGGCGCTGAAGCGTCGAGACCGCTAGTGGCAACAGGTCTACTCCCGCTGGGCGGCGCTGAAGGCTAAGACCGCTAGCGGCAACAGGTCCACTCGCTGGGCGGGGCTTAAAAGGTCGATCGGGCTGCCGGGCAACAGGTCTACCCTGCGCGGGCGCTGGGCGCTGAAGGCTAAGACCGCTAGCGGCAACAGGTCTACCCCGCTGGGCAGAAAGGCCGCTGACCGCTAGCTGCAACAGGTCTACTCCGCTGGCGGGGCGCGAAAGGTCGAGACCGGCTGCCGGCAACAGGTCTACCCCGGGCGGGCGCCGAAAGGTCGAGACCGCTGCCGGGCACTGAGGTCCACCTTTGCGGGCGGGGCGCTGAAAGGCCAAGACCGCGAAGGCAACATGTCTACCTCGCGGGCGGGCGCTAAAGGCTAAGATTGGCTACGGCAACAGGGTTCACCCGCGCGGGCGCGAAGCGTCGATGATCGGGCTGCCGGGCAACAGGTCTACTGCGCGCGGGCGCTGAAAGCGCTAAGACCGCTAGCGGCAACAGGTCTACCCTGCCGCCGGGCGCCGAAAGGCTAAGACCGCTAGCGGCACCAGGTCTACCCGCGCGCTGCGCCGAAGGCTAAGACCGCTAGCTGCAACAGGTCTACCTGCCGCGGGCGCTGAAGCGTCGCTGACCGCTAGCTGCAATAGCGTCTACGCGGGCGCTGAAGGTCGGAGATCGCTGCCGGGCAACAGGTCTATTCTATGGGCGGGCGCGAAGGTCGAGACCGCTACGGGCACCAGGTCTATTCCGCTGGGCGGGCTGACAGCGTCGACCGCTAGCGGCAACAGGTCTACCGCTGGGCAACGCTGAAGGGTCGCTGACCGCTAGCTGCAACCGGTCTTCGCCAGCGGGCTTAAAGGCCAGACCGCTAGCGGTAACAGGTCTTCCCGCTGGCGGGCTTAAAGGCCGGTGACCGCTAGCGGCAATTAGGTCTGCGCTCGGGCGGCGCTGAAGGCTAAGACCGCTAGCGGCAACAGGTCTACCGCTGCGCTGGGCGCCGAAGGCCGGTGACCGCTAGCGGCAACAGGTCTACCGCTAGCGGGCGCTGAAGGTCGGTGACCGCTAGTGGCAACAGGTCTACCGCATGGCGCGCCGAAAAGGCCGCGTAATCGCAAACGGGTAACAGATCTGCTCGCGGGCGGGCGCTGAAGGCTGAGACCGCTAGCGGCACCAGGTCTCGACCCACGGCGGGCGCCGAAGCGTCGAGATCGGGCTAGCGGCATCAGGGTCTGCTCGCGGGCGGCGTAGAAAGGCCGAGACCGCTAGCTGCAACAGGTCTACTCCACGGCGCTGGGCGCTGAAGGCCGCTGACCGCTACGGACACAGGTCTACCCCGCCGGGCGGGCGCGAAAGGCCGGAGATCGGGCTGCCGGCAACAGGTCTACGCGCGCCGGGCGCTGAAAACCGGAGACCCGCTAGCGGCAATTAGGTCTACCCCGCCGGGCGAAGTAGCCGAAAGGTCGAGACCGCTAGCGGCAATAGGTCTACTCCCGCAGCGGGGCGCGAAGCGTCGGTGACCAACTGTCGGCAATAGGTCTACTCGCTAGCGGGCGCCGAAGGTCGGTGACCGGCTAGCGGCAATAGGTCTACTCCGGCCGGGCGGGCGCGAAAGGCTGAGACCTGCTAGTGGCAACAGGTCTACCCCGGTACGGAGCGCTGAAGGCCGCTGACCGGGCTAGCTGCAACAGGTCTACTCGCTGGGCGCTGCGCGAAGGCCGGTGACCGCTAGCGGCAATAGGTCTACCACGGGCGGGCGAAGGCCGGTGACCGCTAGTGGCAACAGGTCTATTCCGCTGACAGGCGGCGCTGAAGGGTCGTGACCGCAAGCTGCAATAGATCTACCCCGCTGGGTGGCTAAAGGCTGAGACCGCTAGTGGCACCAGGTCTACCCCACGACGAGGCTCCGAAAGGTCGAGATCGGCTA
Source organism: Luscinia megarhynchos (assembly GCA_034336665.1). NCBI lineage: Eukaryota > Metazoa > Chordata > Aves > Passeriformes > Muscicapidae > Luscinia > Luscinia megarhynchos. The sequence goes on from JAPFBE010000104.1 coordinate 92,082, forward strand.
GCGGCATCAGGTCTACGCTCGGGCGGCGCTGAAGGCCGGTGACCGCTGCCGGGCAATTCAGGTCTACTCGCTACGGGCGCTGGAAGCCTGAGACCCGCTAGCGGCAACATGGTCTACCCCGCTGGGCGGGCTGAAGGTCGGACCGCTAGCGGCAACAGGTCTGCTCTGGGCGGGCGCTGAAGCGTCGGTGACCGCTGCCGGGCACCAGGTCTACCTCGACGGGGCGCGAAAGGTCGGAGACTGGCTAGCGGCAACAGGTCTACTCGCAGGCTGGGCGCTGAAGGTCGCGACCGCTAGCGGCAACAGGGTCTACCCCGCTGGGCGGGCGCGAAGCGTCGGTAGATCGGGCTGCCGGCAACAGGTCTACCCGCGCACGGGCGCCGAAGGCTAAGACCGCTAGCGGCAACAGGTCTACCTCGCCGCCGGCCGAAAGGCTAAGACCGGCTACGCAATAGGTCTACCTCGCCGCAGGGCGCGAATACCGGTGACCGCTGCCGGGCAACAGGTCTCCCCGCTGCAAGGCGCTGAAGCGTCGGTGACCGGCTGGCCGGCACCAGGTCTGCTCGCTGGGCGGGCGCCGAAGGCCGGTGACCGCTAGCTGCAACAGGTCTACCCCGAGGCGAGCTGTAGCGTCGGTGACCGGGCTAGTGGCAACAGGTCTACCTTGGCGCGCGCCGCCGAAAGCGTCGGTGACCGGGCTAGCGTAACAGGTCTGATTCGCTGGGCGGGCGCTGAAGCCCGCGACCGCTAGCTGCAACAGGTCTACTACGGGCGGGCGCGAAGGCTGAGACCGCTAGCGGCAATAGGTCTATTCCGCCGGCGGGCGCTGGAAGGTCGGTGACCGCTAGCGGCAACAGGTCTACCCCGCTGGCAGGGTACACGAAGCGCCGCTGACTGGCTAGCTGCAACAGGTGTAGCCTGGCTGGGCGCTGAAGGCTGAGACCGGCTAGCGGCAACAGGTCTACCCGGGCGGCGGGCGAAAGGTCGGTGACCGCTAGTGGCAATAGGTCTGCTTCGGGCGGCGCTGAAGGCTAAGACCGGCTAGCGGCAACAGGTCTACCCCGCGGCAAGGCGCTGAAGCGTCGGTGACCGGCTGTCGGGCAATAGGTCTACTCGCTGGGCGTGTGCGAAGGTCGAGACCGGGCTAGCGGCACCAGGTCCAGCTTCACGGGCGGGCGCGAGAATAGCTAAGACCGACTAGCGGCAACAGGTCTACCCTGCGGCGGGCGCTGAAAGGGTCGCGACTAGCTAGCCGGCAACAGGTCTACCCCGCGGCGGGCGCTGAAGGTCGGTGACCGCTGCCGGCAATAATTCTACCGAGGCGCTGGGCGCCGAAGGCTAAGACCGCTAGCGGGCAACAGGTCTACCAGCGCGGGCTTAAAGGCCGAGACCGCTAGCGGCAATAGGTCTCTCCGGGCGGGCGCTGAAAGGCTAAGACCGCTAGCGCAATAGGTCTACTCCCGCTGCAAGGCGCGAAGGCCGGTGACCGCTGCCGCAACAGGTCTGTCATGGGCGGGCGCTGAAGGCCGGTGACCGCTACGGCACTAGGTCTAGCCGCTGGCCGGGCGCGAGAATAGCTAAGACCAACTAGCGGCAACAGGTCTACCTCTGCGGCGGGCGCCGAAGGCCGCGACCGCTAGCGCAACAGATCTACTTCGGCGGGCGGGCGCTGAAGGTCGGTGACCGGCTGCCGGCAACAGTTCTACCACGCTGCCGGGCGCCGAAGGCTAAGACCGGCTAGCGGCAACAGGTCTACCCCGCGGCGGGGCTGAAAGGCCGCGACCGCTAGCGGCAACAGGTCTACCACGCGGGCGCTGAAGCGTCGGGAGACCGCTGCCGCACCAGGTCCACCTTTATGGGCGGGCGCTGAAGGCCGCTGACTGGCTAGCTGCAACATGTCTACTCGCTGGGCGGCGCGAAGGCTAAGATTGGCTACGGCAATAGGTCTACCTCGCTGGCGGGCGAAGGTCGTGATCGGCTGTCGGGCAATAGGTCTACTGCCAGCGCGGGCGCCGAAGGCTAAGACCGGGCTAGCGTAACAGGTCTACTGCTGGGCGGCGCTGAAGGTCGGTGACCGCTAGCGGCACCAGGTCTGCGCCGGGCGGGCGCTGAGAATAGCTAAGACCGCTAGCGCAACAGGTCTACTCCCGCGGCGGGCGCGAAAGGCCGCGACCAGCTAGCTGCAATAGGTCTACTGCCGGCGGGCGCTGAAGCGTCGAGACCGCCGTCGGGCAACAATTCTACCACGCTGCGCGGGCGCCGGAAGGCTAAGACCGCTAGCGGCAACAGGTCTACCCCGCTGGGCGGGGCTGAAAGGTCAGTGACCGGCTAGCGGCAACAGGTCTACTTCGCGGCGGGCGCCGAAGGTCGGTGACCGCTGCCGCACCAGGTCCACATTGGCGGGCTGCGCTGAAGGCCAAGACCGCTAGCGGCAACATGTCTACTCGCTGGGCGGGCGCTTAAAGGCGTAAGATTGCTAGCGGCAATAGGTCTACCCCCTACGCGGGGCGCTGAAGGTCGGTGACCGGCTGTCGGGCAATAGGTCTACCAAGCGCGCCGGGCGCCGAAGGCTAAGACCGCTAGCGCAACAGGTCTACCAGCGGGGCGCTGGCGCTGAAGGCTAAGACCGCTAGCGGCAACAGGTCTACCCCCACGGGCGCCGGGCGCCGAAGGCTAAGACCGGGCTAGCGGCAATAGGTCTACCCTCGGGCGAAGCGCCGAAAGGCCGGTGACCGCTGCCGCAACAGGTCTACGCAGGGCGGGCGCCGAAGGCCGGTGACCGCCTGCCGGCACCAGGTCTACTCGCGGGCGCGCTGAAGGCCAAGACCGCTAGCGGCAACAGGTCTACCGCCGCGGGCGCCGAAGGCCGGTGACCGCTAGCGGCAACAGGTCTACCTTGGCGGGCGGGCGCTGAAAGGCTGAGACCGGGCTAGCGGCAACAGGTCTACGCCACGGGCAGCGCGAAGGCTGAGACCGCTACGGCAATAGGTTCACCCCGCCGCATGGCGCCGAATACCGGTGACCGCTGGCCGGGCAACAGGTCTACCCTGCTGGCGGGCGCTGAAGGTCGGTGACCGGCTGTCGGGCACTAGGTCTACCACAGGGCGCTGGGCGCTGAAAGGTCGGTGACCGCTACGGCACTAGGTCTACTGCTGGGCGGGCGCTGAAGGCTAAGACCGCTAGCGGCAATAGGTCTACTCACGCGCGGGCGCGAAGCGTCGGTGACCGCTGCCGCACCAGGTCTACCATGGGCGCGGGCGCTGAAGGTCGGTGACCGCTACGGCAATAGGTCTACCCTGCTGGGCGGCGCGAAGGCCGAGACCGGGCGAAGGCAACAGGTCTACTTTGGCGGCGAGGCGCTGAAGCGTCGGTGACCGCTAGCTGCAATAGGTCTATTCTGCGGGCGGGCGCTGAAGCGTCGGTGACCGCTAGCGCACTAGGTCTATTCCGCTGGGCGGGCGCCGAAGCGTCGAGACCGCTAGCGGCAACAGGTCTACCACTGGGCAACGCTGAAGGGTCGCTGACCGCTAGCGGCAACCGGTCTTCGCAGGGCTGGGCGCATAGCGTCGGTGACCGCTAGCGGTAACAGGTCTTCCCGCGCGGGCGCGAAAGGTCGGTGACCGCTAGCGGCAACAGGTCTACCACAATGGCGGGCGCCGAAGGTCAGCGATCGCTAGCTGCAACAGGGTCTACCGCTGCGCTGGGCGCTGAAGGGCTGAGACCGCTACGGCAATAGGTCTATTCCGCCATGGGCGCCGGAAGGCCGAGACCGCTACGGTAACAGGTCTACCCCCGCTGGCAGGGCAGCGAAAGGTCGCCGACTGGCTAGCGGTAACAGGTGTACCGCTGGGCGGGCGCCGAAGGCTGAGACCGCTAGCGGCAACAGGTCTACCCGGCGCGGGCGCCGAAGCGTCGGTGACCGCTAGTGGCAACAGGTCTGCTCCGCTGGGCGCGCGAAAGGCTAAGACCCGCTAGCGGCAATAGGTCTACCCCGCTGCAAGGCGCTGAAGGTCGGTGACCGGGCTGTCGCAACAGGTCTACTCGCTGGGCGGGCGCTGAAGCGTCGGTGACCGCTAGAGGCACTAGGTCTACTCGCTGGGCGGGCGCCGAAGGCTGAGACCGGCTAGCGGCAACAGTTCTACCCCGCTGCAGGCGCTGAAGGTCAGACCGCAGCCGGCACAGGTCTACTCGCTGGGCGGGCGCTGAAGGTCGGTAGACCGCTAGCGGCACCAGGTCTACCGCTGGGCTAGCGCCGAAGGCTAAGACCGCTAGCGCAACAGGTCTACCCCTGCAGCGGGCAAGGGCGCTGAAAGGTCGGTGACCGCTGCCGCAACAGTTCTACCAGCGGGCGCCGGGCGCCGAAAGGCTAAGACCGCTAGCTGCAACAGGTCTACGGCGGGCGAAGGTCGCGACCGCTAGCTGCAACAGGTCTACTCTCCCGGGCGGGCGCTGAAGCGTCGAGACCGCTGCCGGGCACTCAGGTCTACTCCCGCGGCGGCGCTAAACGCCAAGACCGCTAACGGCAACATGTCTACCTCATGGGCGGCGCTAAAGGCTAAGTTTGGCTAGCGGCAACAGGTCTACTCGCCGGGCGGGCCGGAAGGTCGGTGATCGGCTGTCGGCAACAGGTCTACCGCGCGCCGGGCGCCGAAGGCTAAGACCGGGCTAGCGGCAATAGGTCTACGCGCGCGCCGGGCGCCGAAGGCTAAGACCGGCTAGCGGCAATAGGTGTACCGCGGGCGCGGGCGCCGAAAGGCTAAGACCGCTAGCGGCAATAGGTCTATTCCGCGGGCGGGCGCTGAAGGCCGGTGACCGGCTGCCGCAACAGGTCTACCCTGCGACGCTGGGCGCTGAAAGGTCGGTGACCGCCTGCCGGGCACCAGGTCTGCTTCGCTAGGGCGGCGCTGAAGGCCAAGACCGGCTAGCGGCAACAGGGTTCACTACAGCGCCGGGCGCTGAAATACCGGTGACCGGGCTAGCGCAACAGGTCTACCTTTGGCGGGCGGCCGAAGCGTCGGTGACCGGGCTACGGCAATAGGTCTACCCCGCTGGGCGGGCGCCGAAAGGTCAGCGACCAGCTACGGCACAGGTTCACGTCATGGGCAGCGCGAAGGCTGGAGACCGGCTAGCTGCAACAGGTCTACCCCAGGCATGGCGCTGAATACCGGTGACCGCTGCCGGCAATAGGTCTACTCACGCGGGCGCTGAAGGGTCGACGCCGCCTGCCGGGCACCAGGTCTACCAAGGGCGCCGGGCGCTGAAATACCAAGACCGCTAGCGGCAACAGGTCTAGCCCTCGCTGGGCGGCGCTGAAGCGTCGGTGACCGCTGCCGCACTCAGGTCTACCTGCAAGCGGGCGCAAAGGCCGCTGACTGAAGAAGCGGCAACAGGTCTGACCTCGCGGGCGGGCGCTGAAGGTCGGTGACCGCTGCCGGGTAACACTCTACCACATGGGCGCGCTGAAGGCTAAGACCGGCTACGGCAACAGGTCTACCCCAAGGGCGGGGCGAAGGTCAGCGCCGGGCTAGCTGCAACAGGTCTACCCCGCTAGCGGGCTGAAGGTCGGTGACCGGCTGCCGCACCAGGTCCACATTGCGAGGCGGGCGCTGAAGGCCAAGACCGCTAGCGGCAACATGTCTACTCAAGGGGCGGGCGCGAAGGCTTAAGATTGGCTACGGCAACAGGTCTACTTCGCTAGCGGGGCTTAAAGGTCGGTGATCGGGCTGCCGGCAACAGGTCTACTTACGCGCGCCGGGCGCTGAAGGCTAAGACCGGCTAGCGGCAATAGGTCTACGGGCGCCGGGCGCCGAAGGCTAAGACCGGGCTAGCGGCAACAGGTCTACCTCAGCGGGCGGGCTGAAGGTCGGTGACCGCTGCCGGGCAACAGGTCTACCGGGCGCTGGGCGCCGAAGGTCGGTGACCGCCTGGCCGGCACTAGGTCTACCGCTGGGCGGGCGCTGAAAGGCCGGTGACCGCTAGCGGCAACATGGTCTACTCCCGCGGCGGGCGCTGAAGCGTCGACCGCTAGCGGCAACAGGTCTACCTTTGCGGGCGGGCGCTGAAGGCCGGTGACCGCTAGCGGCACAGGTCTACGCCGTGGGCAGCGTGAAAGGCTGAGACCGCTAGCGGCACAGGTCTACGCCGCCGGGCAGCGTGAAAGGCCGGTGACCGCAAACGGCAACAGGTCTACTGCGCAACGCCAAAGCGCCGCTGACTGGCTAGCGGCAACCGGTCTCCGCGGGCGGGCTTAAAAGGCCGGTGACCGCTAGCGGTAACAGGTCTTCCCGGCGCGGGCTTAAAGGTCGGTGACCGCTACGGCACTAGGTCTACCGCGCGCCGGGCGCGAAAGGCTAAGACCGCTAGCAGCAACAGGTCTACCCCGCTGGCGGGCGAAGGCCGCGACCGGGCTAGCTGCAACAGGTCTACCCCGGGCGGGGCGCTGAAGCGTCGACCGCTGCCGGGCACCAGGTCCATCTTGCGGGCGGGCGCGAAGGCCAAGACCGGCTAGCTGCAACATGTCTACACTTCGCTGGGCGGGCGCGAAGGCTTAAGATTGGCTACGGCAACAGGTCTACCTTTGGCGGGCGGGCGCGAAGCGTCGAGATCGGGCTGCCGGGCAACAGGTCTACCAGCGCGCGCCGAAGGCTAAGACCGCTAGCGGCAATAGGTCTACCATGGGCGCCGGGCGCTGAAGGCTAAGACCGCTAGCGGCAATAGGTCTACCCCGCCGCACGGGCGCCGAAGGCTAAGACCGGGCTAGCGGCAATAGGTCTACCAAGCGGGCGCTGAAGGCCGGTGACCGCTGCCGCAACAGGTCTACTCACGGCATGGGCGCTGAAGCGTCGTGACCGCCTGCCGGGCACTCAGGTCTACCTCGGCGCGGCGCTGAAAGGCCAAGACCGCTAGCGCAACAGGGTCTACTACGCGGGCGCCGAAGCGTCGGTGACCGCTAGCGGCAACAGGTCTACCTTTATGGGCGGGCGCCGAAAGGTCGCACCAGCTACGGGCAACAGGTCTACGCCAAGGGCAACGCTGGAAGGCTGAGGACCGGCTAGCGGCAATAGGGTCTACCCCGCTGCATGGCGCGAATACCGGTGACCGCTGCCGGCAACAGGTCTACTCCCCGCTGGGCGGGCGAAAGGTCGGTGACCGCTGCCGGCACTAGGTCTACGCGCTGGCGCCGAAGGTCGGTGACCGCTAGCGGCACTCAGGTCTACTCGGGCGGGCGCTGAAGGCTAAGACCGCTAGCGGCAACAGGTCTACCCCGCCGGGCGGGCGCTGAAAGGCCGGTGACCGCTGCCGGCACTCAGGTCTACCGCGCGCGGGCGCCGAAGGTCGAGACCGCTAGCGGCAACAGGTCTACTCCCGGGCGGGCGCTGAAGGTCGGTGACCGGCTAGCTGCAATAGGTCTACTTTGGCGGGCGAAGCGCCGGAAGGTCGAGACCGGCTAGCGGCAACAGGTCTATTCTGCGGGCGGGCGCCGGAAGGTCGGTGACCGCTAGCGGCACTAGGTCTATTCCGCTGGCGGGCGCGAAGGTCGGTGACCGGCTAGCGGCAACAGGTCTGCTCTCGGGCAACGCGAAAGGTCGCTGAATCGCTAGCTGCAATCGGGTTCTCTCGCCGGGCGGGCTTAAAGGCCGTAGACCGCTAGCGGTAACAGGTCTTCACGGGCGGGCTTAAAAGGCCGAGACCGCTAGCGGCACTAGGTCTACGCTGCGGCGCTGAAAACTAAGACCGCTAGCGGCAACAGGTCTACCGCTGGGCGCCGTAGCGTCGGTAGACCGCTAGCGGCAACAGGTCTTACCCCGCTGCGGGCGCCGAAGCGTCGGTGACCGCTAGTGGCAACAGGTTCACGCGCGGGCGCCGCCGAAGGCCGCTGACCGCAAGCTGCAACAGATCTACCGCTGGGCGGGCGCTGAAAGGCTGAGACCGCTAGCGGCACTAGGTCTACCCCTACGCGGGCGAAGCGTCGGTGACCGCTAGCGGCAATAGGTCTACTCCCCGCGAGCGGGCGCGAAAGGTCGGTGACCAACTGGTCGGCAATAGGTCTACCCCGCGCGGGCAACGAAGGCCGGTCGACCGGCTATGCGGCAATAGGGTCTACCGGGCTGCTGAAAGGCTGAGACCGCTAGTGGCAACAGGTCTACCCCGGTATGGAGCGCGAAGGTCGCGAAATCGCTAGCGGCAACAGGTCTACTCTGGCGCTGCGCGAAAGGGTCGGTGACCGCTAGCGGCAATAGGTCTACTCGCTGCTGGGCGCCGTAGCGTCGGTAGACCGCTAGTGGCAACAGGTCTATTCCGCTGTAGGCGGCGCTGAGAGGCCGCTGAATCGCAAGCTGCAACAGATCTACCCCACGGGTGGCGCTGAAGGCTGAGACCGCTAGCGGCACCAGGTCTACCCCACGACGTAGGCGCCGAAAAGCCGAGATCGGCTAGCTGCATAAGGTCTGCTCGCTGGGCGGGCGCTGAAGCGTCGGTGACCGGCTGCCGGCAAGTATCTAGTCTACTGCTGGGCGGCGCTGAAGGCTGAGACCGCTCAGCGGCAATAGGTCTACTCGCGGCGGGCGCGCGTCGAGATCGGGCTAGCGGCATCAAGTCTGCTTCGCTGGGCGGCGAAAGGCCGGTGACCGGGCTGTCGGGCACTAGGTCTTACACCGCTGGGCGGCGCTTAAAGGCTTAAGATTGGCTACGGCAATAGGTCTACTCCCCGCGGCGGGCGCCGGAAGCGTCGGTGATCGGGCTAGCGCAACAGGGACTACCCCGCGGGCGGGCGCGAAGCGTCGGTGATCGGCTGCCGCAACAGGTCTACAAAGCGGCACGGGCGCGAAAGGCTAAGACCGCTACGCGGCAACAGGTCTACCCCCGCGCGCCAAGCGCTGAAAGGCTAAGACCGGGCTAGCGGCAACAGGGTCTACCTCGCTGCAGGGCGCTGAAGGTCGAGACCGCTGTCGGGCAATAGGTCTCCCCCGCGCAGCGCCGAAGCGTCGGTGACCGGGCTGTCGGCACCAGGTCTGTCCGCTACGGGCGCTGAAAGGTCGGTGACCGCTAGCGGCAACAGGTCTACCCCCGGTATGGAGCGCGAAGCGTCGGTGACCGCTAGTGGCAACAGGTCTACCTTTGGCGGCGGGCGCTGAAACCCGACCGGGCTAGCGGCAATAGGTCTACCCCGGGCGGGGCGCTGAAGGCCGCGACCGCTAGCTGCAACAGGTCTACCCGCAGGGCGGGCGCCGAAGGCTGAGACCGGCTAGCTGCAATAGGTCTATTCCGCTGGGCGGGTGCGAAGCGTCGAGACCGCTAGCTGCAACAGGTCTACCCCGCTGCAGGGCACTTAAAGCGTCGCGACTGGCTAGCTGCAACAGGTTCACCGCTGGGCGGGCGTAACGGTCGGTGACAGGCTGCCGGGCACTCAGGTCCACCTGGCGGGCGGGCGCTGAAGGCCAAGACCGCTAGCAGCAACATGTCTACCTCGCTGGGCGGGCGCTGAAGGCTTAAGATTGGCTAGCGGCAACAGGTCTACCCGCTGGCGGGCGTAAAGGCCGGTGACCGCTGCCGGGCAATAGGGTCTACCGCGGGCGGGCGAAGGTCGGTCGAGGCCGGGCTGCCCGCACCAGGGTTCACGCGGCGCTGGCGCGAAGCGTCGGTGACCAGCTACGCGCAATTCAGGTCTGCTTCTGCTGGGCGGGCGCCGAAGGTCGGTGACCGCTAGCTGCAACAGGTCTACCCCGCGGCGGGCGCCGAAGGTCGCTGACCGGCTAGCTGCAAATAGGTCTATTCGCGGGCGGGCGCTGAAGGCTGAGACCGGGCGAAGGCAATAGGTCTATTCCGCTGGGCGGGCGCCGGGAAGGCCAAGACCGCAAGCGGCAACAGGTCTACCTCGCGCGGGCGCTGAAGCGTCGGTGACCGCTGCCGGGCAACAGGTCTACGCGCTGGGCGCCGAAAGGTCGGTGATAGTCTGCCGGCACCAGGGTCTACTCGCTGGGCGCGCTGAAGGCCAAGACCGCTAGCGCAACAGGTCTACCCCAGCGCGGGCGCTGAAGCGTCGGTGACCGCTAGCGCACAGGTCTACCTTTATGGGCGGGCGCTGAAGCGTCGAGACCGGCTAGCGGCAATAGGCTCCACGCCGGGCAGCGAAGGCTGAGACCGGCTAGCGGCAACAGGGTTCACCCCGCTGCATGGCGCTGAATACCAGACCGGGCTGTCGGCAATAGGTCTACTCGCGCGGGCGCCGAAGCGTCGGTAGGCCGCTGCCGGCACTCAGGTCTACTGGGCGCCGGGCGCCGAAGGCCGAGACCGCTAGCGGCACCAGGTCTGCCGCTGGGCGGCTGAAGGCTAAGACCGCTACGGGCAACAGGTCTACCCCGCTAGCGGGCGTGAAAGGTCGAGACCGGGCTGCCGCACCAGGTCTACCCCGCCAGCGTACGCTGAAGCGCCGGTGACCGCTAGCTGCAACAGGTCTATTCCGCGGGCGGCGCCGAAGCGTCGACCGGGCTAGCGGCACTAGGTCTATTCCGCTGGGCGGGCGCTGTAAAGGTCGACCGCTAGCGCAACAGGTCTACTCGGGCAACGCTGAAGGTCAGCGACTGGCTAGCGCAACCGGGTCTTCCCCGCAACGGGCGCTGAAGGCTGAGACCGCTAGCGGTAACAGGTCTTCAAGCGGCGGGGCGCAGGTCGGTGACCGGGCTAGCGGCACCATGGTCTACCAAGCGCGCGCCGAAAGGCTAAGAAAGGCTAGCGCATCAGGTCTACCCCTGGCGGGCGGGCGAAAGCGTCACGACCGGCTAGCGGCAACAGGTCTACCCCGCGCGGGCGCCGAAGCGTCGAGACCGGCTGTCGCACCAGGTCCACCTTTGGCGGGCGGCGCGCGAAGGCCAAGACCGCTAGCGGTAACATGTCTCCACTGGGCGGCGCTGAAGGCTTAAGATTGGCTAGCGCAATAGGTCTACCTCGCGCGGGCGCCGGAAGGCCGAGATCGGCTGCCGCAACAGGTCTACCGCGCGCTGCCGCCGAAAGGCTAAGACCCGCTAGCGGCAACAGGTCTACCGCTGCGCGCCGAAGGCTAAGACCGCTAGCGGGCACCAGGTCTACCATGCGCTGGGCGCCGAAGGCTAAGACCGCTAGCGGCAACAGGTTCACCGCGCGCGGGCGCCGAAAGCGTCGGTGACCGCTAGCGGCAACAGGTCTACCGCTGGGCGGGCGCGAAGGTCGGTAGACCGCTGCCGGCACCAGGTCTGCTCGCGGGCGGCAGAAGGCCGAGACCGCTAGCGGCAAATAGGTCTCGACCATGGGCGGGCGCAGCGAAAGGTCGACCGCTAGCGGCAACAGGTCTACCACGCGGGCGCCGAAGCGTCGAGATCGGGCTGCCGGGCAACAGGTCTATTCTGGCGGGCGCGCGGAAGGTCGAGACCGCTAGCGGCACTAGGTCTATTCCCGCTGGCGGGCGCGAAGCGTCGGTGATCGGGCTAGCCGGCAACAGGTCTATTCTGCCGGGCGGCGCTGAAGCGTCGAGACCGCTGCCGCACCAGGTCCCACGCTGGGGGCGCGAGAAAGACTAAGACCGGCTAGCGGCAACAGGTATTCACGCACGGGCGCTGCCGAAGCGTCGAGACCGCTAGCGGCAACAGGTCTACACTGCGCGCGCGGGCGCCAGAAAGGTCGGTGACCGCTAGTGGCAACAGGTCTACTCTGCCAGCGCTGGCGCGAAGGCCGCCGACCGCAAGCTGCAACAGATCTGCTCGGGCGGGCGCTGGAAGGCTGAGACCGCTAGCGGCACCAGGTCTACTTCACGCGGCGGGCGCGAAGCGTCGAGATCGGCTAGCGGCATCAGGTCTACACCGCGGGCGCGAAAGGCCGAGACCGCTAGCGGCAATAGGTCTACTCCACGGGCGCTGGCGCTGAAGGTCGCTGACCGCTAGCGGCAACAGGTCTACCTGCGGGTGCCGAAGGCCGAGTGATCGCTGCCGGGCAACAGGTCTACGCGCTGCGCGCCGAAAACCGGTAGACCGCTAGCGGCAACAGGTCTACTCCCACGCTGGTAGGCCGAAGGTCGGTGACCGCTAGCGGCAACAGGTCTACCCCGCAGCGGGCGCCGAAGCGTCGGTGACCAACTGCCGGGCAACAGGTCTACCCTCGCCGCGGGCACGTAAAGGTCGGTGACCGCTAGCGGCAACAGGTCTACTCGCGGCGCGGGCCGGAAGGCTGAGACCGCTAGTGGCAACAGGTCTACCCCGAGGCGAGCTGAAGGCCGCCGACCGGGCTAGCGGCACCAGGGTCTGTTTCGGGCGGGGCGCTGAAGGCCGGTGACCGCGAAGCGCAACAGGTCTGCCCCGCGGGCGCTGAAGCGCTAAGCCGCGACCGAGCTAGCGCAAATAGGTCTGACTACGCGGCGGGCGCCGAAGGCTGAGACCGCTAGCTGCAATAGGTCTATTCCGCTAGCGGGCGCTGGAAGGCCAAGACCGCAAGCGGCAACAGGTCTACCGCTGCGCGGGCGCCGAAGGGGTCGGTGACCGCTGCCGCAACAGGTCTACTTACGCGCTAGCGCCGAAGGGCCGGTGATAGTCTGTCGGGCACTAGGTCTGTTTCGCTGGGCGGGCGCTGAAGGCCAAGACCGGGCTAGCGGCAATAGGTCTTACCAAGGGCGGGCGAAGGTCGGTGACCGCTAGCTGCAACAGGTCTACCTTGGCGGGCGGCGCCGAAGGCCGGTGACCGCTAGCGGCAACAGGTCTACGCCGCTGGGCAGCGTAAAGGCTGAGAGACCGCTAGCGGCAACAGGTCTACCCCCGCCGGCATGGCGCGAATACCGGTGACCGGCTGCCGCAACAGGTTCACTACGCGGGCGGGGCTGAAGGTCGAGATGCCGGCTGCCGCACCAGGTCTACCCGCCAAGCGCGCCGAAAGGCCGGTGACCGCTAGCCGGCACTAGGTCTACTCGCTACGGGCGCTAAAGGCTAAGACCGGCTAGCTGCAACAGGTCTACCCTGCCAGGGCGGGCGGAAAGGTCGGTAGACCGCTGCCGGGCACCAGGTCTACTCCGCCGCGCGGGCGCTGAAGCGTCGGTGACCGCTAGCGGCAACAGGTCTATTCCGCTGGGCGGCGCTGGAAGGCCGACCCGGGCGAAGCGGCAATCAGGTCTATTCCGGGGCGGGCTGAAAGCGTCGGTGACCGCTAGCGGTAACAGGTCTACGCCCGCTGGGCAACGCCGGAAGGTCAGCGACTGGCTAGCTGCAACCGGTCTTCCCCGCAACGGGCGCGAAGGCTGAGACCGCTAGCGGTAACAGGTCTTCCGCTAGCGGGCGCAGGCCGAGACCGCTAGCGCACCAGGTTCACGCGCGCCGGGCGCCGAAGGCTAAGACCGGCTAGCGGCATCAGGTCTACCCCGCTGGCGGGCGAAGGTCGCGAATCGCTAGCGGCAACAGGTCTGACTCAGCGGGCGGGCCGAAGGTCGGTAGACCGCTGCCGGGCACCAGGTCCACCTTTGGCGGGCGCTGAAGGCCAAGACCGCTAGCGGCAACATGTCTACCTCGCGGGTGGGCGCTGGAAGGCTTAAGATTGGCTAGCGGCAACAGGTCTACCGCTGGGCGCGCGAAGCGCCGAAGATCGGCTGCCGCAACTAGGTCTACGCGCCGGGCGCCGAAGGCTAAGACCGGCTAGCGGCAATAGGTCTACCAGCGCCGGGCGCCGGAAGGGCTAAGACCGCTAGCGGCACCAGGTCTACCGCGCGCGGGCGCCGAAGGCTAAGACCGCTAGCGGCAATAGGTCTACCCCGCGCGGGCGCGAAAGGCCGGTGACCGCTAGCGGCAATAGGTCTGTTCGCTGGGCGGGCGCTGAAGCGTCGGTGACCGCTGCCGGGCACCAGGTCTACTCGCTGGGCGGGCGAAAGGCCGACCGCTAGCGTAACAGGTCTACCACTGGGGCGGGCGCTGAAGGTCGCGAATCGCTAGCTGCAACAGGTCTACCGAGCGCGGGCCGAAGCGTCGGTGATCGGGCTGCCGGCAACAGGTCTATTCTGCGGGCGGCGCTGAAGGTCGGTGACCGCTAGCGGCACCAGGTCTATTCCGCCGGGCGGGCGGAAGGTCGGTGGGATCGCTGCCGCAACAGGTCTATTCTGGCGGGCTGGGCGCTGAAGCGTCTGACCGCTGCCGCACCAGGCCCACTTCGGGGCGGCGAGAAAACTAAGACCGCTAGCGGCAACAGGTCTACGCTACGCGCCGGGCGCCGAAGCGTCGAGACCGCTAGCGGCAACAGGTCTACCCCGCGGCGGGCGCGAAAGGTCGGTGACCGCTAGTGGCAACAGGTCTACCTCGCTGCGCAGCGCCGAAGGCCGCGACCGCAAGCGGCAACAGATCTACTGGGCGGCGCTGAAGGCTGAGACCGCTAGCGGCACTCATGGTCTACCCCGCGGGCGGGCCGAAGGGTCGTAGATCGGGCTAGCGGCATCAGGTTCATACACCGCTGGGCGGCGAGAAAGGCCGAGACCGCTAGCGGCAACAGGTCTACTCCACGGGCGCTGGCGCCGAAAGGCCGCGACCGGCTAGCGGCAACAGGTCTACTCGGGCAGGGGCCGAAGGCTGAGATCGCTGCCGGGCAACAGGTCTACTCTGCGCGCCGGGCGCGAAAACCGGTGACCGCTAGCGGCAACAGGTCTACCCCCGCGCGAGGGCGCCGGAAGGTCGGTGACCGGCTAGCGGCAACAGGTCTACCCCGCGAGCGGGCGCCGAAGCGTCGGTGACCAACTGCCGCAACAGGTCTACCCCGCTGCTGGGCACGAAGCGTCGGTGACCGCTAGCGCAATAGGTCTACTCGCTAGCGGGCGCCGAAAGGCTGAGACCGCTAGTGGCAACAGGTCTACCCCCGAGGCGAGCGCGAAAGGCCAAGACCGCTAGCGGCAACAGGTCTACCACGGCGCTGCGCGAAAGGGCGTCGGTGACCGGGCTAGCGGCAACAGGTCTACCGCTGGGCGGGCGCCGAAAGGTCGGTGACCCGCTAGTGGCAACAGGTCTATTCCGCCGAGGCGGCGCTGAAGGGCCGGAATCGGGCAAGCTGCAACAGATCTACCCCACGGGTGGCGCTGAAGGCTGAGACCGCTAGCGGCACCAGGTCTACCCCCACGACGAAGGCGAAGGCCGCTGACTGGCTAGCGCAACAGGTGTACCACGCGCCGGGCGCTAAAGGCTGGAGACCGGGCGAAGCGCAACAGGGTCTACCAAGGGCGGGCGCCGAAGCGCCGAGACCGCTAGTGGCAACAGGTCTACTCGCTGGGCGCGCCGAAGCTAAGACCGCTAGCGGCAACAGGTCTACCCGCTGGGCGGGCGAAAAGGCCGAGATCGGCTGCCGGCAATAGGTCTACCGCCGGGCGCCGGGCGCCGAAGGCTAAGACCGCTTGGCGCAACAGGTCTACCCCTGCATGCAGAAAGGCCGCTGACCGCTAGCTGCAACAGGTCTACTCGCTGGCGGGGCCGTAAAGGTCGATCGGCTGCCGCAATAGATTCACTCGCCGGGCGCTGAAGCGTCGGTGACCGCTGCCGGCACTCAGGTCCACCTTGGCGGGCGGGCGCTGAAAGGCCATAAGACCGCTAGCGGCAACATGTCTAGCCTCGGGCGGGCGCTTAAAGGCGGCGATTGGCGAAGCGGCAACAGGTCTACCACAGGGCGGGCTGAAAGGCCGAGATCGCTGCCGGCAACAGGTCTACTAGCGCCGGGCGCTGAAGGCTAAGACCGCTGAAGCGGCAACAGGTCTACCACGGCGCTGCCGAAAGGCTAAGACCGGCGCTAGCGGCAATCCAGGTCTACCACAGGGCGCCGGGCGCCGAAGGCTAAGACCGCTAGCGGCAACAGGTCTACCCTGCCAGCTGGGCGCTGAAGGCCAGCGAATCGGGCTAGCGGCAACAGGTCTACCTGCTGGCGCTGAAGCGCCGATGATCGGCTGCCGGCAACAGGTCTATTCTGCGGGCGGCGCTGAAGGTCGAGACCGCTACGGCACTAGGTCTATACCGCGGCGGGCGCTGAAGCGTCGAGTGACCGGGCTAGCGGCAACAGGTCTACCGCTGCTGGCAACGCGAAGGCCGCTGACCGCTAGCGTAACCGGGTCTTCGGCGTGGGCGTAAAGCGCCGAGACCGCTAGCGGTAATAGGTCTTCAGCTGGGCGGGCGTAAAGGCTGACCGCTAGCGGCACCAGGTCTGCTCTTCGGGCGGGCGGCTAAAGGCTAAGACCGGCTAGCGGCAACAGGTCTACGGGCCATGCGCTGGCGCTGAAGGCCGATGACCGCTAGCGGCAATAGGTTCACGCGCGGGCGCCGGAAGCGTCGGTAGACCGCTAGTGGCAACAGGTCTACCACGGGCGCGGGCGCGGAAGGTCGCTGACCGCAAACGGCAATAGATCTTACCGGGCAGCGCGAAAGGCTGAGACCGCTAGCGGCACCAGGTCTACCACGGCGGGCGCGAAAGGCCGAGATCGCTAGCGGCATCAGGGTCTGCGCTCGCTGGCGTGCGTAGAAAGGCCGACCGGGCTAGCGGCAATAGGTTCATTCCACGGCGCTGGGCGCGAAGGCCGCGACCGCTAGCTGGACACAGGTCTACCGGGCGTGCCGTAGCGTCGGTGATCGGGCTGCCGGGTAACAGGGCTCCACGCGCGGCGCTGAAAACCGGTGACCGGGCTAGCCGGCAATAGGTCTACTCCCGCGCGGGGCGCGAAAGGCCAGGACCGCTAATGGGCAACAGGTCTACCCCCGCAGCGGGCTGCCGAAGCGTCGGTGACCAACTGCCGCAACAGGTCTACCCCGCAGGGCGTGGGCCGAAGGTCGACCGGCCAGCTGGGCAACAGGGTCTACACTGCGGCGGGCGCTGAAAGGCTGAGACCTGCTAGTGGCAACAGGTCTACCCCGAGTGCGGAGCTGAAGCGTCGCTGACCGCTACGGCAACAGGTCTACTACGGGGCGCTGCGCGAAGGCCGGTGACCGCTAGCGGCAACAGGTCTACCGCGGCGGGCGCGAAGGTCAGTGACCGCTAGTGGCAACAGGTCTATTCCGCTGGCGGGCGCCGAAGGCCGCAGACCGCAAGCTGCACAGATCTACCGCTCGCTGGTATGCCGAAGGCTGAGACCGCTAGCGGCACCAGGTCTACCCCACGACGAGAGCTCCTCGAAGGCCGGTGATCGGCTAGCGGCATCAGGTCTACCGCGCCGGGCGCGAAGCGTCGGTGACCGGCTGCCGGCACCAGGTCTACCTCGCTGGGCGGCGCTAAAGCCTGAGACCGCTAGCGTAACAGGTCATACCCCGCACGGGCGCGAAGGCCGAGACCGCTAGCGGCAACAGGTCTCGTTCGCGGGCGGCGCTGAAAGGCCGAGACCGCTGCCGCACCAGGTCTAGCTGGGCGGGCGCTGGAAAGGCGATGACTGGCTAGCGGCAACAGGTCTACCCCGCTAGGGCGGGCGCTGAAGGCCGCGACCGCTGAAGCGTAACATGTGGTCTACCTGCATGGGCGCCGAAGGTTGCAGATCGCTGCCGCAACAGGTCTACCGCTGCACGGCGCCGAAGCGCTAAGACCGCTAGCGCAACAGGTCTACCTCACGGGCGCCGCAAGGAAGGCTAAGACCGCTAGCTGCAACAGAAGTCTACTCAGGCTGCAGGGCGCTGAATACCGAGACCGCTGCCGGGCAACAGGTCTCCCCCGCTGCAAGGCGCTGAAGGTCAGGACCGGCTGCCGGGCATCTGCGGTCTGCTCGGGCGGGCGCTGAAGCGTCGAGACCGCTGAGCGGCAACAGGTCTACCCGGTATGAGCGCGAAGGCCGCAGACCGCTAGTGGCAATAGGTTCATCTTTGCGCGCTGCCGAAGGCCGCAGACCG
This sequence comes from Luscinia megarhynchos, assembly GCA_034336665.1. Lineage (NCBI taxonomy): Eukaryota > Metazoa > Chordata > Aves > Passeriformes > Muscicapidae > Luscinia > Luscinia megarhynchos. Next base: position 109,919 of record JAPFBE010000104.1, read on the forward strand.
GCTAGCGCAACAGGTCTACCCGCTGGCGGGCGAAAGCCCGCGAATCGCTAGCGGCAACATGGTCTACCCGCTGCTGGGCGCGGAAGGCTGGGAGACCGGCATAGCGCAACAGTATCTATTCCGGGCGGGCGCCGAGCGTCGAGGACCGGCAAGCGGCAACAGGTCTACCCCGCTGCAGGGCATCGAGCGCCGCTGACTGGCTGAAGGCAATAGGTGTACTCAAGGGCTGAGGGCGCTGAAGGCTGAGACCGGCAAAGGCAATAGGTCTACCCGGGCGGCGGGGCTGAAGTCCCGGTGACCGCTAGTGGCAACAGGTCCACGGGCGCTGGCGCTGAAGGCTAAGACCGCTAGCGGCAACAGGAGTTCACTCCGCCGCAAGGCGCTGAAGGTCGGTGACCGCTGCCGGCAACAGGTCTAATCACTGGGCTGGGCGGTGCGAAGGTCGACCGCTAGCGGCATTCAGGTCTAATTTCGCTGGGCGGCGCGAGAATAGCTAAGACCGACTAGCGCAACAGGTCTACCTTGCGGCGCGGCGCCGAAAGGTCGTGCACCAGCCAGCTGCAACAGGTCTGCACTGCAAGCGGGCGCCGAAGCGTCGGTGACCGCTGCCGCAACAATTTACGCGCCAAGCGCCGAAGGCTAAGACCGCTAGCGGCAACAGGTCTACCATGGGCGGGCGAAGGCCGACCGCGAGCGTAACAGGTCCTACCGGGCGGCGCTGAAGGCTAAGACCGGGCGAAGGCAACAGGTCTACCCGGCTGCAAGGCGCTGAAAGCGTCGGTGACCGCTGCCGCAACAGGTCTGCCCTGCGCGGGCGCTGAAGGTCGACCGCTAGCGGCACTCAGGTCTACCCGGCTGGGCTGGGCGCGCGAGAATAGCTAAGACCAACTAGCGCAACAGGTCTACCTCTACGCGGGCGCCGAAGGTCGCTGATCGGCTAGCGTAACAGATCTGACCTGCAGCGCGGGCGCTGAAGGTCGAGACCGCTGCCGGCAACAGTTCTACCACGCGCCGGGCGCTGAAGGCTAAGACCGCTAGCGTACAGGTCTCCGCCTCGCTGGCGGGCGAAGTCAATCGGTGCGAAGCGGCAATAGGTCTGACCACGCGCTGGGCGCTAAAGCGTCGGTGACCGGCTGCCGCACTGCAGGTCCACCTTTGCGGGCGCGCTAAAGGCCGCCACTGGCTAGGCAACATACCCACCAAGGGGCGGGCGCGAAGGCTAAGATTGGCGAAGCGGCAACAGGTTCACTCGCGCGGGCGCGCGAAGGTCGATGATCGCTGCCGCACTCAGGTCTAATTTCGCTGGCGGGCGCGAGAAAGGCCAGGACCGCTAGCTGCAACAGGTCTACCCCGCTGGCAGGGCCGAAAAGGCCGCTAATCGCTAGCGGCAACAGGGTCTGCCCTCACAGCGGGCCGGAAGTCGGTGATCGCTGCCGCAACAGGTCTATTCTATGGGCGCCGAAGGTCGACCGGCTAGCGTAATTGTGGTCTATTCCGCTGTGGGCGCCGAAGCGTCGAGATCGGCTGCCGGCAACAGGTCTATTCTGGCGGGCGGCGCACAGCGTCGAGACCGGCTGCCGGCACCAGGCCCACTTCGCTGGCCGGGCGAAAAACTAAGACCGCGCGAAGCGGCAACAGGTTCATCACGGCGCGCTAGCGCCGAAGGCTGAGGACCGCTAGCGCAACAGGTTCGTCACCGCTGGCGCCGAAAGCGCCGCAAGACCGCTAGTGGCAACAGGTCTACCGCTACGCCGGGCGCCGAAGGGTCAGCGACCGCAAGCTGCAACAGATCTAGCTTCGGCTAGCGGGCGCGGAAGGCTGGAGACCGGCTAGCGGCAATTCAGGTCTACTCACGGGCGGGCGCTGAAGCGTCGGTGATCGGCTAGCGCATCAGGTCTCACACCGCGCGGCGAGAAAGGCCGACCGCGAAGCGCAACAGGTCTACTCCACGGCGCCGGCGCCGAAGGCCGCCGAATCGCCACGGCAACAGGTCTACCACGCGGGGCGCCGAAAGGCTGAGATCGCTGCCGGCAACAGGTCTACCGCTGCTGCGCGCTGAAAAACCGAGAGACCGCTAGCGGCAACAGTGTCTACCCCGCGGGCGAGTAGGCTGAAAGGCCGGTGACCGCTAGCGGCAACAGGTCTACCCCGCAGCTGGGCCGAAGCGTCGGTGACCAACTGCCGGCAACAGGTCTACCCATGCGGGCACGAAGGCGTCGAGACCGGGCGAAGCGGCAACAGGTCTACTACGGGCGGGCGCCGAAAGGCTGAGACCGCTAGTGGCAACAGGTCTACCCCGAGGCTGGAGCGCTGAAGGCCAAGACCGCTGCAGGGCAACAGGTCTACGCCGTGGGCGCTGCGCGAAAAGGCCGACCGCTGAAGCGGCAATAGGTCTACTCGTAGCGGGCGCCGAAAGGCCGAGACCGCTAGTGGCAACAGGTCTATTCCGCGAGGCGCGCGAAGGCCGCGATCGGGCAAGCGGCAACAGATCTACCTCTAACGGGTGGCGCTGAAAGGCTGAGACCGGCTAGCGCACCAGGTCTACCCCACGACGAAGCGAAGGCCGCCGACTGGCTAGCGGGCAACAGGTGCGCGGGCGGGCGCTGAAGGCTGAGACCGCTAGCGGCAACAGGTCGCACTACGGCGGGCGCCAAAAGGCCGAAACCGCTAGTGGCAATAGGTCTGCTTCGGGCGCGCTGAAGGCTAAGACCGGCTAGCGGCAACAGGTCTGACTCGCTGGCGGGCTGCAAAGGCCGAGATCGGCTGCCGCAACAGGGTCTACGCGCGCCGGCGCCGGAAGGCTAAGACCGCTTGCGGCAACAGGTCTACCCGCGCGGTGCCAGGACCGCTAGCGCAATATGGTCTACTCCGCGGCGGGCGCCGCAAAGGTCGAGATCGGCTGTCGCAACAGGTCTACCACGCGGGCGCCGAAGGTCGGAGACCGCCGCCGCACCAGGTCCACTTTGCGGGCGGGCGCCAGAAGGCCAAGACCGGCTAGCGCAACATGTCTACCTCGCTGGGCGCTTAAAGGCTTAAGATTGGCTAGCGGCAACAGGTTCACCACAAGGGCCGGAAGCGTCGAGATCGGCTGCCGGCAACAGGTCTACGCCGCGCGCCGAAGGCTAAGACCGGCTAGCGCAACAGGTCTCACTAGCGCTGGCCGACAGGCTAAGACCGCTAGCGCACCAGGTCTGGCCTCGCGCGCCGCCGAAGGCTATGACCGGCTAGCCGCAAATAGGTCTACCCCGGCGGGCCGCCGAAGGTCAGCGAATCGCTAGCGCAACAGGTCTACTCGCGGCGGGCGAAGCGCCGAGATCGGGCTGCCGGCAACAGGTCTATTCTATGGGCGGCGCTGAAGGTCGGTGACCGCTAGCGGCACCAGGTCTATTCCGCTGGCGGGCGAAGGTCGACCGGCGTAGCGCAACAGGTCTACCAAGCAACGCTGAAAGCGTCGCGACCGCTAGCGGTAACCGCTGCGGTACAAGCGGGCGAAAAGGCCGACCGCTAGCGGTAACAGGTCTTCCCCGGCGGGCGCAAAGGTCGGTGACCGCTAGCGGCACTCAGGTCTACCCGCTGGGCGGCGCGAAGGCTAAGACCGGCTAAAGGGCAACAGGTCTACGGCGGCGCTGCGCTGAAGGCCGAGAGACCGGCTAGCGGCAACAGGTCTCGCCCTGCGGGGCGCGAAGCGCCGAGACCGGGCAGTGGCAACAGGTTCACTCAGCGCGCTGGCGCTAAAGGCCGCTGACCGCAACCGCAACAGATCTACTTCGCTGGCTGGGCGCGAAGGCTGAGACCGCTGAAGGGCAATTCAGGTCTACCTCAAGCGGGCGCGAAAGGCCGAGGATCGGCGAAGGCATCAGGTCTGCTTCGCGGGCGGCGAGAAAGCCGAGACCGGGCTAGCGCAACAGGATCCACTCCACGGGCGCTGCTGAAGGCCGCTGAAATCGCTAGCGGACACAGTGGTCTACGGCGGGCGCGAAAGCGCCGAGATCGCTGCCGGCAATAGGGTCCCACCGCACGCTGGGCGCACCGAGACCGCTAGCGCACCAGGTCTACCCCGCGGGCGAGGGCGCCGAAGGCCGAGGACCGCGAAGGCGACAGGTCTACTCACAGAAAGGGGCGCCGAAAGCGTCGGTGACCAACTGCCGGGCAACAGGTCTACCACGCCGCTGGGCGCCGAAAGGTCGACCGCGTAGCGTAACAGGTCTACCCCGCGGCGGGCGCGGAAGGCTGAGACCTGCTAGTGGCAACAGGGTCTACCCGAGGCATGGAGCTGAAGGCCGCGACCGCTAGCTGCAACAGGTCCATACGCTGCGCGAAGGCCTGACCGGCTAGCGGCAAATAGGTCTGATTCCCGCGTACGCCGAAAGGGCCGAGACCGCTAGTGGCAACAGGTCTATTCCACGAGGCGGCGCGAAAGGTCAGCGACCGCAAGCTGCAATAGATCTACCCCGCGGGTGTGGCGAAGGCTGGAGACCGCTAGTGGCAACTGCGGTCCACCCTAATGAACAGGCTCGAAAGGCCGAGAGATCGGGCTAGCGGCATCAGGTCTACGGGCGGGCGCGCAAAGGTCGGCGACCGCTAGCCGGCACCAGGTCTGTTCTCGCTGGGCGGCGCTGAAAGCCTGGAGACCGCTAGCGGCAATAGGTCTACCCCGCGGCGGGGCGCTGAAGCGTCGAGACCGCCAGCGCAATAGTGGCCCTGACTGCTGGGCGGCACATAAGGCCGGTGACCGCTGCCGCACCAGGTCTACTGCCGGGCGGCGCTGAAGGGCCGGTGACTGGCTAGCGGTAATAGGTCTACCCCGCGCGGGGGCTGAAGGCCGCGACCGGCTAGCGGCAACAGGTCTACCGTCTCGCGGGCGGGGCCGTAAAGGCGATCGGGCTGCCGCAACAGGTCTACCCGCCGCACGGGCGCCGAAGGCTAAGACCGCTAGCGCAACAGGTCTTCCGCTGCCGGCTAAAGGCTAAGACCGCTAGCGGCAACAGGGTCTACCTCGCGGCAGGGCGCGAAATACCGAGACCGCCGCCGGCAACAGGTCTCCCCCGCTGCAAGGCGCCGAAGGTCGGTAGACCGCTGTCGGCACCAGGTCTGCCAGGCTGGGCGCTGAAGCGTCGGCGACCGCTAGCGGCAACAGGTCTACCCCGAAAGCGGAGCGCGAAGCGTCGAGACCGCTAGTGGGTAACAGGTCTACCTTTGCGGCGCGGGCGCCGAAGGCCGAGGACCGCGTGCAACAGGTCTACCCCGCGCTGGGCCCAGAAGCCCGGCTGAATCGCTACGGCAACAGGTCTACCCCGCTAGGGCGGCCGAAGGCTGAGACCGCTAGCGGCAACAGGTCTATTCCGCTGGCGGGCGCTGAAGGCCGACCGCTAGCGCAACAGGTCTACCGCTGCAGGGTAACGAAAGGCCGCTGACTGGCTACGGCAACAGGTGTACCGCTGCCAGCGCCGAAGGCTGAGACCGCTAGCGGCAACAGGTCTACCCGGGCGGCGCATGAAAGGCTTCAGACCCGGCTAGTGGCAACAGGTCTACTGGGCGGCCGAAAGGCTAAGACCGGCCAGCGCAAATAGGTCTACCCCCTACAGCAAGGCCGAAGGTCGGTGACCGCTGCCGGCAACAGGTCTGCTGCGGTGCGAAGGTCGACCGGCTACGGGCAATTCAGGTCTATCCTCGGGCGGCGCGCCGAATAGCTAAGACCGACTAGCGCAACAGGTCTGACTCCCCGCGGCGGGCGCCGAAGCGTCGCGCACCAGCCAGCGGCAACAGGGTCTATCCCGCGCGGGCTGCCGAAAGGCCGGTGACCGCTGCCGCAATAATTTACCGCAGCGCGCTGAAGGCTAAGACCGCTAGCGGCACAGGTCTACCCTCGGGCGCGGGCTTAAAGGCCGAGACCGCTAGCGGTAACAGGTCTCCGGGCGGCGCGAAAAGGCTAAGACCGCTAGCGCAATAGGTCTACCCCGCCGCAAGCGCCGAAAGGCCGGTGACCGCTGCCGGGCAACAGGTCTGTTCGGGCGGCGCTGAAGGCCGGTGACCGGGCATGGGCATCTTTCGAGGCGGCGCCTCGCGGGCGGGCAAGCGAATAGCTAAGACCAACTAGCGGGCAACAGGTCTACCCTAAGCGGCGGGCGAAGGCCGCTGACCGCTAGCGCAACAGATCTGGCCTTCGCTGGGCGTGGGCGCTGAAGCGTCGCAGTGACCGCCGCCGGGCAAACAGTTCTACCACGCGGCGCGGCGCCAGCGCTGGAGACCGCCAGCGGCAACAGGTCTACTGGCCAGCGGGCTTAAAGGCCGCGACCGCTAGCTGCGGGCAACAGGTCTACCCCGGGCGGGCGCCGAAGCGTCGGTAGACCGCTGCCGCACCAGGTCATCCACCTTTGGCGGGCTGCGCCGAAGCGTCGCGACTGGCTGAGGCTGCAACATGTTCCACCCGCGGGGCTGCCGTAAAGGCTGGCAGATTGGCTAGCGGCAACAGGTCTACTCAAGGGCGGGCGCCGAAGCGTCGGTGATCGCTGGCCGGGCAACAGGTCTACTAAGGCGCTGGCGCCGAAAGGCTAAGACCGGGCAGCCAGGTCTACAGGTCTGCTGGGCGGGCGCCGAAGCGCCGGTGACCGGGCTAATGCACGTGGCGTTCCACGGGCGGCGCGAGAATAGCTAAGACCGCGAAGCTGCAACAGGTCTGACCCTCAAGGGCGGGTACGCCGAAAGGCCGCGACCGCTAGCTGCAACAGGTCCACCGCAGCGGGCGCCGAAAGTCGTGACCGGGCAGCCGGCAAACACCATCAAGGAAGTGGCGCGCGGCGCCGAAGGCTAAGACCGGCGAGCGCAACAGGTCTACTCCTCAAGCGGCGGGCGAAGGCCGCGCCGCTAGCGGCAACAGGTCTGGCGGCGGGCATGGAAAGGTCGGTGACCGGCCGCCGCACCAGGTCCACATTGGCGGGCGGCGCTGAAGGCCGCGACCGCTAGCGGCAACATTGCCCACCTGCGGGCGGCGGCTGAAAGGCGTAAGATTGGCTACGGGTAACAGGTCTACCTTCGCGGGCGTGGGCGCCGAAGCGTCGCGATCGGCTGCCGGGCAACAGGGTCAGTCTGCGCCGCGCTTAAAGGCTAAGACCGGCTAGCGGCAACAGGTCTACGCCACGCGCTGGGCGCTGAAGGCTAAGACCGGCCAGCGCAACAGGTCTAATCTCCCCACGGGCGCCAAGCGCCGAAGGCTAAGACCGCGAAGCGGCAACATGGTCTGACCCCGCGCGCTTAGGCGCCGAAGCAGTCGAGTGACCGCTAAGCCGGGCACGTGGCTCCACTTCGCGCGGCGCTGGGCGCTGAAAGGCCGGTGACCGGCTCGCCGGCACTCAGGTCTACCGCTGGGCGGGCGCCGCTGAAGGCCAAGACCGCTAGCGGCACAGGTCCACCTGCGCTGGCGGGCGCTGAAAGGCCGAGAGACCGCGAAGGTGCACAGGTCTACCTCTGGCGGGCGGGCAGCTGAAAGGCTGAGACCGCTAGCGGCAACAGGTCTACGCTGCGGGCAGCGCTGAAAGGCTGAGACCGCTTAGCTGCAACAGGTCTACCCCGCTGCATGGCGCTGAATACTCGAGACTGGCCGCTGCCGGCACATGGTCTACCCGCGGCGGGCGCTGCAGCGTCGAGTGACCGCTGCCGGGCACCAGGTTGCTACGCAGGCGCGGCGCGAAAGCGCCGGTGACCGCTGAAGCGGCAATCCAGGCCTGTTCTCAAGCGGGCGGGCGCGAAAAGGCTAAGACCGCTAGCGGCAACATGGTCTGACCATCGCCGCTGGGCGCTGAAAGCGCCGGTGACCGCTGCCGCACTGTGGTCTACTGCGCCGCGCGAAGGTCGGTGACCGCTGAAGCGGCAATATAGTCTGTTTCGCTGGCGCGGCGCGCGAAAGGCCGAGACCGCTAGCGGCAACAGGTCTACTTTGCGCGCAGGCGCTGAAAGCGTCGGTGACCGCGAAGCGGCAACAGGTCTACATTCCTATGGGCGGCGCTGAAGCGCCTAGGACCGCTAGCGGCACCAGGTCTATCTCACGCTGGCGGGCGCCGAAGCGCCGAGACCGCTAGCGGGCAACAGGTCTACCCCGCTACGGGCAACGCTGAAAGCGTCGCGACCGCTAGCGGCAACCGGCTTCCGCTGCGGGCGCAGCGCCGACCGCTAGCGGTAACAGGTTCACTACGCGGGCTGAAAGGCCGGTGACCGCTAGCGGCAACAGGTCTACCCGCTGCGGGCCGGAAAGGCCGCCACCGCTAGCGGCAACAGGTCTACCGCGCGGGCGCCGAAAAGGCTGAGTACCGGCGAGCGGCAACAGGTCTATTCCGCGGCGGGCCGGAAAGGCCGGTGACCGCTGAAGCGGCAACAGGTCTACCCGCGGCAGCTCTGAAAGGCCAGCTGACCGGCTAGCGGCAACAGGTGTACTGGCATGGGCGCAGCGCCGAAAGGCTGAGACCGGGCGAAGGGCAACAGGTCTACCCGGGCGCGGGCGCGGAAGGCCGGTGACCGGCTAGTGGCAATAGGCTCCAGTTCTCACGGGCTAGGCGCTGGCGCTAAGACCGCTAGCGCACAGGGTCTACGCTGCAGCGCGAAAGCGCCGGTGACCGCTGCCGCAACAGGTCTAACGCTGGGCGGCGCTGAAGGTCGCGACCGCTAGAGGCACTGTGATCTGACCTCGCTGGGCTGGCGCTGAAGGCTGAGACCGCTAGCGGGCAACAGCCCTACCCCGCTGCAAGGCGCCGAAGGTCGCAGACCGGCAGCAGCCGGGTAACAGGTCTGCCTTCGCTGGGCGGCGCTGAAGGTCGGTAGACCGCTAGCGGCACCAGGCCCTGCTGGGCGCGCTGAAAGGCTATGACCGCTAGCGGCAACAGGGTCTACCCCGCTGCAAGGCGCGAAGCGCTCAGACCGGGCTGCCGGGCAACAGTTCTACCGCAGCTGCAGCGGCGCGAAAGGCTAAGACCGGCTACGCACATGGCTCTACACAAGCTGCTGAAGGCGGCTCGACCGCCACGCAACAGGTCTACACCCGCCGCGCATGCAAAGCGCCGGTGATCCGCCGCGCATCCAGGTCTTACCCCGCTGAAGGCGCTAAACGCCAAGACCGCTAACGGGCAACATGTCTACCCGGGCGGCGCTTAAAGGCGAAGTTTGGTTAGCGCACAGGTCTCACCACGCATGGCTGGCGCTGAAGCGTCGCAGATCGCCAGCCGGCAACAGGTCTAATACGCTGGGCGCTGAAGGCATAAAGGACCGGGCGAAGGCGCCAGCAGGTCAATACCGCTGCGCGGGCGCCGAAAGGCTAAGACCGGCTAGCGGCAACAGGTGTACCGCGGCGCGGCTGGGCTAAAGGCTAAGACCGGCTGACGGCAACAGGTCTATTCCAAGCGGGGCGCTGAAGGTCGGTGACCGCTAGCCGGGCAACAGGTCTACTTCGCACGCTGGGCGCAAGCGTCGGTGACCGCCTGGCCGGCACTAGGTCTGCCCCGGGCGGCGCGAAAGGCCAAGACCGGCTAGCGGCAACAGGGTTCACGCGCCGGTGCCGAAATACCGACCGGCTAGCTGCAACAGGTCTGACCTTTATGCGGCCGAAAGGCCGGTAGACCGCTAGCTGCAATAGGTCTGCATCCATGGGGCGCCGAAGCGTCACGACCAGGCTAGCGCAACAGGGTCTACGCGCTGGGCTGGAAGGCTGGAGACCGCTAGCGGCAACAGGTCTACCCCCGGACAGGCATGTAGCGCTGGAATAATTTCGCGTGACCCGCTGCCGGCAACAGGTCACTACGCGCGGGCGCTGAAGGTCGACCGCCAGCTCGCCGCAATCCAGGTCTGGCCGGGCGCCGGGCGCCGGAATACCAAGACCGGCTAGACGCACAGGTGGTCCACGCGGGCGGCGCAAGGCCGAGACCGCTGCCGCGCTATAGGTCTGACCAAGGGCGGGCGCCGAAGCGTCGCGACTCTGAAGCTAGCGCAATAGGTCTGATCCGCTGTGGGCGCTGAAGGCGCCGGTGACCGCTGCCGCACAATTCTACGCCGCGCGCCGAAAAGGCTGGCGACCGGGCGAAGCGTAACAGGTCTCACTTCACAAGGGCTGAAAGGTCAGCGCCGCCAGGCTGCGTAACAGGTCTGACTACGGGCGGGCGCTGAAGCGGCGTTTGAGACTCGCTGCGGGCACCAGGTCCACATTGCGCAGGCGGCGCGAAGGCCAAGACCGCTAGCGCAACATGCTCCACTTTCAGCGGGCGGCGCTTAAAGGCGGTGATTGGCGAAGGCGTGGGCAACAGGTCTACTTCGCAAGGGCTGGAGCGTTTCGGTGATCGCTGCCGGCAATATCAGTGGTCTACGCGCCGGGCGCGGAAGGGCTGGCGACCGCTAGCGCAATAGGTTCACGCCAAGCGCGCCGGGCGCCGAAAAGGCTAAGACCGCTAGACGGCAACAGGTCTACTCCGCTGCTGGCTGAAGCGTCGGTGACCGGGCTGCCGCAACAGGTCTCATCTGCGCGGGCGCCGAAGGTCGCCGACCGCCTGCCGCACCAGGTCTGTCTTCGCTGGGCTGGCGCCGAAAGGCCGTCAGTAGACCGGGCGATGGGCACAGGTCTGGTCATGTGGGCGCCGAAGCGCCGAGACCGCTAGCGGCAACAGGTCTACTCTTTATGGGCGGGCGCTGAAATAGGCCGACCGCTAGCGCAACAGGTCTACGCCGCTGGGCAGCGCGGAAAGGCTGAGACCGCTAGCGGCACAGGTCTACGCCAGCTGGCAGCGGAAAGGCCGGTGACCGCAAACGGCACAGGTCTACCGCTGCAACGCCAAAGGTCAAGGACCGAAGCTAGCGTAACCGCTCCTACGCGCGGGCTTAAAAGGCCGGTGACCGCTAGCGGTAACAGGTCTTCACGCGTGGGCGCGAAAAGGCCGGTGACCGCTAGCGGCACGTGGTCTGCCCGCGCCGGGCGCCGAAGGCTAAGACCGGCTAGCAGCAACAGGTCTACCCCGCTGGCGGGCTGAAGGCCGCTCGGACCGCTAGCGGCAACAGGTCTATCCGCCGGCGGGCGCCGTAGCGCACGTGACCGCTGCCGGCACCGTGGTCCACCTGCGCGGGCGGGCGCTGAAAGGCCAAGACCGCTAGCGGCACATAATTGCCCAGCGGGCGGCGCCGAAAGGCGGCAGATTAAGAAGGCAATGTGGTCTAATTTCGGCGGGCGGGCGCCGTAAAGCGTCGGTGACCGGCTGCCGGCAACAGGTTCAATACATAAGGCTGCGGCGCCGAAAGGCTAAGACCGCTTAGCGGCAACAGGTCTACCATGGCGCTGGGCGCCGCGCTGAAGGCTAAGACCGGGCTAGCGGCAACAGGTCTACCTCAGGCACGGCGAAAGAAGGCTAAGACCGGCTGACAGGCAACAGGTCTACACGCGGCCGGGCGCCGAAGCGTCGGTGACCGCTGCCGCAACAGTGGTCTACTCACAAGCGGGCGCGAAAGGCTCGAGACCGCTCGTCGGCAATTCAGGTCTAGCCCGCTGGGCGGGCGCGTAAAAGGCCAAGACCGGCTAGCGGCAATAGGTCTGACTTCGCGCGGGCGGCGCGAAGGTCGGTAACCGCTGGCTGCAACAGGTCTGCCTGCGGGCGGGCGCTGAAAGGCCGCGACCAGCTAGCTGCAATAGGTCTACGCCACTAACGCTGAAGGCTGAGACCGCTAGCGGCAACAGGTCTACCCGCTGCATGGCGCTGAAATACCGGTGCGACCGCTGCCGCAACAGGTCCACTCACCGCGTGGGCTGAAGGCCGAGACCGCTGCCGCACAGCGTCTACTACGGGCTGGGCGCTGAAGCGTCGAGACCGCTAGCGGCACCAGGTCTAGCCCGCTGGGCGGCGCTGAAGCGTCTGGCGACCGGCTAGCTGGCAACAGGCTCCACCGCTGGGCGCTGCAAAGGCCGAGAGACCGCTGCCGGCACCAGGTCTACTAGCGCTGGCGCCGAAGGTCGGTGACCGCTAGCGGCTAACAGGTCTACCTCAAGGGCGGGCGCGAATAACAGACCGGCTAGCGGCAACACAGGTCTACTTTTTGGCGGCGAGGGCGCCGAAGCGTCGAGACCGGGCTAGCTGCAACAGGCTCCTATTCCCGCGGGCGGCGCTGAAGGCCGGTAGACCGCTGGCTAGCAATCCAGGTCTCATTCCGCGAAGGGCGCGAAAGCAGCGCCGGTAGACCGGGCTTAGCGGCAACAGGTCTACCTCACAAGCAACGCTGGAAAGCGCCGCTGACCGCTAGCGGCAAACTCGCCTTTCCATGGGCGGGCTGAAAGCGCCGAGACCGCTAGCGGCACAGGTATCCTTCGCTGCGGGCTTAAAGGCCGAGAGACCGGCTTAGCGGCACCAGGTCTGGTTTTCCGGCTGGGCGGCGCCGAAAACTAAGACCGCTAGCGGCAACAGGTCTACCGCCGCAGGGCCGAAGGCCGAGACCGCTAGCGGCAACAGGTCTACCCCGCCGCGGGCGCCGGGAAGCCGTCGGTGACCGCTAGTGGCAACAGGTCTACGGGCGCTGGCGCCGAAGGCCGCGTGACCGCAAGCTGCAACAGATCTGTCCCTGGCTGCGCTGAAGGCTGAGACCGCTACGGCAATCAGGTCTACTTCGCTGGCGGGCTGAAGGTCGGTGACCGCTAGCGGCAACAGGTCTGATCCCGCGAGCGCCGAAGCGTCGCGACCAACTGTCGGCAACAGTCTACCTCCGCCGCGGGGCTAACGAAGGTCGACCGCTAGCTGGCAACAGGTCTACACTTCGCTGCGGGCCGAAAGGCTGAGACCGCTAGTGGCAACAGGTCTACCCCCGAGGCTGAAGCGTCGCTGACCGGCTAGCTGCAACAGGTCTACTCTGGCGCGCTGCGCGAAGGCCGGAGACCGGCTAGCGCAACAGGTTCACCCCGCGGCGGGCGCGAAGGCCGTGACCGCTAGTGGCAACAGGTCTATTCCGCCGAGGCGGCGCCAGAGGCCGCGACCGCAAGCTGCAACAGATCTACTCCCCACGGGTGGCGCTGAAGGCTGAGACCGCTAGCGCACCGCGGTCTACCCTGCACGACGAGAAAAGCCGGTCAGGATCGCTACGGCATAAGGTCTACCATGGGCGTCGAAGCGTCGGTGACCGCTGCCGGCACCAGGTCTGCCGGGGCGCTGGAAGGCTGAGACCGCTCGCCATGCAACAGGTCTGACTGCCGGGCGGGCCGAAGCGTCGGTGATCGGGCTGAAGCGCATCAAGCCCAGCTGCGGGCGCGAAAGCGCTCGGAGACCGGCTGCCGGCACCGTGGGTCTTACACCGCCAAGGCTGCCTAAAGGCTAAGATCGCTAGCCGGGCAACAGGTCTACGCCGCATGGGCGCAGAAAGGCCGGTGATCGGCTAGCGCACGAGTCGCACTTCCGCCGGGCGTGGGCGCTGAAGGGCCGGTAGATCGGCTGCCGCAACAGGTCTACAAAGCCGCACGGCGTGAAAGGCTAAGACCGCTAGCGGCAACAGGTCTGGCCGCCGAAGCTATTAAGACCGGCTAGCGGCAACAGGTCTGGCCTCCGGCTAACGGCGCCGCCAGCATTAAGATCGGGCTAGCGGCAACAGGGTCTACCCGCTGGCTGGCTGAAAGGTCGGTGACCGCTGTCAGTACTGTTCGTCACGCTGGGCGCTGAAAAGTCGACCGTCTGTCAAAATCTGGTCTGGCGCTGCTTAAAGGCTGCCATAATCGCTAGCGCAACAGGTCTACCAGCGGGCTGCCAGCGCCCAGGACCGGGTTAGCGGCAACAGGTCTACCTTTATGGGCTGAAGCGTCGGTGAACGCCACGGCACTTCAGGGTCTATCCGCTGGCAGCGCCGAAGGTCGAGACCGCTATGGGCGTCGAGGTCTACTCTTCGGGCAACCGGTAAATAACGGCAACGGTTACGGCAAACCGGTTCACGCCGGGCTGGCTTAAAGGCCGGTGACCGGCGCTGCGTAACAGATCTAATTCGCTGGGTGGCTGAAAAGCGGGTTTATAGACCGGGCTAGCGTAACCAGGTCTTACCCACGAATACGCGCCGAGAGGATCGGCGATCAGGCCCTGTTCGCTACGGCGTTAAAGCGTCAAGACCGCTGCCGCACCAGGTCTGCCGGGCCGAAGTGCGCCGGAGACCGGCGAAGGCAAATAGTGGTCTACCGGCTGCTGGAAGTGCGCGCTCAATCGCTAGGCAAACAGGCCCTTACCTGGCGGGCTGAAGCGTCGAGGACCGGGCCGAAGCGCAATAATCGCATCCGCCGGGCGCTGAAAGGTCGCGAATCGCTAGCGGCAAATAGGTCTACCGCTGGCGGGCGCGAAGCAATATAACCCGCTACGGGTAAATATATCCGCCCCGGCGGGCGCTGAAGCGTCGAAAATCGCTAGCGGTAACAGGTGTAACGCTGGCGGGCGCTAAAGGCTGAGACCGGCTAGCGCAACAGGTTCACCCGGGCGGCTGGCGCGAAAGGCCGAGACCGGGCAGGGTAACAGGTCTAAATTGGCTGGGCGCTGAAGGGGCTAAGACCGCTAGCGGCAATAGTTCACCCCGCTGCAAGGTCGACCGCTGCCGGCAATAGGCCCTGGGCGGCGCTGAAAGGCCGAGACCGCTAGCGGCAATTCAGGTCTGCTCGCTGGGCGGCGCTGAGAATAGCTAAGACCGGGCTAGCGGCGTAGCCAGTCTGGCCCCGCGGCACAGCGTCATGGCACTCAGCTAGCTGCAATATTCAGCCCCATGGCGGGCTGAAATCGGGCTGCCGGCAATAATTCTACCAAGGCTGGGCGCTGGTGCCAGCGACCGCTAGCGGCAACAGGTCTACCCCGCGGCGGGGCGAAGGTCAGCGCCGGCTAGCGGCAAATAGGTTCACCAGCGTCGTGGTGACCGCTGCCGCACCAGGTCCACATTATGGGCGGGCACAGCGCCAAGACCGCTAGCGTAACATGTCTACTCGCTGGGCGCTTTAAAGCATGGCGATTACAGGGTAAATAGGCCTCACTCCCGCGGCGGGCGCGAAGGCCGGTGATCGGCCGCCGGGCAACAGGTTCGCTGGGGCGCTGGCGCTAAAGGCTAAGACCGCCAGCGCAACAGTCTACGCGGGCGCCGGGCGCCGAAAGGCTAAGACCGAAGCGGCAACAGGTCTGGCGCGCCGGGCGCTTAAAGGCTAAGACCGGCTAGCGGTAATATCTACTCCTGGGCGCTGGGCGCTGGCGTTGCCGAGACCGCCGCCGGGTAACAGGTCTACTGCCGGGCGCTGGGCGCGAAGGTCGGTGACCGCCTGCCGCGCCTGGCTCCACTTCGCTGGGCGGCGCTAAAGGCCAAGACCGCTAGCGGCAAATAGGCGCGCTCACCAAGGGCGGGCAAAGGCCGCTGACCGCTAGCGTAACAGGTCTACCTTTAAGCGGGCGGCGCTGAAGTACAAGACCGCAAGCTGCAACATGTCTACCGGCAGCGCTAAAGGCTAAGAATCGCTAGCGGGTACAGGTCTACGCCA
The DNA here is from genome assembly GCA_034336665.1 of Luscinia megarhynchos. NCBI lineage: Eukaryota > Metazoa > Chordata > Aves > Passeriformes > Muscicapidae > Luscinia > Luscinia megarhynchos. Next base: position 125,409 of record JAPFBE010000104.1, read on the forward strand.
GGGCAGCTGAAAGCGTCGGTGATCGCTGCCGGGCAACAGGTCTACCTGCGACGCTGAAGCGTCGGGCGCTGGTCAGCGTAGCGTCTTCGTGGCGAAGCCGGGCGAAGCGGCACAGGTTCACAAGGGCATGTGCGCGAGTTAGGTCAGACCGGCTAGCGGCAATCCAGGGTCTGGCATGCCGACGGCGAAGGCTAAGAGACCGCTAGCTGGTACAGGTCTGGCCCCGCGGGCGAAGGCCGACCGCGAAGCGGCACAGGTCTCACTGGGCGGCGCTGAAGTCGTCGAGTGACCGGGCTGCCGGGCACCAGGTCTCGCGGGCGGGCGCTGAAAGGCCGCAGGACCGGGCTAGCGGCAATAGGTTCCGCTGGCCGAAAGGTCGCCAGATCGGGTTAGCGGCAACAGGTCTACCTGTACGGGCGGGCTGAAGGTCAGGATCGGGCTGCCAAGCAACAGGTCTATTCGCATGGGCGGCGCCGAAAGGCTCAGAGACCGGCGACGGGCACCAGGTCTATCACAAGCTGCTGGCGCCGAAAGGTCGAGTGACCGCTAGCCGGCAACAGGTCTACGCTACGGCGGCTGAAGGCTCAGACCGCGCTAGGCAACAGGTCTGACTGGCTGCTGGGCTGCCGAAGGCCGAGACCGGCAGCCGGCAAATAGGTCTGACTACAAGCGGGCGCAGTCGAAAAGGGGTTTGTGACCAGCCTGTCCGGCAAACCAGGTCCACCTGGCGGGCGGCGCGAAGCGCCAAGACCGCTAGACGGCAACAGGTCTACGCTGGCCGAAGGTCGGTGACCGGCTAGCGGCAACAGGTCTGGTCATCTTTGCAGGGCGGCGCTGAAAAGGCCGAGACCGCTAGCGGCAACAGGTCTACACTGGCTGGGCGGGCGCCGAAAGGCCAGCACGGACCAGCTAGCGGCAACAGGTCTACGCCATGGGCAGCGCTGGATGTTGAGGACCGGGCGAGCGGCAACATGGTCTACGCTGCATGGCGCTGAATAATCGGTGACCGCTGCCGCAACAGGGTCTAATCACTTCGCATGGCGCTGAAAGCGTCGAGACCGCCGCCGCGCAGGTCTTCAGGGTCTGCGCTGGCCGAAGCGTCGAGTGACCGCTACGCAACAGGTCTAGTTCGCTGGGCGGCTGAAAGCGCCGGTGACCGCCAGCGGGCACAGGTCTACTTTGGCGGTCGAAAGGCTGAAAGGCCGGTGACCGCTAGCGGCAACAGGTCTATTCTATGGGCGGCGCACGTAAAAGCGTCGACCGGGCTAGCGGCAATCGTGGTCTATCTGGCTAAGCCGAAAGGTCGACCGCTAGCGGCAACAGGTCCACCGCTGCATCGAAAGCGCCAGCGACCGCTAGCGGGTAACCGGGTCTTCCCGCCGGGCGGGCGCAAAGCGCCGGTGACCGGGCTAGCGGTAACACGGGCCATGGGCGCGCAGAAGGCCGAGACCGGGCGAGCGCACCAGGTCTACCGCTGGGCGGCGCTGTAAAACTAAGACCGGCTAGCGGCAACAGAGCTACGGCGGCGCGGCGCGAAAAGGCCGGTAGACCGGCTGGCGGCAACAGGATCTGGCCAGCGGGCGCCGAAGCGCCTGGTGACCGCTAGTGGGCAACAGGTCTGACCGCGTGCGCGCTGCCGCCGAAAGGCCGCTGACCGCAAGCGGGCAGTATCAGATCTGGCACCGCACGGGCGGCGCTGAAAGGCTGAGACCGGCTAGCGGCATCAGGTTCACGCCGCGGCGGGCGCCGAAAGGCCGGTGATCGGCTAGCGGTGCATCAGGGCTGCACCGCTGGGCGGGCGGTGAAAGGCCGACCGGCTAGCGGCAACAGGTCTACTCCACGGGCAAGCTGGGCAGCTGAAAGCGTCGCTGACCGGCTACGCTGCAACATAGGTCTACTTCCGCCAGCGGGCGCCGAAAAGGCTGGTGATCGGGCTGCCGGCAACAGGTCTACCAAGGGCGCCGGGCGCGAAAACCGAGTGACCGGGCTAGCGGCAACAGGTTCACCACGGCGAAGCTTAAAGCGTCGGTGACCGGGCTAGCTGCACCCAGGTCTACTCGCGAAAGCGGGCGCCGAAGGCGCGACCAACTGCCGGGCATCAGGTCTACCCCGCTGGGCGGGCACGATAGCGCCGGTGACCGCTTAGCGGCAACAGGTCTGGGACCTTTGGCGGGCGGGGCTTAAAAGGCCGGTAGACCGCTAGCTGCAACAGGTCTACACCGCGGGCGGGCTGCAAAAGGCCGCCGAATCGCTAGCGCAACAGGTCTGACTACGGGCGGGCGCCGAAGGCTGGAGAGACCGGGCTAAACGCAACAGTGCGTCTCATTCCACGCAGTGCGCGAAAGGCCGGTGACCGGGCGAGCGGCAACAGGTCTACCCCGCTGCAGGGCACGAAGCGTCGCTGACCAGCTAGCGGCAACAGGCGGTCTCACCCCGCTGGCGGTAGGCGCTGAACGCCGGTGACCGCTGCCGCAATCCAGGTCCACCTTTGGCGTGCGCGAAAGCGCCAAGACCGGCTAGGCAGCAACATGCTCCACTTCAAGGGCTGGGGCGCTGAAGGCTGAAGATTGGCTACGCAACAGGTCTACGGGCGCGCCGAAAGGCCGGAGACCGCTGCCGGCAACAGGTGGTCTTAATTTCGGGCGGGCGCCGAAAGGCCGGTAGACCGCTGCCGCACCAGGTCTACCGCCACGCGTGCTGCCGAAAGGCCGAGACCAGCTAGCGGCAGTCTAGGTCTACGCTCGGGCGGCGCTGAAAGGCTGAGACCGCTAGCGCAACAGTCTACCCGCATGGCCGAAAAGGCCCGAGACCGCCAAGCCGCACCAGGTCTCACCGTGCGGGCGGGCCAAAAGGTCGGCGACCGGCGACGCAACAGGTCTGACCCGCCGGGCGGGCGCACGAAGGTCGCTCAATCGCTAGCTGGCAACAGGTCTGACCTGCCAGCGGGGCTGCCGAAAGGCTGAGACCGGGCGAGCGGCAATAGGTCCATGCGGCGGGCGAAAGGCCAAGACCGGCTAGCGCAACAGGCACCTGCCGCAGGGCACGTAAAAGGCCGCTGACCGGTTAGCTGCAATAGGTGTTCCGCGGGCGGGCGCTGAAGGCTGAGACCGGCTAGCGGGCAAATATATTCACTTTCGCGGGCGCCGAAAAGGCCGGTGACCGGCTAGTGGCAACAGGTCTACTGCGCTGGCCAGCGCTGAGACCGCGAGCGCAACAGCCCTCACGGGCGAGGCGCTGCGTCGGTGACCGCAGCCGGCAACAGGTCTACCAAGGCCAGTGCGCCGGTGACCGCTAGCGGCACCAGGTCTGCCCGCGGGCGGCGCCGAAGCGCTGGCGACCGCTAGCGGCACAGATTCTATCCGCCGGCAAGGCAATGAAGCGTCGAGACCGGCCGCCGCAATAGCTCTACGCCGGCGCCGAAGGCTAAGAGACCGGGCGAAGGCAATCGGCTCGCAAGGGCGCTTAAAGCGCCGCTGACCGCTAGCGGCAACAGGGTCTACGGGCGCATGCCGAAGCAGGCCGAGATCGCTGCCGGGCGCCAGGTCTACCCGCGGGCGGCGCTGAAACGCCAAGACCGCTAACGGCAACATGTCTACCTGCGCGGGCGGCTTAAAGGGCGCGAAGGCTTTGGCATAGCGGCAACAGGAATCTCACCGCGCGGGCCGAAAGGTCGGTGATCGGGTCGCGGCAACAGGTCTACGCTGCTGCCGAAGGCTAAGAGACCGGCTAGCGGCAACAGTCTACTACGCGCCGGGCGCTTAAAGGCTAAGACCGGGCGATGGCAACATGATGTGGCTGGGCGCTGGGCGCTGAAAGGCTAAGACCGCTAGCGGCACATGGTCTATTCCGCTGCGGGCCGAAGCGCCGGTGACCGCCGCCGGGTAACAGGTCTACCGACGCCGGGGCGCCGAAGGCCGGTAGACCGCCCGCCGCAATTCGTATCCAACGCTGGCGCGCGCTAAAGGCCAAGACCGCTACCGGCAAATATCTGGCGCCGAAATACCGGTGACCGGGCTACGGCAACAGGTCTACCTATGGGCGCCGAAAGGCCGGTGACCGCTACGTAAATAATCTACTCCAGCGCGAAGCGTCGCGACTGTTAAGGCAACAGTATTCACGCTGGCAGCTGAAGGCTGAGGACCGCTAGCTGCAAATTGTGGTCTACCCCGAGGTACGGCCGAATGTCGGTGACCGGCCGCCGGCAACAGGTCTACCTACAAGGGCCGAAGGTCGACGCCTGCCGGCAATTAGGTCTACAAATACCAAGACCGGCTAGCGGGCAACAGGGTTCACCGCTGGCGGGCGCTGAAGGCGTCGGTGACCGCTAGCCGGGCACCAGGTCTACCGCAAGGGCCGAAGGCCACGACTCAGCCAGCGGCAACAGGTCTACAAGGGCGGGCGCCGAAAAGGTCGGTCAGGCGGGCTGCCGGCAAATTCTACGGGCGCTGGGCGCTGAAGTAAAGGCTAAGACCGCTAGCGGCAACAGGTCTACCAAGGCGCGAAGGTCAGCGTCGGGCTGAAGGCAACAGGTCTACCAAGCGGGCGCTGAAGTCGGTGACCGCCGCCGCACCAGGTCCACATTAAGTAGGCGCGAAGGCCAAGACCGGGCTAGCGTAACATGTCTACCGCTACGGCGAAAAGCGGTAAGATTACAGCGCGGTCAGGGTCTACTACGGGCGGTTAAAGGTTGAGATCGGCTGCCGGGCAATACCCACGGCGCGGCGTAAAGCGCTGGGCATAAGACCGGGCTAGCGGCAAATATGGCCTTACCGGGCGCTGTAGCGCTAAGTAATCGGGCTAGCGGCAACAGGCGTCTACCCGCTGGCGTGGGCTGAAGGCCGGTGACCGGGCTGCCGGCAACAGGTCTACCGCGGCGCGGCGCGAAAGGCCGAGACCGTCTGCCGGCACCAGGCCCCGCGGGCCAGCGTCGGTGACCGCTAGCGGCAAATAATCTACCCGGGCGGGCTGAAGCGTCGGTGACCGCTAGCGGGGCCAGGTCTACCTTTGGCGGGCGCGCCGGAAGCGTCGGTGACCGGGCTAGCGCACAGTCTACCAGCGGGCAGCGCGGCGCTGGAGACCGCTACGGGTAATAGGTCTACGCCGCTGGCAGCGCGGCGCGGCCGACCGCAAACGGCAATAGGTCTACCCCGCTGGGCAGCGAAGCTGGTCGTATTAGCGGGTAACCGGCTCCTCCCGGGTGGGCTTAAAGCGTCGAGACCGCCAATAGGTTCCGCCGCGGGCGAAAGGCCGAGACCAGCGTAAATAATTTGCGCGCCATGCCGAAAAAGGCTAAGACCGGCTAGCAGCAACAGGTCTTAACTTCGGGCTGGGCGGGCTGAAGGTCGCTGACCGCCATTAGCGGCAATATCTTACCGCTGGGTTTTAAAGTTAGCTCCAGGACCGGCCGTCGGCACCAGGTCCACCTTTGGGCGGCTGAAGGCCAAGACCGGCTACGGGTAACATAGTCCACTTCGCTACGGGCCAAAAGGCTTAAGATTAGCCGGGCCGGCAACAGTATTCAATCTTTATGGGCCGGCCGAGATCAAGGTCGGGCAATCAGGTCTACGCCGCCGTGAAGACCGGGCTAGCGTAAATAGGTCTTACGCCGGGCGCCGAAGGCTAAGACCGGGCTAGCGGCAACAGGGGTCTACGCAATCACGCCGAAGGCTAAGACCGCTTAGCGCAACAGGTTCACCCTCAGCGGGCCGAAGCGTCGGTGACCGCCGCCGCGGTCAATTCGCTGGCTTAAAAGGTTTTAATCGGCCTCTGCCGGCACCAGGTCTGGGCGGCGCCGGGAAGGCCAAGACCGCTAGCGGCAACAGGTATGTTCAATTCGCTGTATGGGCCGAAAAGGTCGGTGACCGGGCATGGCAACAGGTCTACCTTTGGCGGGCGAAAAAGGTCAGCGTAATTCAGCTAGCGCAACAGGTCTACTGGCAACGCTGAATAAAGGTTGAGACCGGGCTAGCGGCAAATATTCACCCTGCATTGGCAAGGCGAATAATCAGACCGGCCGCCGGCAAATATTCCGGGCTGCTGGGCGAAGTTAGTTCAGACCGCTGCTGTCGGGCAATTCAGGTCTACCAGCGCCGGGCGCCGAAGCGTCGGTGACCGCTAGCGGGCAATTCAGGTCTGGCTGGCGCTAAAGGTTAAGACCGGGCGAAGGGCAACAGGGTCTACCATGGGCGCTGAAGCGTCGGTGACCGGCTACCGCAACCAGGTCTGGCGCGGGCGCCGAAAAGGCCGAAGACCGGCGAAGGTAAATAGGCTCAGCGGGCGCCGAAAATCGGTGACCGGGTTAGCTGCAACAGGGCGTCTACTTTGGCGGCGAGGTTTAAAGGTCGGTGACCGCTACGCAACCAGGTCTATTCCTTATGGGCGGGCGCCGAAAGGCCGACCGGCTAGCTGCACCAGGTCTATTCCGCCGGGCGGGCTGAAGCGTCGGTGACCGGCTAGCGGCAACAGGTCTACTCGGGCAACGCTGAAAGGCCTGACCGCTAGCTGCAACCGTCTCCCCGCTGGCGCAAAGCGTCGGTGACCGCTAGCGGTAACAGGTCTTCCCCGCCGGTTTTAAAGCGTCGGTGACCGCTAGCGCGGCACCAGGGTCTGTACCGCTGGGCGGCGCTGAAAACTAATCGGGCAGCTGCAAATGGTCTACCCGCTGGCGCCGAAGCGTCGACCGCTAGCGTAAACATTCTGACTTCAAGGGCTGAAGTCGGTGACCGCTTAGCGGCAAATACCCACCCTCGCTGCATGGCGCTGAATACCGGACCGGCCGTCGGGCAACAGTCTACCCGCTGGGCAGCCAGTCGGTGACCGCTGCCGGCACCAGGTCTGCCGGGCGCCGGGCGCTGAAGCGTCGGTGACCGCTGGGGCTGCACCAGGGTCTGGGCGGCGCTGAAGGCTAAGACCGGGCTACGGGTAACAGGCGTCTTACACGCCATGGGGCTAAAAGGTCGGTGGACCGCTGCCGGGCACCAGAAGTCTACTACGGGCGCTGGGCGCCGAAAGGCCGGTGACCGGGCGAAGGTAACAGGTCTGCCTTCGCTGGCGGCGCCGTAGCAGTCGGTGACCGCTAGCGGCAAATAAGGTCTACTTTGGCGCGCAGGGCGCTGAAAAGGTCGGTGACCGCTAGCGGCAACAGGTCTATTCCTATGGCGGCGCTAAACGTGCCGGTGACCGGGCTACGGGCAATTCAGGCCCATTCAAGCGGGCTGAAAGGTCGGTGACCGCTAGCGTAACAGGTCTTCCCGCCGCGAAGCGTCGGTGGACCGCTAGCGCAATTTCAGGCCTGGGCGGGCGCCGCCAAAACTAAGACCGGGCTAGCGGCAACAGGTCTGGCCCGCGGCGCCGGGCGCTGAAAAGGCCGGTGACCGCTGGCGGCAACAGGTCTACCTTCGCTGGGCGTGGGCTGAAGTCGGTGACCGCTAGTGGCAACAGGTGGCTCCACGGCGGGCGCTGGCGCCGAAGGCCGCTGACCGCGTTGCAACAGGATCTACTCGGGCGGCGCTGGGGCAATGGAGAGACCGCTAGCTGCAATGGTCTACCCGCCGGGCGGGGCTGAAGCGTCGTAGATCGGGCTAGCTGCGTATCAGGGTCTACACCGCTGGAAGCGGGCGAAAGGCCGGTGAATCGGGCGAAGGCAACAGGTCTATTCCACGGGCGCTGGCTGAAGGTCAGCGAATCGCTAGCTGCAATATATTCACGCTGGGCGGGCGAAGGCTGAGATCGGGTTGCCGGGTAAATAGGTCTACCAAGGGCGCTGAAACCGGACCGCTAGCGGCAACAGGTCTACCCTCGGGCGGGGTGAGGCCGAAGGTCGGTGACCGGCTAGTAACAGGTCTAATTCCGCAGCGGGCTGAAAGGTCGAATTCCAACCGTCGGCAACAGGTCTACCTTCCGGCATGGGCAATCGAAGAATCGGTAATCGGGTTAGCCGGCAAATATTCACTACGGGCCGAAGGCTGGAGACGCTAGTGGCAACAGGTCTACCCCGGTATGGATGAAGGTCGCCGGACGGGCTAGCGGCAACAGGTCTGGCTGCAAGTAAAAGGTCGACCGCTAGCGTAAATATCCACTGGCCGAAGGTCGGTAGACCGCTAGTGGCAAATTCGTATCTGACTGCTGAAGGCGCTGAAATACAATCGCAAGCTGGCAATAGATCTACCTAATGGGTGGCGCGAAGTTATTGAGACCGGCTGAAGGCACCAGGTGGTCTACCCCACGACGAAGGCGAAAAGTCGAAGATCGGCTAGCGGCATATATCTGTTCGCTGAAGTCGACCGCCGTCGGCAATTCATCCACTTCGCTGGCTGCCGAAGGTTGAGACCGCTCAACAGTATTCATCGCCACAAGGGAAGGTCGAGACCGGCTAGCGCAATCAGGTCTGGCTCATGGCGGCCGAAGTTTTGTGACCGCCTGCACCAGGTGGTCCACACCGCTGGGCTTAAAGCTTAAGATTGGCTGCAAATAATTCACGCTGGCGTCGAGGATCGGGTTAGCGGCAAATCAGGGATCCTCAATTCGCTGGCCGAAGGTCAGGATCGGGCTACCGGGCAACAGGTTCTGGCTAAAGCGGCATCGGCGCGAATCGCTACGGCAACATATCTACCCGGCTGAAGGCTAAGACCGGCTAGCGTAACAGTATTCCATTCCGCTGTATGGTAAAGGCCGACCGGGCTGGCGCAACATTCACCGGCAGGGCGAACGAAGCGTCGCTGATCATTAGCTGCAACATATCTACCCGCTGCTGGTGATACACAGGCTGCCGGGCACTTTGTGGTCCACCTTTGGCGGGCGGCTGAAGGCCAAGACCGGGCCGAAGCAACATACCCACTGGCCGGGCGCCGAAAAGGCTGGCGATTGGCTACGGCAAATATCTACCAGCGGGCGCCAGCGTCGGTGACCGCTGCCGCAAAGGTCTACCCGCTGGCGGGCGCCGTCGACCGCTGCCGCACCAGGTCTACGCCGCCGCGCGAAAGCTCACCGCTGACCACTACGGTAATTCAGCCGGGCGGCGCCGAAGCGTCGGTAGACCGCTAGCGGCAACAGGTCACTACGGGGCTTAATAGCCAAAGGCCGCTGGGAATCGCTACGCAACAGGTCTACCATGCGGGCGCCGCTAAGACCGCTACGCGCAACAGGTCTATTCCACAAGCGGGCGCCTAAAGGCCAAGACCGCAACGCAACAGGTCTACCCGCGGGGCTACAGCGCCGAAGCGTCGGTAGACCGGGCTACCGCCGGCACTGAATCTGGCTGGGCGGGCGCCGAAAGGCTTCAGGATCGTCTAGCGGCACCAGGTCTACGCCGGGCGCCGAAAGGCCAAGACCGCTAGCGGCAACAGGTCTACCGCGGCGCGCGCGCGAAAGGCCGATGACCGCTAGCGCAAAAAGTGGTCTACGCGCCGGGCGCTGAAGGCTAAGACCGGGCTAGCTGCAACAGGTCTACCCCGCCGCATGGGCGCTGGAAGCGTCGGTGACCGCTGCCGGCAACAGGTGGTCTGCTACCTCTGCTGCTGCGCGCTGAAGCGTCGGTGACCGGCAGGCCGCACCAGGTCTGGCTCCGCGGGGCGGCGCTGAAAAGGCCAAGACCGGCTAGCGGCAACAGGTCTACCCGCTGGCGGGCGCGCAGCGCCGGTGACCGCTAGCTGCAACAGGCCCCACCTTTATGGGCGGGCGCCGAAAGCGTCGGTGACCGCTAGCGGCAATGTCTCACTCCGGGCGCGGGCGCCGTAAAGCAGTCACACCAGCTAGCGGCAACAGGTCTACGCCCGCTGGGCGGCGCGAAAGGCTGGTGACCGGCTAGCGGCACAGGCCTACGGGCGCCGCATGGCGCTGAATAGGGCCGAAATGACCGCTGGCCGGGCAACAGGTCTACCGGGCTGGGCGAAGGCTGAGGGCCGTCAGGTCGCGCTGCCGGCACCAGTGCCCAGCCAAGCGGCGCCGAAGGCTATGGTGACCGCGAGCGGCACTTTCAGGTGGTCTGGCCCGCTGGGCGGCGCGTAAAGGGGCCGGTGACCGCTAGCCGGCAATTGTGGTCTCACCTCTTCGCGGCGCGGGCCGAAGGCCGGTGACCGCTGCCGCGTCGGGCACCTGTGGCTCCACGAGGCGGCGCGAAGCGTCGGTGACCGGCTAGCGGCAACGGGTCTGCTCTTCCGCTGGGCGCGCGGGAAGCGTCGGTGACCGCCAGCGGCAACAGGTCTGCTTTCGGCGGGCGAGCGCGAAAGGCCGGTGACCGGGCTAGCCGCACCAGGTCTATTCCGCCGGGCGTGGGCCGAAGGTCGAGACCCGCTAGCGGCAACTGTGTTCATTCACTCGCCGGGCGGGCGCGAAAGGCCGCCGACCGTTGCTGGCTGCAACCGGTCTTCGCTGGGCGACGCTTAGAAAGGCCGTCAGACCGACCAGCGGCAACCGGTCTCGGGCGCTGAAATCGGGCCAATCGCTAGCATGCGAGAATGGCACAGGTCGGCGCGAAGCGGCGGCGACGGCCAGACCGGGCTAGCGGCATCCAGGTCGCTGGGCGGCGCGAAACTCGCTAATCGGCTAGCTGCAAATAGTATCTACGCTGCCGAAGTCGACCGCCAGCGGCACCAGGTCTACCGCTGGCGGGCCGAAGCGTCGGTGACCGGCTAGTGGCAAATAGGTCTTACTTCGCTGGCGGCGCTGAAGGCCGCGACCGGCAAGCTGCAACAGATCTACTCGCTGCCGAAGGTCAATCGGCAAGCCGCACCATATCCACTGGCGGGCTACGCCGAAGTCGGTGATCAAGGGTATCAGGTCCACACCGCTACGGCGAAAGAAGCGTCGAACCGGAAGGCAACAGGTTCATCTGACGGCAAGTGGCGCGAAGCGTCGCGACCGCTAGCGGCAACAGGTCTACGGGCGGTGGGCCAAAGGCTGAGATCGCCTCGCCGGCAACAGGTCTACAAGCGCCGGGCGCCGAAAACCGGTGACCGGCTTAGCGGCACCAGGTTCAATACCCGCTGGGCGAGAAGCGAAAAGGCCGAGTGACCGGCTAGCGGCAACAGGTCTACCCCGGCGAAATGGGCGCCGTGAATAGACCAACTGCCGGGCAACAGTGGTCTACGCCGGCATGCAACGGTAAAGGCGTCGGTGACCGCCAGCGGCAAATAGGTCTACTACGGGCGGGCCGAAAGGCTGGAGAGACCGCTAGTGGCAACAGGTGGTCACTGAGTAGCGGAGCCGCCGAATGCCAGCGAATCGCTGGCTGCAAAGGGTATCTATCGCCGTCTGGGCGCTGCAGCGAAAGCGCCGACCGCTACGCAAATAGTGGTCTACCGTATGGGCGCCGAAGGTCGGTAGACCGCCAGAAGTGGCAACAGGTCTATTCACGGCTGGTGGCGGCGCTGAAGGCCGCTGACCGCAAGCCGCAAACAGATCTCATCGCTGGGTGGCGAAAGGCTGAGACCGGGCTGGCGGCACCAGGTGGTCTTCGCCGGGCGGGCCGACGCTGAGAGACCGCTAGCGCAACAGGTCGCTACGCGCCGGGCAAATGAAAGGTCGGTGACCGCCGTCGGCAACAGTGGTCTGCGGCGCACGCCGGAAGCGTCGAGGCAGGCCGCTAGCCGGCAATCGTGGTCTACCAAAAAGGGCTGGCCGAAAGCGTCGGTAGACCGCTATGCTTCACCAGGTCCAGTTCGCCGGGCGGCGCTGAAAGCGCTGCGACCGCTAGCCGGCAACAGGTCTACCCCGGCGGCGTGGGCGCCGAAGCGTCGGTGACCGCTGCCGCACCAGGTCCACCTACAAGCGGGCGCCGAAGCGTCGCGTGACCGCTACGGCAACCGGGTCTACCGCTGGGCGGGCGCTGAAAGGCCGTCGACCGGCTAGCGGGCAACATGGTCTTCCGGCGGGGCGAGGCTCGAAAGCGTCGGTAGACCGCGAAGCGCAATTCAGGGTCTGTTTCTGCGGGCGGCGCCGAAGCGTCGACCGCTAGCTGCACCAGGTCTATTCAAGGCGGTGCCGAAAGCGTCGACCGGGCTAGCTGCAACAGGTCTGGGCAACGCGAAAGGCTAAGACCGGCTAGCGCAACAGGTCTACGCGCCGCCGAAGCGTCGGTGACCGCGAGCGGCAACAGGTCTACTGCGGCGGGCGCGAAAGCGCCGGTAGACCGCTAGTGGCAACAGGTGCTACGCTACGCGGCGCGGCTGAAAGCGTCGCCACCGGCTGAGCTGCGTAACAGATCTACCGCTGGGCGGCGCTGAAAGGCTGGAGACCGCTAGCGCAATTGTGGTCTACTACGGGCGGGCGCGAAAAGCGTCGGTGATCGGGCGACGCATCAGGGTCTACACCGCTGGGCGGCGAAAGTGCCGAGACCGGCTGGGCGGCAACAGGTTCAGATTCCACGGCGCCGGGCGCCGAAAAGCGCCGCTGACCGCTAGCGCAACAGGGTCTAATCAGGCGCGCGAAAGGCCGAGATCGCTGCCGGCAACAGGTCTACGCTGCCGGGCGCTGAAAAACCGGTGACCAGCTAGCGGCAACAGTGGTCTACCCCGCGGCGCGAGGCGCCGGGAAAGCGCCGAGACCGGGCTAGCGGTAACAGGTCTACCCCGCAGCGTGGGCGCCGAAAGCGTCGGTGACCAACTGCCGGCAAGCGTGGTCTACCCCGCGGCAGCGCACGGTGCCTGGTGACCGCCAGCGGCAACAGGGTCTCACCGCTGGGCGGGCGGCCGGAAGTTGCCGAGACCGCTAGTGGCAACAGGTCGTCCACCTCGAGTATGGAGACGAATGGCCGCCGACCGCTAGCGGCAACAGGTGGTCTACCCGCTGGCTGGCGAAAAGGCCAGCAACGCTAGCGAAACAGGCCCACTCCCCGCGGGCAAGCCGAAACGCCGAGAGACCGCCAGTGGCAAACAGGTCTATTCCGCGAGGCCGGCGCCAAAGGCCGCTAACCGCAAGCTGCAAAACAGATCTACCCCACGGGTGCTCAAAGGCCAGACCGGCTACCGCACCAGGCCTCCCCACTACCTAAGGCCAAAAGGCCGTAGATCGCAAGCTGCATAAGCAATCTACCGCTGGCGGCGCGAAGGTCGCAGACCAGCTGCCGCAACCAGGCTACCACAGGGCGCCGCCGGACTGAGACCGGCTACGGCAACAATATGACTTCATCTACCGGTAGACCGGCTAAAGGCAACAGGTCAACAATCGCTTCCAGACCGCTTCGCCGAACCAGGTCTCGCGCGGGCGGCAACGCAGACCGCTACAGCAAATATTCATGGGCCGAAGCGCCGCTGAACCGCTAGCTGCAACAGGACTACCAGCGGGCGAAATTCGAATCGGCCGTCCGCAAATATCTACAAATCGCCGAAGGCTAAGACCGCTAGCGCAACAGGTCTACCACGCCGCACGAAAGGCTAAGACCGGGCTAGTAAATATCTACCGCCAGGTATCGAAGTCATAGACCGCAGTCCGCAACAGTCCCGCAAGGCCGAAGCGTCGGTGACCGCTGTCGGCACCAGGTAATCTGTATCGCTGGCGGCGCTGAAGCGTCGGTAGACCGGCACGGCAACAGGTCTGGGCACCCTGAGGTGAGCGCCGAAAGCGTCGACCGCTAAGTGCAAATCAGGTCTATCTTCATCTGGCGAAGGGCCGAAGCGTCAGACCGCTAGCGGCAACAGGTCTACACCAGCGGGCGGGCCGAAAGGTCAGCTGACCGCTTAGCGCAACAGGCTCGCTGGCGTACGGGCGCTGAAGGCTGGAGACCGGCTACGCAACAGGTTCTATTCCGCTAGCTGCGCGAAGCGTCGGTGACCGCTAGCGGCAACAGGTCTACGGCAGGGCGCATCGAAGCGTCGCCACTGGCTAGCGGCAACAGGTCTACGCCAAGCGGCTGAACGTCGGCGGCCGCCGGGCGATTCAGGTCCACCTGCGGGCGGCGCTAAAGCGTACAAGACCGCTAGCAGCAGCAACATGTCTAATTTCCGCTGGCTGCGGCGCCGAAGCGCTAAGAGTCGCTAGCGGCAACAGGTCTGACCGCCAGCGGGCGCCAGCGGCGCGACCGCTGCCGCAACAGGTCTACCCCGCTGCTGGCCGAAGCGTCGGTACCGCTGCCGGCACCAGGTCTACGCTGGGCGCCGGCGCCGAAGGTCGACCGCTAGCGGGCACCAGGTCTGTTCGGGCGCTGAAGGCTAAGACCGCTAGCGGGCAACAGGTCTGCTCGGCGGGCGCTGAAGGTCGGTGACCGCTGCCGGCACCAGGACTTACCTCTGGCGTAGGCGTAGACAGCGTCGGGACCGCTAGCGGCAACAGGTCTACTGCGGGCGCCGTAGAAGCGTCGCGACCGGGCTAGCGGCAACAGGTCTCGACTACGGGCGGGCTGAAAGGCTGAGACCGCTAGCTGCAATAGGTCTATTCCGCTGGGCGGGCGCAGAAGCGTCAGGACCGCTAGCGCAATAGGGCTACGTCGCGGGCGGCACGAAAGGCCGCACTGGTTAGCCGTGCAACAGGTGTACCGGGCGGCGCTGAAGGCTGAGACCGCTAGCGGCAACAGGTCTGACGCGCTGGGCGCCGAAAGCGTCGGTGACCGCTAGTGGCAACAGGTCTCGCTCACTGGGCGGCGAAAGGCTAAGACCGCGTAGCGGCAACAGGCCTACCCCGCCGCAAGGCCGAAGCGTCGGTGACCGCAGCCGGGTAACAGGTCTGTACGCCTCCGCTGGGCGGCGCTGAAGTCGGTGACCGCTAGCGGCAATAGGTCCACGGGCGGGCGCTGAAGGCGGCGACCGCTAGCAGTAACAGGTCTACTTTGGCGGCGAGCGCGAAGGTCGAGACCGCTAGCGGCAACAGGTCTATCTCTGGCGGGCGGCGCTGAAAGGTCAGTGACCGCTAGCGGCATTCGGCTATCTATTCCGCTGGGCGGCTGAAGCGTCGGTGACCGCTTTGCGGCAACAGGTTGTCTACTCGCTGGGCAACGCTAGCGTCAGCGATCGCTAGCGGCAACCGGTCTTCTCAGCGGGCGCAAAGGTCGGTGACCGCTAGCGTAACAGGTCTTCCGCGGCGCGGGCGCAAAGGCCGAGACCGGCTACGCGGCACTAGGTCTGGGCTGGGCGAAAACTAAGACCGCTAGCGCAACAGGTCTACCAGGGCGCCGGGCGCCGAAGGCTCGAGAGACCGCTAGCGGCAATAGGTTCACTACGCGGGCGACAGGCCGGCGACCGCTAGTGGCAAATAGGTCTACCGATGCGCCGGCGCCGAAGGCCGCTAATCGCGCGCAACAGATCAATAGCGGGCGGCGCTGAAAGGCTGAGACCGCTAGCGGCAATTTCGGTCTGCCCACCAAGGGCGGGCGAAAGGCCGGTGATCGGCTAGCTGCACAGGTCTGCACCACCGGGCGCAGAAAGGCCGACCGCTAGCGGCAACAGGTCTACTCCACGGGCGCGGCGCCAAAGGCCGCCAATCGGGCTAGCGGCAAATAGGGTTTATCTGACCAGCGGCGGGCCGGAAGTCTGAGATCGGGCTGCCGGCAATAGGGTCTACAAGGGCGCTGACGCTGAAAACCGAGACCCGGGCTAGCGGCAAATAGGGTCTACCCCCGCGCGAGGGCGGCTGAAGGTCGGTGACCCGCTGGCGGGTATCAGGTCTACCCCTCGCAGCGGGCCGAACGCCGAGACCAACTGTCGGGCAACAGGTCTACCCCGCTGGCGGGCACGAAGGGTCGAGACCGCGAAGGCAAATATGGCTCCATACTACGGGCGGGGCCGAAAGGCTGAGACCGGCACTAGTGGCAACAGGTCTACCCCGGTGCTGAGCGCCAGGTCAGCGACCGGGCTAGCTGCAACAGGTCTACCGGCTGGGCGCGGTGCGAAGGTCGAGACCGCTAGCGGCAACAGGTCTGCACCGGGCGCGCCGCAAAGGTCGGTGACCGCTAGTGGCAACAGGTCTATTTAGCTCGCATGGCGCGCAGAGGCCGCTGACCGCAAGCTGCAATAGATCTACCCCACGGGGTGGCGTGAAAGGCTGAGACCGCTAGCGGCACCAGGTCTCACCCCACGACGAAGCCGAAAGGTCGGAGATCGGCTACGGCATAAGGTCTACGGGCGCTGAAGGTCGGTGACCCGGGCTGCCGGCACCAGGTCTGCTCGGGCGGGCGCTGAAGGCTGAGACCGCTCGCCGCAACAGGTCTACGCTGGGCGCGAAAGGCCGGTGACCGGCTAGCTGCAATAGGTCTACTCGCTGGGCGGGCGCTGAAGGTCGGTAGACCGCCGCCGGCACCAGGTCCGGCTCACTGGGGCGCCTAAAAGGCTAAGATCGCTAGCGCAACAGGTCTACCCGGGCGCCGGAAGGTCGCGAGATCGGCTAGCGCAACAGGGATCATCGACGGGGCGCCGAAAGGGCCAGATCGGCTGCCGGCAACGGGTCTACAAAGCCGCAACGCCGGCTAAGACCGCTAGCGCAACAGCTATTCGCCGCTGCGAAAGGCTAAGACCGCTAGCGCAACATGGTCTACCTCGCGGCAGGGCTGAAGCGTCGGTGACCGGGCTGCCGGGCAACAGGTCTCCCCGCGGCAAGGCGCCGAAAGCGTCGGTGACCGCTGCCGGGCACCAGGTCTAACCCCGCGGCGCTGAAGGTCGGTGACCGCTAGCCGCAACAGGTCTACCCCGAGGCTGGATGCCGAAGCGTCGGTGACCGCTAGTGGCAACAGGTCTACCTTTGCGGGCGGGCGCGAAAGCGAGACCGCTAGCGCAACAGGTTCTACACCGCCGCTGGAAGTGAAAGGCCGCTGTGGATCGCTAGCTGCAATAGGTTCACTACGGGCGGGCGCCGGAAGGCTGAGACCGCTACGCAACAGGTCTATTCCGGCGGGCGGGTGCTGAAGTCGTGACCGGCTAAAGCGGCAACAGGTCTACCCCGCTGCAGTGGGCAACGAAGGTCGCTGACTGGCTAGACGTGGCAACATATCTACGAGCCAGAACGTCGATGAGCCAGGCTGCCGGGCAATTCAGGTCCACCTTGGCGGGCGGCGCCGAAAGGCCAAGACCGCTAGCAGCAACATGTCCCACTCAGCGGGGCGGCTAAGCATTGGCTAGCTGCAACAGGTCTGACCCCGCGGCGGGCTGAAGTCGGTGACCGCTGCCGCAACAGTGTCTACCCGCGGCGGGCGCGAAGCGTCGAGAGGCCAGCTGCCGGCACCAGGTCTACGCCGGCGAAGCGCCAGCGCCGGTGACTCGCCAGCGGCAACAGGTCTACCCCGCGCTGGGGCGCTGAAAGCGTCGGTGACCAACTGTCGGCAACAGGTCTACGCCAAGGGGCACGAAAGGCCGACCGCTAGCGCAAACCGGCTTCACCCGGGCGGGCGCCGAAAGGCTGAGACCGACTAGTGGCAACAGGTCTACATGAGCGAAGCGGAAAGCGTCAGCGACCGCTAGCTGCAACAGGTCTACCGCTGGCGCGGCGCGAAGCGTCGAGACCGGGCTAGCGGCAACAGGGTCTACCCCGCGCGGCGCCGAAAGGTCGGTGACCGCTAGTGGCAACAGGTCTATTTAGCGAAGGGCGCCGAAAGAGGCCGCGAATCGCAAGCTGCAACAGATCTACACGGGTGGTGCGGAAAGGCTGAGACCGCTAGCGCACCAGGTCTACACGCACGGTATACGAAGGCCGAAGAGCGCTAGCAGCATAAGGGTCTGCACGCGGGCGGCGCTGAAAGGCCGAGACCGCTGCCGGGCACCAGGTCTGTTTCGCGGGCGGCGCGAAAGGCTGAGACCGCCTCAAGCGGGCAACAGGTCTCACGCGGCAGCGCGCTGAAAGCGTCGGTGACCGCTAGCGGCAACAGGTCTACGCTGGGCGGGCGCTGGAAGCGCCGGCAGACCGGGCCGCCGCAATCGCGGGTCTACACCAAGCGGGCGGGCGCTGTGCCGGCGATTGGCTAGCGGCACAGGTCTGACGCTGGGCGGGCTACGAAGCGTCGGTGATCGCTAGCGGCAACAGGACTACTTCGCCAGTGGGCGGGCGAAGGCCGCAGATCGCTGCCGGGCAGCCAGGTCTACAAAGCGGCACGGGCGTGAAAGGCTGGGCGACCGGGCTAGCGGCAACAGGTCTACCAGCGGCGCCGCTAGCTGAAAAACTAAGACCGGCTTGCGCGCGCCAGGGTCTCACTCAGCTGCAGGGCGCTGAAGCGGCCGACCGGGCTGCCGCACAGGCGCCGCAGCAGGCCGAAGTGCCGGTAGACCGGGCTGCCGCAATTGCAGGTCTGCGCTGGGCGGCGAGCGAAAGCGCCGGTGACCGGGCTAGCGGCACACAGGTCTACCCCGCAGGCGGAGCCGAAAGCGTCGGTGACCGCTAGTGGCAACAGGGTCTACACCTTTGCGGCGGGCGCCGAAACCCGAGCATTGAAGGCACATGGTCTACACCGCCATACGCCGGAAGGTCACGGATCGTACTAGCGGCAACAGTGGTCTGATCTTCATGGGCGGGCGCTGAAGGTTGAGACCGGCGAGCGGCAACAGGTACTCCAGCACAAGCGGGTGCGAAAGGCCCGAGGACCGGCTAGCGGGCAACAGTGTTCACCCCGCATGACACGAAAAGGCCGACCGGCTAGCGGCAACATATCGACCGCGGCGGGCGCGAACGGTCGAGAGACAGGCTGCCGGGCAATCCAGGTCCACCTTGGCGGGCGGCGCGAAAGGCCAAGTCCGGGCTAGCAGCAACATGTCCACGCTCGATGGGCGGCGCGATTGGCTTAGCCGTCATCAGTGTCTGACCCGGCGGCGGGCGCGAAGTACGAGACCGGCCGCCGGCATAACAGGTCTATTCCGCTGGCTGAAAGCCGGTAGTCGGTATCGGCCGTCGGGCAACCGTGGTCTATGGCGCTGGGCGCCGAAAGGCCGGTGACCAGCTAGCGGCTAATCGGTCGCGTCTGGCCGGCCAGGTCGGTAGACCGCCAGCGGCAACAGGTCCACCCCGCTGGCGGGCGCGAAAGGCCGTCGACCGGCTGCGCAACAGATACCGCATGCTGGCGCGAAGGCCGAGACCGCTAGCGGCAACAGGTCTCATTCCGCGGCGGGCGCGAAAGGCCAAGACCGCAAGCTGCAACATTCACCGCTGCTGGGCGCTGAAGGTCGGTGACCGGCCGTCGGCAACAGGTCCACAAGCGCGGGCCGAAGGCCGGTGATAGTCTGTCGGGCATCCAGGTCCACCAGCGGGCGGCGCCGAAGCGCCAAGACCAGCTAGCGGGCAACAGTATCCACCAGCCGGAGCGCCGAAGCCGAGACCGCGACGGCAACAGGTCTGACGGCGGGCGGCCGCCAGCGATCGACCGGGCTACGCGGTATTCACGCTGTTCGAAGGTTGAGCGACCGCTGCGGCAGCAGCGATTCACCAAGGCCGAATACCGAGACCGGCCAGTCGCAACAGTAGTTCACATGCGCGCCGGATAAAGGCTGGAGAGACCGGGCTAGCGGCAACAGGTCTACGCCATGGGCAGCGCCGAAGGCTGAGACCGCGAAGGTAACAGGTTCAATACAAGCGCCGGGCGCGAAAGGTCGACCGTTGAAGGGCATCAGCCCACGCGCGGCGCTGAAAGGCTAAGACCGGGCTAGCGGCAACAGGTCTACCATGGGCGGGCGTGAAAGGCCGAGACCGGCTGCCGGCACCAGGTCTACCACCCAGCGCTGCGCAAAAGCGTCGTGACCGCTAGCTGCAACAGGTCTACCTCGCTGGGCGCTAAAGGTCGGTGACCGCTAGCGGCAATTCAGGTCTGCCCGCTGGGCGCGCTGAAGGCCGATGACCGCTAGCGGCAACAGGTCTACACCGCTGGGCAACGCTGGTAAAGCGCCGCTGACTGGCATTAGCGGTAAACCGGTCTGGCTGGCAGGCGGAGCTTAAATGGACCGGCGTTAGACCGCCAGCGTAACAGGTCTCAGCGCTGGGCGCAGCGCCGGTGACCGCTTAGCGGCACCAGGTCTACCGCTGGGCGCCGGGCGCCGAAGCGGCTGGGTTACCGGCTAGCTGGCATCAGGTCTGACCTGCCGCGGGCGGTAAAGGTCACACCGCTAGCGCACAGGTCTACTACAAGGGAAGGCCGAGACCGGGTTGCCGGGTAATTCGTGGTCCACCTTATGGGCGGGCGCCGGAAGGCCAAGAGACCGCTACGTAACATGCTCCACTTCGCTGGGCGGGCGCCGAAGGCTTAAGATTGGCTAGCGGCAACAGGTCTACGTGAGGGCTGAGGGCCGAGAGACCGGCTGCCGGGCACCAGGTCTACCTCAGCGGGGCGCCGGGCGCCAAAAGAGTCTGATGACCGGGCGAAGGCAACAGGTCTTACGCCGGGCTAAAGGCTAAGACCGGGCTAGCGGCAATAGTTCACTGGCTGCAACGGCGCCGAAAGGCTGGGCGACCGGGCCGCCAGCGCATCCGCCAGTTCCCCGCGGCACCCGCGCACCGCCCACGCCGCCATGTCTCCAGCGCAAGCGGCCGACCGGTCGGGCGCGTCCGCCCCTGCGCGCTGGAAGGGGCCGGTGGACCGCTAGCGGCAACAGGTCTGACCCCGCTGTGCTGGGCGCTGGTGCGCACCAGCGAAGGCAACAGGTTCACGCCGCTGGCAGCGCTGAAAGGCTGAGAGACCGGGCTAGCTGCAATATTCACCGCTGCATGGCGCTAAATACCGGTGAGACCGCTGCCGCAACAGGTCTACCGCTGGGCTAAAGGTCGAGACCGCTGTCGGGTACCAGGTCTGGCCCGCCGGGGCGCTGAAGTGTCGACCGCTAGCTGGCAATTCAGGTCTGCCGGGCGGCTGGTGCTGGCGACCGCCAGCTGCACATAGTGGTCTACCCGCTGGGCGGGCTGAAAGGCCGCAGGACCGCTGCCGGGTAATTCAGGTCTACCCGCTCACGGGCGCCGAAGGCAGACCGCTAGCGGCAACAGGTCTGACGTTTCCGCTGGGCGGCGCTGAAGGCCGACCGGCTGCCGGCACCAGGTCTACCTTTGGCGCGCGGGCGCCGAAGCGTCGACCGCTAGCGGCAACAGGTCTATCACGGGCGGGCGTAAAAGGTCGCGAGATCGCTAGCGGCACCAGGTCTGTTCCCGGCCGCGGGCGCTGAAAAGGTCGGTGACCGCTAGCGGCAACAGGTCTGGCAACTGAAGGCCAATCGCCAGCGCAACCGGTCTTCGCCAGCGGGCTTAAAGCGTCGGTGACCGCCGCGGCGTAACAGGTCTTCGCCGCGGGCGAAAGCGTCGGTGACCGCGGCTGCACGGGCACCTGTGCCCGCTGGGCCGCGCCAAAAACTTCAAGACCGCGCTTAGCGTAACATGGTCTGCACAGCGCGGCGCCGTGAAAGGCCGGTAGACCGGCTATGCGCAACAGGTCTACGCTGGGCGAAAGCGTCGGTGACCGCCTGTGGCAACAGGTCACTACCGGGCGCCGGGCGCCGAAGGTCATGACCGCGAGCCGGTGCACAGATCTACCACGGGCGGCGCCGAAAGGCTGGTAGACCGCCAGCGGCAACTCAGGTCTGACCAGCATGGGGCGCGAAGCGTCAGGATCGGCGAAGCGGTATCAGGGTCTACACCGCTGGGCTGCGCGAAAGGCCGAGACCGCTAGCGGCAACAGGTTCATCTCCATCGGCGCTGGCGCTGAAGGCCGCGTAGGGACCGGCTAGCGGCAATATAGGTCTACCGGCGTGGGCGAAGGCTGAGATCGGGCTGTCGGCAACAGTGGTCTGGCCGCGCGCTGAAAAACTGCGACCGCTACGGGCAACAGTATCTACCGCGGGCGGTGGCGCTGCAGCGTCGACCGGCAGCGGGTAATAGGTCTACCCCGCGAGCTGGGCTGAAGCGTCGGTGACCAACTGCCGCGTCAGGTCTACCCCGCTGCGGGCAACGAAGCGTCGGTGACCGCTAGCGGGCAAATAGGAAGTCTCACCACAAGGGCTCAAAGGCTGAGAGACCGGCTAGTGGCACCAGGTCTTCACCCTCGGTATGGAGCGCTGAAAGGCCAAGACCGGGTAGCTGCAACAGGTCTACGCCACAAGCGCTGGGTGCGCGAAGGGGCCGCAGACCGCTAGCGGCAACAGGTCTACCCGCTGGGCGGGCGAAAGGGCCGGTGACCGCTAGTGGCAATTGTATCTATCTCCCGCTGGTATGCGGGCGCTGAAGCTCAAGCACCGCAAGCTGCACCAGGATCTACCCTTAATGGGTGGCGTCTAAAGGCTGAGACCGCCAGCGGCACCAGGTCTACCCCACCGACGAGTATGCTGAAAGGCCGCTGACGCTAGCGGCAAACAGGGCAGGTACCAAGGGCGCCGGGCGCCGGAAAGGCTGGGTTGAGACCGGGCTAGCCGCACACAGGCCCAGCCTCGCGGCGTGCGGCGCCGAAAGCGGCGCGACCGGCTAGTGGCAATAGGTCTGCTCGCTGGGCGGCGCGCTGGCAGTTGCGACCGGGCGAAGCGCAACAGGGCTCTACGGCTACGCTGCAAGGCGCCGGAAAGGCCGAGACCGGGTAAGTCGCAGCCGGGGCTACAGCGCCCGTCTCCGGGCGGCTGCCGGAAAGGTCGCGACCGCTAGCTGCAACCGTCTTCCGCTGCACGCGCAGCAAAGGCCGGTGACCGGCTAGCGGTAACATGGTCTTCCGCTGGGCGCTTAAAGGCCGGTGACCGCTAGCTGCACTGGGTCTACTTCGCGGGCGGCGCTGGAAAAACTAAGACCGCGACGGGCAATAGGTCTACCGCTACAAGCGCCGGGCGCCGAAGCGCCGGTGACCGGGCGAAGCGCAACAGTGGGTCCATCTCGCTGGCGGGCGCCGAAAAGGTCGGTGACCCGCTAGTGGCAACAGGTCTACCGCCATGGGCGCTGCGCCGAAAAGGCCGGTGACCGCAAGCGGCAACAGATCTGGTACCGGCGCTTAAAGGCTGAGACCGGGCTACGGCACCATGGTCTAACCGGGCCGCGGGCGCCGAAAAGGTCGGTGATCGGGCGAAGCGGGCATCAGGTCTCACACCGCTGGGCGGGCGGTGAAAGGTCGCGACCGGGCTAGCTGCAACAGGTCTACTTCCACGGCGCCAGCGGCGCCGAAAGGCCAGCGAATCGCTAGCGGCAATATGGTTCACTTCGCGGCCGGGCGCCGTAAAAGGCTGAGAGATCGCTGGCTGCAACGGGTCTACCAAGGGCGCCGCGCTGAAAACCGGTGACCGCTAGCGGGCAAGTAGGTCTGGCCTACGCCGGGCGCGAGGCCGAAAGCGTCGGTGACCGCTAGCGGCAAATAGTGGTCTACCCCGCAGAGCTGGGCTGCCGGAAAAGCGTCGGTGACCAAACATCGCCGGCAACAGGTCTACGCAGTAAGGCACGGTGAAGCGGCCGAGTGACCGCTAGCGTGTCGACAGCTACTACGCGGGCGGGCGCCGAAAGCGCTGGTAGATCGCTAGTGGCAGGCAACAGGTCTACCCCGCGGTGAGCGAAGGCCAGCGACCGCTAGCGTGCAACAGGTCTACCACAGGGCGCTGCGCGAAGGTCGGTGACCGGGCTAGCGGCAACAGGTCTACTCGCTGCTGGACGCCGAAGCGTCGGTGACCGCTAGTGGCAACAGGTCTATTCCGCTACGGGCGCTGAAGGTCGCGAATCGCAAGCCGCAACAGATCTACCCCACGGGTGGCGCGAAAGGCTGAGACCGGGCGAAGCGCAATTCAGGTCTACCCTAATGACGAAGCGAAAAGGCCGAGATCGCTAGTGAAGCGGT